>JAGFMF010011974.1:2286640-2312882 GCA_019455555.1 Galemys pyrenaicus
GGTGAGATGGTGATGGGGAATACATGGGGATTACAATTAATGGCAAGTATATGTAAATTTTAAAATATTTTAATAAAAAAAAATGAAAAAAAAAAAGAATACCACTTTACTTTTATTGGTAACTCTACTGTTAACAGACACTTTTTTGTAAAGTCTCTATGAGAGTTGCAGATCTGTGTCTCTTGCCTAAGCCATGAAAGTAACTGGGTCTAATGAAACCAACAGAGCCTACACAGATGTTCCGGATGTTTGTGCTCGGCGTGATCAGCATGGTCTTCCTGGCTTGCCTGCCCCTTTTCTGCTGCTCTCTCTGGCGGAGGAGGTAGGCACACACATCAGCTCTGATTTGCTGGCTGCTAGGTGTACTTGGAGATTTCTGTGTCACCACATTTACCCCTATGCGCCAGAAACACAGCTGTGACACTTGGATCCTTTTCATGTAAAAAAAAAAAAAGGTAGCTTGAGAAGAACCTAAAGATCTACTAAAATAGTTTTTATTTTTTTAAAGATTATTTATGCAACAAGAACTGGGGTGTAGGCCAGAGGTGCGGGGGTGAGAGAAGTCACCAGCGACAGCGTAGGGAGCAGAACAGGCAGATCCACTGAAATCCACTGCTGAGGGGAGCCACTGGCAGACAAGAGCGGTCTGCTGCGCCCTGTGGGTCCCCTCCCTGGCTGGGGATGGAACTGGTGCTGCAGCGGCTGCAGATGCTTCATAGTGCTGCACTTTAACCCCTTGCGCCACCAGGGAGGTCCATAAAATAGTCTCTGAATGGCCTGTTTTTTTCCTTTCTGCACATCTAAGATATCCTCTTGCATAGTCTGTCCATTCCCACATCAAATGAAATCCCAGCTGGAAGGAAAAGGAGAAACAAACCCTGGAGCTGGGGCTGTGTGAATGGAAGTGGACTTAATACTTGGGCTTTGTCAAGCCAGTCTGGGTCAGATTCCTGCTCAGTATGGTGCAGAAAATCCCAGGGGACCACTGCCATACCTCTAGATTTGTTTCTTTTCCAGATGCTCCCCTCCCCCGGGCCAGGACTAGGGAGAGGCGCACTTGGGCCAGGCCAAGGGAGGGAGAGGTGAGTGAGGCGCTTGAGGACCAAATCTAAGTGGTGCTCACACTCGGGGCCCTGCGGACCAGGGGCAGCGCTAGCTGGCACCTCCTGAGAGCACCTCCGCAAATTCCCGGCAGGGAGAAGGCCCCTGTGGGCGACAGCCCTGTAACTGCCGCAGGTTGTGTGTGGCCCTGGAGTCTTTTTTGTCCCCCTTAGACACATGCAAGGGTACTTACTTTCCTCAGTGTTGCCTCTGTACCTGTGAAGAGTTCTAATGCTGTTTTCTACTGCAGTTTCGTGGACTTGCCATTTGTTCGCAAAACCATAGAATTTCAGGAGTGCAGCTTCACGCCTTACAGGTGGCACGCTTCCGGGCCGCTCCAGCACTTGGTCCCCGAGTCTTTCAAGTCTTGCGGTTTCCAGTTAGCTCCTTGCACTGAGCACGAACCTCTAGTCCTACACCTTCTCTCATTTCTCTCCCAGGGGTTGGGGAGAGAAGTGGACTTTTTGAAACTCCTTTTCCCCTTGCTTTCATCTAGCACTGAACTCACGAATAAAAGTGAGGTAACATTTGGTAGCAGTCGGTGAGTGCGTAGGGTTGTGCTGTTCCCGTCAGCAGTGTCTGGTGGAATAATTTCATCGTGGCCCTCCCTTCGTGTCTCTGCCAGGAAGTTTTCTGAGGAGGTTCAAGCGCATTGTTCTTTTTCTAAAATCCCGAAGGACTCTCCCCTGATAAAGTATTTTCTCTTCCTTCTACATAATACAACAGCTTGGGAGACTTGAATACCACGTGTCTCGAACGCCATACAGTTAGTTTTATTGTGACTTATTTACCTCTTGACTTCCTTCACTCTTGTGGAAGAGTGGTATGTTCCTTCCTCGTCCTCGGTGGCTTGTCACAACCCCAGAGCCGCTGTCAGCCTCGGCCTGCTTGCTGCTTAGCTGAATTTCCCTGAATGATGTCTGAGGACGGCTGGGGCACTGGCTGCTTTTCTTGGTGAAGCTGATTTTATTTTGTTTTTTTAAAGATTTATTTATTTATGCGTACTAAAAGGTGTGGGGGGTGAGAGGATTCACCAGATACACAGTAGGGAACAGAACAGGCAGACTGACTGAAGTACACTGCTGAGGGGAGCAGCGGGTGAGGCAGGAGAGGTCTGCTGAGCCATGTGGGCTGCCTCCCTGGCCAGGGATCAAAGTTGTGCTGAGGTACTTAACCCCTGTGCCACCTGGTGAAGGTGATTTGACAGGTCAGGGAACGCTTGTGTTGAAATGAATATCCCACCTTTGACACTGTGCAAGGGGCTTAAACGCAGGCGCACGCCAGCTAAACCCTCTTTTCTGTGTGTGGGGGGAAGGGTAAGTACCCTTTAAAAAACCATCTCCTTCACTTGCCTCCTTTTATTCATTTCAAACAATAGAGATAAAGTATTACAGTAGGTAAAATAAATGACCCCATCAAAGGGAAGGATGCAGCAGTAAACTCAATTTGCAGTGACTTAAAAAAGAAAAGAAGAACCCAAGCACTGTCATTTCTCTAAATATGAGGGGCTAAAAGCCAAATGCAGACACAGGAGCAGGGCCTGGGCCTCCTGGTTGGAGGCCTCCGCCTGAGGTGTTGGGAGTCTGTGTTAAGTACGTGCTCCTCCCGGACAGAGCTGGCCTCTGGTCTGAACCAGAATGAATGCTGCTTTGGCATTCTATGGCTCCGGCATTTTGTATCTGCTTTTGCTGCAGATCACCTAAGGAGCTAGCGACAGGCAAAAGTTGGAGGGGTGGGAAATGAGAAGTAGACGGAGCACATGGGGACAGTGGAAGCCGTCTGAGCGAAGAGGACCGTCCCCTCTCCAGAGTCGAGTGGTGCCTGCCTCCTGTTCTCCACAGCTGACCGTACTCAGTTGGCATCTGCTAGTGGTAGCTGTTATGGAGGGTTTGGAAATGTCCAAGTCTATGTCCTACTTTTAAGAAGCGTAAGTTTACCTTAAATAAATCCCAGGCGTGGCACACTAAGTAACAGTATAAAACGGATTATAATTAAGGGCTGGAGTGAGAGGTGGGAATCACTTAGGAAAGTCCTGAGGCAGTGGGGGGGGGTCACAGTGAGCGGGAGAGGACAGTGTGGGCTCCCCAGTGGAGGTGCTGCTTGAGCTGAGTCCGAAGGGAGGGGAGCACTGGGGGTGGATGTGAGGGGACCCTCCCACAGAACTCATCACATCCCTGTGGCGTCTCCCCGCCAGAGCAGCCTTCACTGTCACTTCTCAGAAGAGGTGGTTGGACTTCGTCCTGTACCTCTAGGTTACTTCCACTTGACTTGAGTTCAGGTGTGACATGAACCAGGCACACAGCTCAGGCCGGCTCGAACTGGTTGCATGTAGAGAAGGGGCGGAGAACATTAGTGAAAAGCTTTCTAAGAATTTGCTGCTAGTAGCCTTGTTAAACTCGCATGCAAGGTGTGTTCTGAAGTTCATTGCATCATCAAGGTTACGTAAGATCTATTTTTAGTCTCGTTAATAGGGGTCAGATGCCTCATTAGGGTTAACAGTCACTCGTAGGCTTAAGACTTAGAGAAGAAGGAAGAGATCAGGTGGATGGAGACAGGAAAGGGGTGACTGAGCTGTCCCCATTACAGGAAGAGAGCACCAGCAACAGAAGCCTCACGTGGCAGGTTCCGCTTCTAATCTGTAGATAAAGTTGCATCTGTCTGCGTCCTGCAGCAAAACATCTGGATGAGATGAGATGCCATCGAGTGCGCACTGGCTGCGCCATGGCAGAGCATGTAGACGTCCCACCGCCATGCCTTAAAGGCGCTGCAAGTGCCTTCTCATGTTTTTTTCTTCCTGCCAGATTGCATTTGCAGGTTCGAATTAAGAATTCAAAACCCAGTCTGAAAATGACAAAGCTCTGTTTTCTTTCAACTAATAAGAAAGCCATTTTTGAGAAGATTGGGGTCATCGTCTAGCAGGTGATGGCAATAGCACGTCCCTCCATACACTGCTGCTGCTCGCCAGATGGCTGCTGCGGCGCCTCTCCATTTCGACAAATCCCGCTGCGCGACTCTGTATTATAATCTGCTATTCATTATGCAGATAGTCTTCCACCACTTACTGTCTTAGAATGGGAGGCAAATAATCGGGAGTGAGCGTGTCAAAAATTGCCGAAAAATCATCACCCATTGAGTTTTAAAGATGTGCGTTTGCGTTTTCCACCCCCGCGTGTGCATCCCGCAGCACTGCCCGGCGCAGTTCGTGCTGCTGCTCTGAAAAGCTTTGCGCAGTGAGCAGAGGACTGCAGGAAGGGTTGACGGTCTGAGGGGTACGTTCAGGGGAATCAGACAACGGAGCGAAGTCTGTAACTCTTCCAAGTCTGGCTGGGCTCCTGGAGCTCTGATAAAATACGCACAGAAGAGGCTGTGAGGCCTGGCGCCCTGCGCCCCCCGAGGCACCCAGACGTGCAGTTCGCATAGAGCCATTCTCCTTGGACCCTGTTCAGGGCAACGCAGTTGCTGAAATAACGCGAGCAGCTCGTTGTCTGGCTGTGGTGTTTCACTGCAAGGACACCGTGGGGCGTGTTTTAGAGCGTTCTGGACACTTGGGTTCTGTTGAAAAGATCCGTTTGCTGCCAGGTAACTAATAACCTCATTGCCAAACGCAGTGGCCTTTTCTCAGTTCCCATCCGGTTTGACCTTCTGGTCCGAGTGCTGCTCATTGCTCCCTTCTCGAAACCTGTCCTTGGTGGGGCTTTGTTGCGTCTCTGGCTGTTCTGGTGCTTGTCGTGGTGCTGTTCTCTGTTCCCTGCTCGTTTGCCAAAGCCCAACTCTCATCTACGCTCAGCGCTAACCCTCAGTGCCTCACCTCCACCTGTTCCTTTTTTCCAGCTGCCCTCCTGAGTTAGATGTTGGGATGGCACCTAAAAGTCACATGTGCACAACTGGACTAACCCTCTCTCCCCCCCAAATCATGTCTCCTCGACACCTGTGCATTCTGTCACTGATTTCTTTAGTCCTCTGTTGTCCCCATGGAACCTACCCTAGTCTCCCGCCAGCTTGGGCGTCCCTTGGTGTGAGTCGGGATTTGCCTCTTCTCCCACCATATTGTCACGTCTTATTCTGGGCCTTGGCTTGGGCGGGCGGTTGCAGAAGAGCAGCAAGGGAACTGGGGCTGCTGTAATGGAACCCAGGGCCGCGAGGGCTGAGTAAGCAACACGCGCGTGTTTTCCCGTAGTTCTGGAGGTGGGTGTCTGATCATGGGCCGGTTTGGTTTCTGGTGAGGTCTCTCCTCCTGGCTCGCGATGACCTCTTTCTCACCGTACCCCCCTTGCCTCCTTGGCTCTGCAGGGTGGGGAGCGAGGGGCAAAGCACACTCTCTTGCGTGTCTTTTATAATAACACGAATTTGGCCAGATCAGGGCCCACTCATGACCTCATTTGACCTTAATCACTTCCTCGAAGGCCCCATTTCCAGTTACAGCCAAACTGGGAGTCAAGGCTTCAGCCTCTGGATTTGAGGGACATAAGCCTCCACCCTATAACACGAGGCTAGCTGGCCTCCGAGGGCAGAGCAGGGCTGGGGGCTGGGGGCATTGTGATGAGATGTCCGACCGGGGAGTTGGTGCGGGGGGCACGGTGACTGGGATGGCGAGCGGCATTTAGAAGGTGGCCAGGAGTGGGTCCTGGCACTCTGACAGGAATATATGGCTGTGCCCTCAGGGGCGGAGAGAGTAAAGAAGAATGCTGGCAGGCCGATGTAGACGTGTGCCTTGACTCCTAATCTGCTGTCCTTCCTGTTCGTCCCGTGTGTCCTGCTGGACTTAGCTTCCTGAAGTAGCGCTGTTTCAGTCCATCGTCTCCTTCAAGAACTTCTAATGCGTTCAAGAACATCTGGATTCTAGTCTTGGTTTTAGGTGCCACGAGAGACAAGAAGGCGAATCCGATGATGCCCGGTGTTCTCGAGGCAAGGGTGCTCTGGCAGGACGTGAGCACAGACATCCGAGGTGGGAAGTCACATTCCATGAAGAAGGCGCACATCAGACCGCTCAGTGTGCTGGGCCTTGTCCAGCGCTGTCAGCATTTTCATACATTGCTGACGTGTTTGACCTTCAAAACAGATAGGGAGGTTCGGTTTCTTGCTCCAAATCATATAGTGAGAGAGCAAGGGTTTCAGTCTTCCTTCTGAGTTCCTTGCCGCTTCTGCTGTAGGAAGTAGCAAGAAACAGGTAAAACCCATCGCGTGGCTCCCGCCCCCCTCTGCGGACTGCGCTCTCCAGGGCCCCAGCACTGGGCGCCTGCAACCCCAGCCGTGTTTCTGTGACGCCGTGCTCCTTTGGCTTTTGCCAGCGAGCTGGGCTTTTCCTAGCGTTTACACGTATCTGTTCTTTTGCCTCAGACCTTGGCGTTTCTGTTGCAGCCTCTTCACTTTCCATCCTTTCTCACCTTCGGCTGGAAGCTGCCGCAGCTCTTCAGGAAGCGTTTCACGTGCGCTGCAGTCCCCAGCATTCTCTCTGTTCTCAGAACTTTCTGCACCTGTGTTCTTACCCATGTAATCCGGCACGTAGTTGTCCCTGTTCCTGTCGTTGGTTTTCTTTGTCACACCAGATTGTAGCTTCTGTGAGGATGCAGTGTCGAGCCTCCCTGCCTCACTGAACATTCCACACGGCGTGCTCACGTGTTGGTTGAAATGCTCTTTCTCGCCTCCCACCTCTGCGCTCCTGTCTACCTCTCTCCACTCAGGTGCAGGCCTTGGCTTCGCTCTCATCTCCTCTAGGAAACTTATCCCGAACCTTGCCCAGACTGGGTCAGACGTATTCCTGCTCTTCTTCTACCTCTGCTCTCCTGTCTTCTGCTCACCTCTGCTGGTATTATCCTAATGTGATACATCTGCCTTCCGGTCTAAGTTGTAAGCTCTTCGAGCATAGGGCTTGTGTCTTACTCATCTTTACGTCTTTAGTACGTAGAATAGTCTTTCTGCCATAAAGACGCAGCTGTATAAGTCAGTTTCGAACGTGTGTGGGAAAAGGTGACCAGACCTTTTCAAGGATGAGAATGCTGGCCACAATAGGTGGCAGTTTATATGAAAAGAAGAAAATCGCCTCTAGGATAGTAAACAGATCATTGTGCCCCTCTGCTCCCCCTCAGACATCCATATTGGGTAGAATGTCTCACCTGCAATCTCGGTAATGTTTGCGTGCCACAGGCTGAACCTGAAACCGAATCCTTGTGACTAGACCAGTGCAGCGGCCTTTGACATCATAAGACTGTGTGTGTTCTCCTTTGTTAATTACGGTGAAATGTACACACTACTAAATTTAAAGTGAAATTTATGGATTAAGCAAATACAGTAATTGCAGGTATATGAAATAAGATATATTGAAGTCCCAGTGTTAGGAAGAAAGCAAGTCCTCAATTTCTTATGTAAAATTCTGAAATGAAAAAAGTATTTCAAACCTAAAGCTTTTTTCTAAACTCGTTGGCAGCAAAACTTGATCTGACCTTACCTGAGACATTTTTAGTCGTGATTTAATGCTTAAAGTGAATATTCATGCATTTTGCTGCCGAAATATTACTGAATTTGATCACGAGATGCTCCCCTGGGCCCCTTGGGAGTGTCATATACTATCTTGCTATATTATCTTTCTAAAGCCAAAACATTCCACACATCTGGCCCCAAGGAGCTGAGAATTATATAGTTCTTGCAGTTATTATTATTATTTTTGAGACTGTAGTTAATAGCACTACAGTGTAGAGCAACCACAGGTAAATCATAGAAATATATTTTTGACCTTCACCCACTATTTCATTTATACCTGGAGATTTTTTATGATTAATTGAGAAAAAGGCATTTATTTACTACACATCTGTCTTATCTAGTGGGACTCAGTGACAACCCAGTAATGCAGTTTTAGGGGAGAATAGTGAGTATTACCTTCAAAGTCATCATTTCAAAGACCGGCTTACCAGTCGCTGGGCTCCAGAAGTCAGGACCTGGCTGCTCTGCACGGCCAAGAGCGCTGTCAGGGACAGGTGTCCTCTTCTGGGTGTCGCTCAGCTGAGCGCAGCACTGTGTACCTGTCGTTACTGCTGCGTAGTTGTGTATGAAAGTCCTTTTTTTCCAAAATTAATTTATCAAAATTAATTTATCTGGTGTCTCACCAGAGACAGAGTGGGGAGCAGAGCAGGCAGATCCACTGAAGTACACTGCTGAGGGGAGCAGTGGGTAAGGCAGGAGAGGTCTGCTGCGCCATGTGGGTCCCCTCCCTGGCCGGGGACCGAACTTGCGCTGCAGTGGCTGCGGATAGCTTCGTCGTGCTGAGTCTTAACTCCTGCGCCACCAGGGAGGCCCCTGTGTCTGCAAATCTTTGTTCTCTTTTGGGTTTCTAGCCCTACCTCTGCCTTGAATATGCCTATTTTTTCTCCTTGGTCTGTGTTTAGGTCTTTAGAAAATGAAAGTTTATATACATAGACATCAACTAACGTTTTGTGAACCCCCGTTGGATATCAGGTTCTGAGGGTATATAGTTGCAGGGTAAGGTAGTAGCTGATGTTATTTCCAAGCTTGGAGGGCAGTAAGAGACAGGGACTGTGTAAAGAGTCATGTGGGAAGATAGCCTTTTCCTTATAATCCCTCCCGTTGTTATTGTCCTATCACTGTTGAGACACAAGAATTCACTTGAACTTTTAATATTGCAGCAGATGGGCCAATCCTTTACGCAGGAAGGTCAACAGAATGGTAAAGGGTTTGAAGAAGCAAAGAGTCAGAATGAAAAAACATGCTGAAGTGCCAAAGCCAGCCCTGGAAGACGAGGAGGCTTTTGGTGATGAAAAGGAGGAAGAGAGAAGAGGTAATTTCCAATTGGATATAAAGTTAAGGTTTTCATAACTGATTCTTGTTACCATCATCTTGGTTCAATTGATGCTGATTTCTTAGCCCACAAATATTTGGATTGCGCTAGTATCGGCTTCTGAAATGATGTTGTCACTTTGGGTGGTAGGACGGACAAGAAATGCGCCAAGTTGCTTGGGTGACTCATTACTTGGTTGGTCTACGTGGTTTTGCCCTTCAGGGGGATCAAAGAAATGGCATCTCCATTCCCAGTCTGATGCTAGGTGGTAATGGCCACGATTCCCTGAGTGATCCCCTGAGTGTGTTGTCTTACCGCCTGTCCAGGGTAGGCGTCATGGCTCTGGAGTGTGACAGTGCTGGGGTTGAATCCTGGGCCCTGGCCACTAGTTTCAGCCACCTGCTCTCCAGACATACACAGCACAATCTTAGAAGAGGTTACAGAGGGGATCCCTGGATCACACGTCACTGACTGGCTCTCTGAGTTTCACATGATCAGACTTACACAACCCCTAGTGTTGGCCTGGGTCTCCTCCCCAAGTTACTGTGAAGGGCCAAGTAAGAATCAAACGGTTGGTGAGCAAAGAGGTGCACCTGTCAGGGAGTAGCGTTCTTACTGGACTGCAAGTCTGGAGACACAGTGTTTCCATGGAAAGGCGAGTAGCTTAATACATCTCCTTAATACAGTCAACTGAGATTGTGTGTGTGTGTGTGTGTGTGTGTGTGTGTAGCTTAAACAATATGATGTGTGAAAAAAATGCTTTGGAAATTGCAATGTTACTTAAATTTAAGGTATTCAGTGACTTACCTAAATAGAAACAAAAGAAAATCCTTATACAAAGTATTATATGTATGTATGTGATATATTATTTATACAAGGTTATACATAAGCCTGCAATAATAATCATACATGCACATCATTATACATACATTTAGTCCTTTCTATAAGTCGGTTGCCTTATGTGTGTGCATTTGTACACACACGTGACATTATAACTAGACTAACAAAACTTGGTTTCTGTGGGCCATTCTCTGGGGCATGGTGGTTAACTTTGTTATTCAGAGTTGTCACTGTATGGTATTTGCTATCGTGCATTTTGTGTGTATGCGTCACACGTACAGTAGCATAAGAGAATACACTGCAAAATGCATACGTCACTGAATGCGTAGTACCTGAAAAAACGTAGCTCAATACCACATTCAGCGTAGAGAGCATATACGATGAAGTCATTTTCCTTTACCACTCGGTGTGACGCATGGGCGATAGTCCTTCCAAGCTGCTTAACCTTGCCTTCTTTTTGTCTGTAGCACTATTTCATCACTAAAATGAACACAAGCCAGAGGAGAATGTCCCAGTAAACACCTGATGGAACATTTTAGAAGAAAAAAATGCTGGCTTTCCTTCTCATATTTACTTCCAAATATAAAATAAAGTTAATATTTCTGTTTCTCTGCATCAAACCAGAATCCGGATTTCTTTTTTAATAGTTTCTATGGAATTTTAAAATTCATGGGAAAAGCACTGCTGACATTTCAGGTACTAAATAGTGATGTGATTTTTTGCAGCTGGGGTTACATTGTCGACGTCTGTGTCTGTTGGCGCCACGTATGGCAGATACTTCATGTCGTTCTTCACCTTCCGACAAAGTGGGGGAAATTGCAGTGATCATATTTCAGTATTTGTGATAGTATGTTTATTTTGAGGCAAGAGGTAAAAATATTTTATAGTCAAGTTCTTTAATTTTATAGTTCACATTTTTTTCTACCATAAAATTGAGGATACATTCATTATAGAAAATCTGGTGACTAAGGATAAGTAGAACAATAACAAAAAATCAGCCATACCCACTAGTCAGAGCTGAGCACTTGTTATTTTGTTTTCTTTACATTTTAAAGAAAATACTTGTGTTCTATACATACAGAAATTAATGACACTGATTTTTTTAAGAAAAAAATGTGTTTTTTTATGATTCCCATTTATTTTTTGAAATAAGTGGAGCTCATGTTTACCTGGGCTGCTGGCTCATTCATTCATCAACAAACGTTGATGGAACCACATACTCTGTTTGCCGGGGTCACGGTCATGAACAAGGTAGACCTGCCCTTTCTTTGTGGAGCCCACAGTGTAGCTGGAGAGGAAGTCAGGTGAGAGGTGGATGACGGGGGAGGGGCTGGGGCACTATGGGTGGATTTTGGGGGCTTTGGCGGTAGGTGGGTGTGAGGACAATCTGGAGCGGTGTGACGCTGTACCCCTAAGTCGTAGAACAGTGCTGTGAATGTTTAAAAAAAATACAATTAAAAAAGAAGTGTTGACAGGATTACGACAGGAGTGCTAAGTTCTATGCAAGCAGATCCCAGGGCACCCAGCTCTGACTTCAGAAAGTGACACATTTTGAAAGGGAAGGACGATTAGCAGGCACGTGCCATGCCGTCATTTGCAGTGGGACGAGCGTTGCAGGAGTGGAGGCCCAAGTGCATGGGGTGTATGGAAGCCACATGCAGCTCAAATCCCGACGTGGATGTTAGATCAGAAGAACTTTGGGGCCCACGTTCAGGACATGGGTGGATAGACTCTTCTGTCCTGCAGACAGAAGGGCACCCTTGAACACTTTTCGGCAGAGGGACGGCGTGGTTGGAGCTGTGTCCTTGGACAGCACTCTGGTTCTTGCTGGAGAGGTGAAGGGAGCAGCGCTAGTCAGGGAAGCAGTTATGAGACTGCTGAATTGACATGGGTGAAAAAACATGGTGTCCTGGGTTCAGGTCACAGCACTGTGGAAACAAGTAAAGAGACTTGAGAACCGTGTAACGTGCAGCGCTGGCGGGACTTGGTGGTTAGTGTGTGTGGGAAGAAGGGGGGCGTGAAGAAATGGGGGCACGAAGGGGGAATGTACAGGACAGGCTCGGAGGGGAAGGCGAGTCATTCTGGATAGGGATGCTTGCTGAGCCTGTGGGACACCCGGGCGCAGGTGACTTGTGAGTTGAGCTCGGGAGAGCGGTCTGCTGGATAGAAAAGTTTAAGACTCATCAACATAGAGAACTTTGTTGAAGTCACAGCAAATGATTATTTCAACCAGCAAAAGGGACTGGTGTAGAATCCAGAAGAACACAAGGGGTGGTCAGAAACTGCTGGAGGCGGAGACGTGTGCGGGTAAGCAGGAAGAAAGTAAAGCAGGTTCTTGGCTAAGACTGTTTTATTACAGTGTTCGTGAGGTGAGAAGCCATCCCTGCTGAAGCCGGATGACGCCACGAAGCGATAATATTGGCCTTTACTATACAGCCTTCCTCTTGAGGTTGTGAGACCCATTGGTGACACTGAGGGCTTACTGTATAAATGCAAGGCGGATGGCTGGTTTCAAGGGCTTTGAAAATTCGAGTTAATTTCCACTAGATTTGGTAACAGGGAAGTCATTGGTGATCTTGGTTTGGCAGTAGCTGTTTCAGTGAAGAGGTAGGAGCAAAAACTAGACAATTCTGATTGCAGAGGGGCTGGCAGGGGAGAAAGTGGAGAGCAAGCAGTGTGGACAACCTGTTGAAGAAGTTTGGTTTGAAAGGCCATCAGAGGCGAGATGGAGCTGTGACTGGTGGTATAGGTGAGAAGAGTTTTTGGTTTCTTTTATGATTTATTTGTACATATAAAAACTGGGGTACAGGACAGAGGTGTGGGGGTGAGAAGATTCAGCAGAGACAGTGGGGGGCAGAACCGGCAGATCTAGTGAAATACGCTGCTGAGGGGAACAGCGGGGAGACAGGAGAGGTCTGCTCCCTGGCTGGGGATCGAACTCATGCTGCAGTGACTGGCGATAGCTTCATAGTACTGAGACTTTAACCCCTGCATCACCAGGGAGGCCTCCTAGATAGGGTTAGCAATAAGGTATGGAGCCACATCAGCTCAGTCTGCTCTTTTGCCAGAATTCTCCAGCCTTTAAGAATAATGAAAGGCTTTATTTATGACATGGGAAAATGTTTGTGTAGAGTGAACAAAGATCACCAACTCTAGAGCTGGGGACTGTTTTTATGGTAAAAACACATCATGTGCTCATATCTTTGAAAATTTTGAGGTAGCTAGCAGAACTTCTGTAGATAGAATTTGGCTTCAAATTCTCTAGTCTTTTGGGGGGGTTATTGTGGAGGAAGAAATATAGGAAAAGGGCAGAGTAGAGATAGAAAAATGAATATTGTGGAGGGTAACAGACAGGAAATGTTTCCATCGCAGTGACAAGATTTGTATTTTAAGTACTTCTAACCCGTAGCTCTTCCTTGCCTTTGTACATTGGAGAGAGGTGATCGAATGCTATTCCTCAGAGCCTTGGATCCAGATTGTATTGTCTTCTTGAGCATGTAACTAGGTCATTGGAGCAGGCATTTTAAACAATCGCTTACTAAGGGGAATTTTTTTAAATCCATGCTTCAACCAGGGCAAGAATAGCATAAGTTAAATAAAATATATTTGAGTGTTAAGTATCCCTAGAAAGTCTTTGCTATAGCTCAGGGTTTCTATGGCAGTAAAACGAACCTATAGCTGTGAGCCCAGGCTCAAAACAGAGCTCTGATGAGCTGTCAGAGATTTCTTGGTCATAAAAATGATGGCGGTCTTGGAATGTTTAGGTATATGTATGTCAGAAGAGGAAACTCCCTTCTGAGGCAACATCTCCTTTCAGTAGTCAGAAGTAGGTTCTGCACAGAGGAGAGGGTGGGTGTAACTGTAAACCGGGAGCCCTGGGGATCTCTGTGATGATGGTTCTGTATTTGACACACACTGTGTGCACACTCACACTGACGTCAATTTCTTGTAATTATGAGAGGACGTAACCTCCAGAGTAAACTGGGTGAAGGCTGTGGGGCCCTTGAACCTACTTTGCAGCTTCCCATGAATAATTATTTTAAAAGAAAAGGTTAAAGAAATTGAGGAACAACAGCAAAAATGAGGTCACATGGACTGACAGCTCCCAGGAAAAGCCAGCGTGGCCCCTGACTATTCTGACTACTTTGTCTAAGTTGAGCCATCAGCACGGGGAGAAGAGAAGAGGTTTGGACTGACTGACGTCTGTGTACCTCCCCAAATAACTCATTCCAGCAGGAAAAGCTAAGTATAGCCTTGCGCCTTGTTCGCTTTCACTTTTATGTAGGCCATAGTGTCTTGCTGTGGTTAGAGAGATGGCTGCCGAATTATTCTTCTACAACAGGTTTGTCTAGGCAATTCAGTCCAATGACTGGTTGATTCGCTAGAGGGGGACCATCACCTACTAAATGGAGTGATTGATCTGTTACAATGTCAAATCCTTCACCCAGTAAAGACAGTTGTGGGATGTGTGTTCATGATAAAATAGCTCATACAATAGCTTTGAAGTAATTGGACTTAACAATTGTTTAAAATAGAGGCTCCTATTTGGAATAAGCACAGCGAAAATAATTAGTACATTGCAAAATGGACCGTAACTGTTAAAGCTAAGCTTAACTGTAACCAGAACACTCGTAACTAGAAAAGACCAGAGAACTTCCAATCAGATCACCTCATTTTATGTTGCAGAAGTTCACAGCTAAGTCAAGGCCAAGATTCGGAAA
Source organism: Galemys pyrenaicus (assembly GCA_019455555.1). Lineage (NCBI taxonomy): Eukaryota > Metazoa > Chordata > Mammalia > Eulipotyphla > Talpidae > Galemys > Galemys pyrenaicus. Next base: position 2,301,092 of record JAGFMF010011974.1, read on the forward strand.
TACCTAGGCACCCATTCTCACAGGTTCATTCATTATACCAGCTTTGAACCTGGTTTGGTTTGCATCTGGCCCCTGGGGTGTTTGGGGCAGAATCCTAGGATGGATGGGGTAGTAGAACCAGGGCAAAGTCCTATGGAAAGGAAAGGAGAGTGTCTTCTCCACATTTCCTTAAAGCATGATGCGCCTTGCGTGCTGACATTTGTGCAGAGGCTGCACGCTGAGCGCCTTTGGAAGATAGCAGTGGGCAGGGAAGTTTCTCAGGAAGGACAGCACAATGGCAGTGACTCTTCTGGAAGAATACGGGTAGATTCAGGCATTCTCTTGGTGAATCGTCATTAAGCACCTACTATATTTCAGGCACTGTTCTGGGTGCCTGGGACATACGATGGGACAAGTTTAAGAGCCCCCTCCATGAGCTTATGTTTCTGTGAGGAGAGGGGTAAGACAGAAGAAACAATAGGCACCAACAAGTCAGTGATGTGGAATGTTAGCATGTTGTAAATGCCGTGGAAAAAAGTACAAGTAGAGTGCAAGGGGAGGGGTTCGTAATGGCATTGGGGGGAGGCCTGGGCTGCACTGAGTAGCCATTAAGCAGAAACTTGAGAGAAGACCCAGAAGCATGGGAGGGAGTTAACTGACTTGTGTAAGGGAGGAACATTCCAGCGGGGGGGACGGGAGAGCGCGGACCCAAGGCTGTGTGTGCCTGGCACTGTCAGGTCTGAGGAGCAGATAAGTGGATGCTGGGGCTGGTTCTGGGAGAGCGAGGGTGTGAGGTGAGGAGGTCAGCGTGGGAGAGCGGGGCCCTAAGGAGGATGGGGCCTCACAGGCTGTGCTGAGGACTTGAGCTCTAACTCTGGGTGAGAGGGACGCCTAGAGTAATTAGATTTAGTGACTTTCTAGAGACATTTGCTTTAGGGGAACAAAGAAATTAAGCAGTAGTTGGTGGGTGCGGTGAGTGAGATAAAGAGACATCTTTTTTCAAAGACATGTATCATAGATTTGAAGTTTATCAACAAACGCACCATTAATGCAGATTGTGTTGAATTGAGACGGGGAAAGAGGGCACGGGGCTGTGGTTTCTTCTCCCCCTTCCCGTTAATTTGCTTCACAAGTCTCTGCTCTAAAGCCAGTCTCCGTCTTGGTCTGTTGTGGGAGAGGCAACAGCTTATTTGTATGCTGATGGGAACAGTCCAGTAGAGAAAACAGTGATGACACTGGGAGCAGGCATGGCTTCGTGGGAGTCGTGTGCTCCAACAGGTGACAAAGGTGGGACCTAATACATAAGTGGCGGAAGACAGGAGCAAGGAGAGCATCTGTGTTGATGGGGAAGAAGAAGAGAGCCTGGCACAGAGACTGGAGCTGGGAGTGGGTGAAGTTCTTCATGTTTTTGTTTTCTCAATTAAGTAGGAAGCAAAGTCAATAGCTGGAAGTGAGGATGGAGAAGTCTTGGCAAGGTTGGCAGCATTCTGTGGGCATTGCTCTGGGAAGACAGAATATCATGATCCCTGTGGAGAGGTTTAGAAGTTTTATTGTTTGATGCAGCAAACTCATATTTAGTAATTTAACCTGAAGATTGAACGCCTGTCCCCCATGAAACAACATATGTACAAGAATTTTTATTGTATTGCAGCATTGTTTGTAATAGCAAAATATTGAGACTAACGTAAGTGACCATTAATAAGGCACTGGTTGATGTAGAAAGAATAAGGAAGAGCTCTACTGTTTGACATATTTATGTCATTATTAAGTGAAAAATGAAGGAACAGCAAGGTTTTTATTGTATGTTAAATTTTGTGTAAGAAAACTTTTTAAAAAACATTTACTTATGCATACAAGAGCTGGGGTACAGGCCAGAGTTGTGGGAGGTGAGAGGATTCACCAGAGACAGAGCGGGGAGCAGAACAGGCAGACTGACTGAAACACACTGCTGAGGGGAGCAGCGGACACAGCAGGAGAGGTCTGTGCCATGTGGGTCCGCTCCCTGGCCAGGGATCAAACTTGTGATGCTGTGCAGCAGATGCTTCACAGTGCAGTGCTCAACCCACTGCGCCACCAGGGAGGCCCAAAATACATTTATTTTTATAAAAAAGACAATGGGAACACAAATTACAAACTAAGAAAATGATTAGAGAAAGGGAGTACACAGGAATAGGATAGAGGGATTTAATGTTATTAATCCGTACACTACATACTGAAATTGTCTGTTTCACAGCACATAATCAAAGTTACTAGGACAGCTGGATGACCCCACCGAAGGTGGTACAGGGCACACAAAATGCTAGGAGCAGAGCTCAGATCAAGGAGAAGGTTCTTTGGGAAACAGTTCTACCAACAGGTAGCACAACAGTAGAAGTGATGTTGAATGTTCAAAACGTGGAGTGCAGGGCTGCGCCTACAAATGGCCTCTTAGTAGTCTTGTACTGTCATAAAATCTAAAATCTACCCACCTCGGGATGCGTGGTGACACCCAGGACAATCAAAGCCCCTTATTCAGTATTTCACTGTTTTCTGGTGGTACCAAAGCCAACCAACACATGAAAACAACAGCGAATGATTTTGAAAGCGCGCCGAGTTTGCGGGATTGCAGTTTGTGGGTTCTTCCCGTGCGCTGGCAGCCGGCAGCCGGGCTCGACCCCGGATCACTAACACGGCTTCATTTACCGAGGGGAGACGGCGGGAAGGGAAACGCCCGGGGTCGCGTCCACGGTGCGGGAGGCCACACCAAAAGCCTCCCGACGAGATGGCGTCGCCCGCCCGCGAGAGCGGGAGCTGGCGCGGGCCAGGACCCAGCTCACCTGGGCCGGCCGGGCCCTCAGGGGCCGCCAAGGCCCACTGCGGCTGCAGAAGCCTCTGCCAAGCAGACTCAAGCCTCTCGCTCCAGCAGGTTCAAGCCTGCCCGGCCGCTGTGGGCCTGCTAGAGCCCCGCGGGCCTGCAGCACGCCCAGTGGCGGCACCTGAAGGAGGGTGTGGGCACGCGCGGCCGGCGCACCCGCGCAGGCATGGGCAGCTGAGGCGGGCCCCCGCGAGGCCCTGGCGGCTGAGGGGCAGGAGGCGCGTGGGGAAGGGTGGTGCAGACTGGCCCGTGCGCGGCCGCGGAGGCCGCAGGCTGCTGCCGCTCAGCTGGGCGAGGGCCGGCGCCTCCGGAGCTCCAGGCCAGGCAGCGGCTCACGACGCGTCCCCTCCTGTTTGGACTGAGGTAACTTTTTGCGTTACACGTTGACCTTGGAGAGCGAGAGCGGCTGGGCTGCCCGCCCGCCTTGAGCATGTTTCCAGAGCTACCGAAACGTGCGTTGACACAACTGTGGCTCACGCCCGGCCTCTGCAGCGGCCAGGAGGGCAGCGCGCGCTGCTGAGAGGGCAGGGCAGCCTGCGGTTCCGCTCCGCTCCTTCTCGTCCTCCTCAGTCAGCCTGAGGCAGAGGCCGGGCCTCCTGAGTGCTGTGGCTCCTGGGCTCCTGCCGCTCTGCACGAGTCTCCTCTCCTGGCTCACCACCCAGCGGCCGGCGGGCGCTTCGCCCTTGCTCTGTGTCCCCCTTGTCCTGGCACGTCGTTCTCTGACAGACGACGTCTCGTCCTGCCGCCTTCACTGGCTCCGTTTCCACCTTTGCGGGAGCGGGTCCAGCTGACAACCTCTCCGCCGCGGTGAGTCTCCTTGTAGGCTCCTCCTGCATGGTGTACCTTCAGGAAGCTGGACCTCTTGGCCCCAAGGCTGGGCCTCTGCAGGGGTAGAGGAAAGAAATCTTTCTTCTTTTCATATAGGAATTCACAGCTATAAATTTCCATCTAAACACTATTTTAACTATATCCCATAAATTTTATGTTGTGTTTGCTTTTTCATTCAGCTCAAAGTATTTTCATTTCCCTTGGGATCTCTTCTTTGACCCTACAGTTATTTAGGAGTGTGATGTTTCATTTCCACTCTTTTCATATAGTTTTGACTTTTGAACCACATAAGTATTTTACAGGCCTGCCTTGTTTTATTGTGCTTCATTTTATTCTCCTCTGCAGATAACCATTTTTTACAAGACTCTCCACCAGCAAAAATACTGCCTCACACTGAAGGTTAGGCTCTTTTTTGCAATAAAGTAAATTCCAATTAACTGTGTACATTATTTTTTAGCCATAATACTATTGCACACTTAGCAAACTACAGTATAAGTGTGAACATGACTTTTCTATGCACTGGGACCCCAAACAATTCATGTGACTTTCTCTATTGCAATATTCACCTTATTGCTGTGATGTGGAACCAAGCCCACAATATTTCTGCTTTTGTTTTTCTTAAAAAAATGATTTATTTATTTATGCGTACAAGAACTGGGGTATAGGCCAGAGGTGTGTGGGGTGAAATGATTCCCCAGAGACAGAATGGGGAACAGAACAGGCAGATTGACTGAAGTATACTGCTGAGGGGAGTAGTGGGTGAGGTAAAGAGGTCTGCTGCACCATGTGGATTACCTCCCTGGCGGGAATCGAACTCCTGCTGTGGATGCTTCATAGTGCAGTGCTTAACCCCTTGCGCCACCAGGCAGGCCCCCCCCAGAGTATTTTCAGCGGGTGCCCATAAAGTGAACCCTAAGCTGAATACGTAAAAAAAAAAAATGATGTGAATTGTGTGTCAAATGGACACACTGAAAAGAAAAAGTGAATTTTAATTAGTAGATTTCTTGTTGACAGCGACATTGGTATTGTAATTCTCGTGTATTTTTAAGGATTGAGCAATTTAGTTAAATATGACTGTTGTTGAGAGCCAGGGTGTAAATCGAGAGTCAGCAAACTTTTCCTGTGAAGGGCCAGGGAGTAAATATTGTCACAACCACTCAGCTCTGCTCTTGTGCAGCAAAGGCAGCGAGGGATGCTATGTAGATAATGAGTGTGGCTGTATTTCTGTAAACCACGAAAATAGGAGGCAGGCAGGATTTGTCCCATGGGCCCTAATTTGCCAACTCCTTGGTTTGGTCTGTAGAAGAAGGGAGGGAGCTATTATCAAAGAATGGGAGAAGGTAAAGAATTCTGTGGAATTAGTTTGCTATTTCATTATCAGTATGAAATCATGGGTTTTTCTGAGTAAAGTAGTTTTGAACTGGAACAAACTTGACCCACGTTGCACTTAGGTGGACAGCTCGGGAGTTTTCACAGTGTAAACCAGCTAGGTGGCCAGCATTCTACGGGACTCCCTCACAGAAGTAACGATAGCATCTTGAATTTTGTGACCTTATGGTTTTGAACCTGGTTTTGAACCTCGTGTGAGTGAACTGATGTATGTACTCTTTGTGTCTTCCTCGTTTTGGTCACATGTTTTGGAGATGCCTCCATCTTGAGCACAGTTGTGGTTACCACTCACTGTAGTGACGTGTACCCCTGTTTCTGATGGAGTGTACACCTGTTTCTGATGGACGTCTTGGGGGGCTTTCAATTTGCAACTGTTACAAATATTGCTGCTATGAACATTCCTGTTCAGCTTTGGTGAAAATAATATCTATGTGGTTTCAGTTTGTACATGACCTGAAAGTAGAGTTTCTGGATCATGGAGTATGCTAAGCTATAGTAGATAACGCTCAACACTTTTGTAACTTGACTGTATCAGTTTGTACTCCCATCAGCAGTGTATGAGTTCAAGTCGCTGCCCATTCTTGCCCATTCTGGGTGGTGTCTGTTTTTACATTTTAGCCATCACGGAGGGGCTGTCTTTTACATCTTAGTCATTTAATAGTTTCTTAATGTGGTTTAATTTCCATTTGTGGGGTGCTTAAGTTGAGCATTTGGCTATCTATCTTCTTTTGTGAAGCGCTGTTCCAGTCTGTATTCTACTGGGCCGTCTGCGTGTTTCCTATTGATTTGTAGGCTGTAACTATTTTGGACTTGAGTCTTTCATCAGGTAAATGTATTACAAATATCTTCTCATGTTCGATGACTTGGCCTTTCCCTAGCTGAATGGTCTATTTTGAGAAGACAAAATTTTAATTGTAATGTTACCCAATGGAGTATTAATTTTGATTTTCATATTTGGTTGAAAGTCAGCACGTTTTTGCCCCGTTGAAGACATCTTTACCTACCTCAAGGCCATAAAGACATATTCCTGTGTTTTTTCGAAAAGTTTTATTGTTTTACTTTGTGCATATCAATTTATAGTCCATCTGGAGCTGAACATTGCTTATTATGTGAGGTACATTTTTTCCATATTGGTGTCATTTGAGCCAGGATCATTTATTTTTTGATCGAAGTAACACTGCACTGTAACACTATATAAATTGTAGGTATCAGGATTGCTTATTAAAAAGATGCTATCCCCCCTCATACCTCAGTGAAGCCTTTGCCAAAAATCAGGTGATAATTCTGGCTTGTCCTGTACTTTCTGGTTTGCTGCACTGATCTGTTTAGCTACCCTTTGGTCAAAACCATTCTATCTTCATGATTGTAACTGTGTCGTGGGTCTTCATATTTGGCTGTGTAACTCCACTAGCTTTGTCCTAAGGTTGCTTTGACTGTCCTGGACCTTTTGCATCTCCATATTAATCTCAGCATTAGTTTGTCTATTTTTACTGCAAATAAATCTAATGTATAAGGTCTTCACTCTAAAAACTAGGAAGCATTGCTGAGTAAATGTAGGAATATGTTCAGAGGTTAGAATCCTGAATATTGTTAATATGTCATTTTCTCCTAACTTGTTTTATGGGTCGTTGAAATCCCAGTAAAAACCACAGATTTATTTGTAGGTTATTTGATGGCTTTGAGTGGTATTGGAAATTCAACAACAACAACAAAAAACCAACTTTCTACTTACTTGTCCTGTTCTATGAATATTAAATAAAATTTTATATTTTGACTTTGTGTAAACATTGCTAAATGCAGTTAGGAATTCACATTGTGGGTTCTTTTGGATTTCTTATGTACAAAATCATGTCATCTTCATTTCTAATCCTATGTTTTATCTGTCTGTTTCTTGCTTGATTATACTGGCTAGGTCCTCCAGTCCAGTGCTAAATAACTTGAAATGTTGCTAACAAACAAGACATCTTTGTCTTGTTCCTGTCCTCAGGAGAAATTTAAAAAATAATGATAATTAGGATGTTTGCTGTAGGCTTTTTGTAGCCACTGTTTATTCAGATAGAGGATGCCCTTTTGCTTGAGGGTGTTTTTTTTTTTTTAAACAATGAGCACTGGCTAAGGACACTGTGGTTTCGGGACATAGACTCACACCTCTTCAGATCATGTTACTGCACACTGCGCACTGCCAGCGCGCCCTCAGTCGCCCGCTGCAGACCAGCAGATTCCCACCCCTGAAGTGTTTCTTTTTTTTAACCAGAAGTGAGCATTAAACTTATCAAATGCCTTTTCTGCATCCTGTCAAAGTGGTCATATAACTATACCTATTTTCCCTCTTAATCTGGAAAATTACATTGATTGATTTTCTCATAAATGCCACTTGGTTATAAGATGTATTATCATTGTTAAATGTCACTGGATTAGATTTACACAGAATTTTTTTTTCTTTTCTTTTCTGAAACCATACTATTGGGGTAATACCGAATCTATCCTTACCATCCAAACCACCTCCCAATGTTTCCTCCTGCTCCATTTGTTAACACTATGTAGTTTTTACTTTTTGAAATGCTGTTTTAATTTTGCTGGCTTCATAAAATAGGTTGACAAATATTGCCAGTTTTTTGATCTTTGGAAGTATTTGGGTAAGGTCAATGTTACTGCCTCTTTTAAGTGTTTGAAAGAATTGATCCATGAAGCTGAAGTTTTACTTTGTTGGCGGGTTTTTAATAACAGGCTTCATTTCTTTTATACATACGGGACTGTCTCGCCCTGGGTCAGTTTCACTCTGTGTGTTTCTCAAGGACATTGTCCACTTCCCCTGGGGCTGCTCTGACCCATTCTCTTGCTTTTCTTTTTCTGGCTTCCACAGCTGAGCTTCTGACGACTTTCCTACGGTAGCTCAAACGAGTCTTATATTCTTTTCAGGAATTTCCATCTTTTTGCTCTCCATTCTTCTTTCAAGACATCATCTCCTGACCTATTTTTCAGTGCACGAACCATGTTTTCACGTTTGCCCAATCTGATTTTAAATCCATCTGTTAAGTTCTCAGTTTTACTTATTTTATTTTATGTTCCAGACTTTCCATTTGACTTTTTCTTATAGACTCCTGTTCTCTGCTGAAAACTTCTCTTTTGCCATCTGTTTTTTTGAACCTATTCCTCACAATTATTTCAAAGTCTGTGCCTGGTAATTACCCATGTTTCTGTTCTCTCTTTCTCCTGGTCTTATTTATTTGTAAGGCGGTAAATTCTGATTGACTGCCTGTGGCTGTGTGGGGAAAGTTTCAGGGCTACAGATTACATCACTTTTGTCCCAAGAGGATCACCCCTTTCCTCTGGCAGGCCGCAGAGGGTCAGATCCCTTTCATTCAACCAGAAACTTGGTTGCCTCAAGACTCGGTGACAGACTCTGGAGGTCCTAGTTTACCTCTGGTTCACCCTGCTTCCAGGGTGTAGCTTTAGGAATTCCAACTAAGGACCAGGGTCCCTTGCTACTGCTGCTTCTAGGTGGCCAGTCACACGCTCCAGTTTTTCTCTCCTCAGCGGAGCAAGCCTGTCACAAACACACTCTGCTCTGGCGACCAGGTTGTTCTCTCTGGCTCTCAGACTCCTCCATACAAGTTAAACTGCAAATGCCTAGAAGAAAGCTGGTCCCAAGAGGTGGGCTTCGTTCTGTATCCCTCCTATTTGTTTGGGATCTTGGTGTCTCAGAATTCAGCTGCCTGGGTGGCACCAAACTTCATTTTTAGTTTGCCAGAGGCCACGAGGTAACCCGGAGATGTTCTGCTGGCTTCTCTGTCTCATGCTTCGTGCCAGAAGTATCCTGTGACAAAAGTAGCTTTGCTTCTTCCTGCTCCGGTGTCTCATCTCCTGGACACCTCAGTAGTCCTCTGATTTCTTCACAAAAGAATTTTCTAAAAACTTGGATTGTCTAATTTTTCTTGTTAGAGCATTGGTCTCTACAAGGCTTCTCCATCATAGCTAGAAGTCTGAACTCATCATTCATGTGTGTGTGTATGTGCGCGCACACCCTCATTTTTGTTCATTGATCAAAAAGGACATAGGAGCAATAACTCCAGCAGCAGCGAGCCCACCTAGCGGCCAGGCCTTTGCTTCCCACTAAGATGAATCAGGTTTCCTTGGAGAAAAGGCTGATTGCAGGAAAAGTACAAGATGAGCCGGGGTGTCTTGCTGTGCCAGAAAGGTACACAATAATCAGAGAGTGACGGGAGCATGTCACAAGGACACGGGAGCCAACTTGAACGGACACCCACTGGCTATGTCTGTGATCATTTGAGCATCGTGAAAAGACAAGGGGGGCAACAGTTTATGATGCGTTGAGAAACATCCATGGTGATGTCTGAAATAAAAGCATAGAAGAGACAAAGGAGGAAAGCTCTGCCTTCGTTTTGTTTTTATGCAAGAGTTTCAAGTACTACATGGAGAAGGAATGAGGCATTTAAAAAAACTGCTGTTTTTAAATCCCCAAGGTAATAATTGGTTCAGAAAAGGCTCACCAGTTGATGCAAATGTATCGAGGTGAAGTGTTGCTGGGAACAGGAATCAAGTCATCACTCTAGATAGGTGCTTAAGAAGGGAAACACTCTCTTACAATGGAAATGCCCAATGGTGCCCACTGCTCCAGTGGGCAAACCTGGCAATGCCAAGGGCAGCCTGACTCGACACTGCAGCTCTCGCACCAACCAACAAGACGTGGGGCAGGTCACACATACAATGTGGTCTTCTCCGAATGTTTGCCCCGAATCCTCTCAGGGAAGCAGACATTTCTGTGGTGTGGGGCAAGGGGTGGGGCAACTGCCCTGGACTCTTCAAAAAGATTTGATGTCATGGAGCACAGAGGACATCAGAAAAATTGTCCTGAACTGCAAGAGACCATAAAGAGACGACAACCAAATGCTCTTTCTGAAAACCCTGAGTGGGTCCTTGTTGGAAAACAGAAGCCATGAAGGATTTTTTGGGGACAGTATGGCAAATTTTTATGTGTACTGGATACTTGATGATAGTGAATTTGTGGTGATTTTTTTAGTGGTCTTGATGTTCCACTTAAATAGGGGAGGTTTTGTTGGGACATGTAGTGTCGTGATGAGAATAGCCTACTTTTCTATGACTTGAAAGAAAAGGGAGTGTGGGCGTGGCTGTGTAGCAAGATGGGGTGGGTGTAGTACATGCTAACACTTGGCAGACATAGGGGAGGGTCTATGAGTTGAAAATTAGAAGGAAGGAGGGAGGATCCGGAAGATGGCGGCGAAGAGACGCTAGGATAGCAAGCTCTCAGAAGTGGACAGCAGGAAGACTATACGGTATGTCCTTGCAAGAACTGGGACTTGGAAAATAAATTGGAAGGTACCAACAACATACTCAGAAAGGAGGACCTCATTGAAGGAGAGCAAAAACAGAGAAAAGCTTCATAATCCTGCTACCCCATCTCCTTCCCCCTACCCCCTCCCCTAACCACAAATCCAGCACACCTTGAATGGCAGAAAAAGCATTCAGAAGCACTCCTAGTGGCAAAGGATCGGGAATATCACACTCCAAAACCTGAAACTTCCTGGGATCCATGCCCAGACAGGGTACTCCCTAGGTACAAGAAGAGGGGAGAGGGCCCCCTGGGGGTCCAGGGTAGCTAGGAATGCTCTGGACCAGCACCATCTTCCCAGGACAGGGAGCCCAGCAGGCAATCTTGCTGAGGGACTCACGTCTGCAGCTCAGTGCTTCTTGCTCTTCTACAGGCTTTAAGTGGCCAACTAGAATCCCAGTGTGAGGTGCACGCCAGCACCTAATTTGCCATCTGGAACTGAGCGTGAGGGGAGAAGGCCTCCTGAGGGTCCAGGGTAACTGGGAATGCTACTGACTGGTGCCATCTTCCCACGACAGGGAGCCCTGAACTAGGGACTGCAGGCAATCTCGCTGAGGGGCTCATCTGCAGCTCAGTGCTTCCTGCGCTTCCACAGGCTGAAAGCTGCTGACTAGAATCCCAGCGAGAGGTGTGCACTAGCAACTAATTTGCCATTTGGAACTGAGCTTGGGGGAGAGGGCCCCCGAGGGCCCAGGGAAGCTGGGAATGCTCCAGACAGGCACCATCTTCCCACAATGGGGAGCCCTGGACTAGGGACTGCAGGCAGTCTCGCTGAGGGGCTCACTCCTGCAGCTCAAACACACGGAGACCCAGTGGGGGAGCTCTCCAGAGCCAGGTTGCCTGTGCACCCCAGGACCCACATCCAGACGGAGCACTCCACAGTTATGAGAACCCCAAAAGAGCTAAGAGAGTGTAGCCTGATCCCGTTACCACAGGCTGAAAGCTGCTGACTAGACTCCCAGTGGACGGGGGGAGAGTGGCACAGTGCGTGCCAGTACCGAATTTGCTGTCTGGATCTGCGTGTGCAGGTAGAAGGTCATCTGAAGGTCTGGGGGAGCTGGGAGCACTCTGGACGGGCATCATCTTCTCAGGACAGGGCGCTCTGGATTTGAGGCTGCAGGCAATCTCGGTGAGAGACTGAATCATGCAGCTCAAACACCAAGATGAGCGTGGGACTTCTTCAAATCCAGGACACCTGTGCACCCCAGGACCCACACACAGACGGGGGACTCTCCAGGAATACCCTGAAGAGATGCCTGCCAATACCAGCCAAACATTGTCACAACAAATACAACAAATTAGAAAACAGACAACAGGGAGAAGGAAAAATATAAATAACCAAGTAAGCCCACAGGGGAAAGTCACGCCAC
>JAGFMF010011974.1:2312932-2335494 GCA_019455555.1 Galemys pyrenaicus
GAAAACAGACAACAGGGAGAAGGAAAAATATAAATAACCAAGTAAGCCCACAGGGGAAAGTCACGCCACAAAAAGAAAACCAAATACAAGAATCCAACAACAGTGACACGGAAGAAATGTTTAGCCTATCAGAAAGAGAATTTAGAATCATCACGATCCAAAACCAGAAAGATCAACAAAAATAATTGATGATATGAGAACAATAATTAATGAACTGAAGAATTAAAATGAGTCATTAAAAAAGAAAATAGAGGAACTGCAGGAATATAAGGAAAGCAGTGGAAACAAAATGGACGAAGTGGAAGAAAGAATCAGTACCCTCGAAGACACAGAAATACAAAGAACCAAAATAGAAAAGGATAGGGAAGTTCAAAGGAAAAAAAAGAAACACTTTGAGATCTCTCAGACACCATTAAGAGAGAAAATATAATAATTATTGGAATTCCGGAGGGGGCCGAGGAAAATAAAGGAAATGAAACTCTATTTAAGGAGATATTTGAAGAGAATTTCACAAGCTTAAAAAAGGTTGAAAATAGAAATACAGGAAGCAAGATGCACCCTGAATTTCTATGATAGAAAGAGAAATACAGCAAGACACATACTAGTAAATCTCCCAAGAATCCAGGACAAAGAGGTAATAATGAAGTTGTCAAGGGGAAAAAACAGCTAACATATAAAGGAAAACCTATCAGACTAACATCAAACTTCTCTGAAGAGACACTACAGGCAAGAAGAGAATGGAGGGACATATTAAAAAAACTGCAAGACAATAAATGCCAACCACGAATTCTCTATCCTGCAAAGCATCCATGAAGAAAAAATATGAACTTTCCCAGACAAACAGAAACTCCAGAAATTCAGCATGACCAAACCCCCACTCCAAAAAATACTACAAGAAGCAGTAAAACCAAAACCAACAGAAGAATGAATAAGAGGAACAAGATAAGGCAAAGGAAAACAAACCACAAGAAGACAAAATGATTAATACAGGTGCCAGCACATCAATTTTAACTCTAAATGTAAATGGACTAAATTCAGCAGTAAAAAAGGCACAGAGTAGCAGGCTGGATTAAAAATCACAAACCAGCCTTCTGCTAGCTCCAGGAAACACATTTAAACACAAAAGACAAACATAGGCTGAAAGTAAAAGGTTGGAAAACAATCCTACAAGCTAATGGACCAAAAAAGAAAGCAGGAACAGCCATACTTATATCAGACAAAATAGACTTCAAATTAAAAAGGGTAAAGAAAGACAAGGAAGGACACTACATAATGATCAAAGGCACAGTACATCAAGAAGACATAACACTCATTAATATATATGCATCAAACGAAGGAACACCAAAATATATCAGACGATTACTATCATCTCTGAAAGAAAACATTAAAGAAAATACATATATAGTAGGAGACTTCAACACTCCACTGTCACTGATGGACAGATCAACAAGACAGAAAATAAACAAAGAAAGAAACCAGAGCCCTAAATAAAGATCTAGAACTCATGAGCTTAACAGACACATATATAGGACACTACACCCAAAAAAATCAGAATATACTTTTTACTCAAGTGCACATGGATAATTCTCCAGAATTGACCACATACTTGTCCACAAGACCAATATCAACAAATACAGTGGGATCAAAATCATTCCAACTATATTTTCTGACCATAAAGGCATCAAACTAGAAATTAATCATGAAAAGAAGACAAGAAACCTACCTGCATCATGGAGATTGAAACCCACACTACTAGAAGACCAATGGATTGTGGAGGAGATCACAGAGGAAATTAAAAAAAAAATTGAATGACAATGAAGACACCTTATTCCAGAATGTATGGGATGCAGCAAAAGCGGTAATAAGAGGGAAGTTTATAGCAATCCAGGCTTACATCAACAAACAAGAAAAAACTCAAAGAAACAATCTAATTGTCCAACTTAACGAACTAGAAAAAGAACAGAAGAATCCAAAAACCACTAGACGAAAGGAAATAATAAAAATTAAAGCAGAAATAAGTGAAATAGAAATCAAAAAACAATCCGTAAAATAAATGAAACCAAAAGTTGGTTCTTTGAAAAAAATAAACAAAATAGATAAACCTCTAGCCAGACTAACAAAGGAAAAACGGGAAAAAACACAAATAAGATCACAAATGAAAGAGGGGAAATCACAACAGACCCAGAAGAGATTAAAAAAAATAATCAGGCAATACTATGAACAGCTATATGCTAACAAGCTCAACAATTTAGAAGAGATGGAAAAGTTTCTGGAACAATATAACCATCCAAAACTAAACAAAGAAGAAATAGAACTCCTAAACAGGCCAATTACGAGCAGCGAGATTGAAGCAGTAATCAAAGCACTCCCCAAAAACAAAAGCCCAGGACCAGACAGCTTCACAAATGAATTCTACCAAACATTCAGAAACGAACTAGTACCTATCCTACACAAAATCTTTCAAAAAATTGAGGAAGAAGGAATACTACTGAATACATTCTATGAAGCCAACATTACACTAATACCAAAACCAAATAAAGACAACACAAAGAAAGAAAACTATAGGCCAATCTTTCTAATGAACACTGATGTAAAAATCCTCAATAAAATCCTAGCCAACAGAATCCAACAATGCATCAAAGGGATAATGCATCATGACCAAATGGGATTTATCCCAGAGGCATAAGTATGGTTCAGTATCCGAAAAATCAATCAACGTAATCCAACACATCAACAAAAGGAAGGACAAAAACCACATGATCATGTCTATCGATGCAGAGAAGGCATTTGACAAAGTTCAACATCCATTCATGATGAAGATTCTTGAAACCCTTGGGGTAGAAGGACCTTATCTCAACATGATAAAAGCTATGTACGACAAACCCACAGCCAATATTATCCTCAATGGTGAAAAACTGAAAGCATTCCCTTTAAGAGCAGGAACAAGACAAGGATGCCCACTCTCTCCCCTACTATTCAATATAATACTGGAAGTCCTAGCCAGAGCAATAAGACAGGAAAAAGATATACAAGGCATCCAAATAGAGAAAGAAGAAGTAAATCTATCACTATTTGCAGATGATATAATATACTTGGAAAACTCTAAAAGCGCTACAGAAAATCTAATTAAAATAATCAACCAGTTTAGCAAAGTAGCGGGTTACAAGATCAACACAAAAGTCAGTAGCCTTCCTATATACAACCAATCTGAAGAAGAAGAAATCAAGAAAAATATTCCTTTCACAATTGAGTCCAAAAAATATCAAATATTTGGGAATAAACCTAACCAAAGAAGCAAAAGACCTATATAGAGAAAATTATAAAACACTATTAAAAGAAATAGAAGAAGACATGAAGAAATGGAAAGATATCCCTTGCTCATGGATAGGAAGAATCGACATTATCAAAATGGCCATCCTTCCAAAAGCAATTTACAGATTCAATGCTATTCCAATAAATATCTCAATGACATTCTTCAAAGAAATTGAGCAAATGTTGATGAAATTCATATGGAGATACAAAAAGCCTCGATTAGCCAAAACTCTCCTGGCTAAAAAGAAGGGGGTTGGAGGTATAACACTTCCAGACTTCAAACTTTACTACAAAGCAATAGTAATCAAAACAGCTTGATACTGGAACAAAGACAGACACACAGACCAATGGAACTGTATAGAAAGCCCAGAAGTAAAACCACACATATATGGACACCTGATCTTTGACAAAGGAGGAAAGAATATGCAATGGAACAAGGACAGCTTATTCAATAAATGGTGCTGGTAAAACTGGTCAGCCACATGAAAAAAATGAAACTAGGCCACTAACTTACACCATGCACAAAAATCAATTCAAAATGGATAAAAGATTTGAATGTAAGACCTGAAACCATAAAATATATATAGAAGAAAACATAGGTAAAATGCTACAAGACATACATCTCGGTAACACCTTTGAAGATGCATCCCCCAAAGCAATAAAAATGAGAGAGAAGATAAACAGATGGGATTATATCAAGTTAAAAAGCTTCTGTATAGCAAAAGAAACATTAACCAAAATGAAAAGACTCCCCACTGATTGGGGAAAAAATCTTTGGGCCTGTACAACTGACAAGGGACTGATCACAAAGATATACAAAGAACTCATAAGATTCAAGAAAAACAAAGCAAACGACCCAATCAAAAAATGGGCAGAAGAAATTAAAAGACACTTCACCAAAGAGGACATACACATGGCCAACAGGCATATGAAAAAATGCTCAACATCCCTCATAATTAGGGAAATGCAAATAAAAACCACAATGAGGTAAGAATGGCACATATAAAAAAAAAACAAGAACAACAAATGCTGGCGAGGATGTGGAGAAAAAGGAGTTCGACTACACTGCTGGTGGGAATGCAAGCTAATCCAACCATTATGGAAGGCTGTATGGAGGTTCCTCAGTCTACTAGGGATGGAACTACCATATGATCCAGCAATCCCACTCCTAGGGATCTACCCAAAGGACACAAAAACACCGATCCAGAAGAGTACCTGTACCCCCATGTTTATTGCAGCACTATTTATAATTGGTAAGACCTGGAAACAACTCAAATGCCCAAAAGTATAGGACTGGATCAAGAAGATGTGGTCCATACACACAAATGGAATATTATTCAGCAATCAGAAATGAGAAACTAGGGCCAATAATAGAATCATGGATGGAACTAGAAGGAATTATACTCAGTGAAACAAGTCAGAAGGCAAGAGAAAAATATCAGATGGCCTCACTTTTAGGAGGGATGTGAAAGAACAACAAAAAAGAAGAAAACAAACCAAAACAAAAAAAAACAAGAGAAAGCTCAAGGAAATGGGCAATTACAACCAAAAACAAACAAACAAACTCAACAAGATCAAAAGGTTAAAGCTAGACCAAAGGGAACATGGGTGGGGGGCAGAGGGAGGGGAGGACAAAAACAGGGATGAGGCATAAAGAGCACAAGGGACTGAGGTGATGGTGCACAGGTGAAATGGTGGTGGGAACTCCCTGGGGACTACAAATGTTGTCAAATACAATTAAATAAATCTAATGAGAAAAAAAAAATACTTCTTTACAAGAATAATAAATCAAGAGGTTACTTGTTTGCTAAAAAAAAAAAAAGGAAAAAATCCTTTTACTATTTTTTAACAAAATAGCCACAAGATGGCAGTAGAGGAACACTCAGCATGTCTATCTTGGCTGCCTTTTATAAGGTGACCTTATTTTCTGATTTGAGAAGCAGAATGTGAGATCCAACAAAGGATCTTTTTTGGTTTGTGAATATATTTATACGAAAATTTATGCAGAAGTTTGAACACAAAATGCCATTTGGTGATACCATTCTATGAATGGCTTTTCTTGAAATTAATGCCATTTTGTTAGATTTGGGCCACAGAACTCCTGAAATGTATCTAAAATGGGGTGTGTGTGTGTGTGTGTGTGTGTGTGTGTGCGCGCATTTTTGTGTGAGCAGGTCCACAATTTCTACCATGTCTCAAAGGGGTTGGTTAGCACTCCTTAAACTGAGAAGCTGGAGGGGTTCCTCATGAGACTGGGAGGAGAGTAGCCATTGCGCTCGAGAACATTCCCTGAAAGTGAACGAAGGGGCATTTGTTACCTGCGTTGACGTAGGCACTGAGGGGTGTGGAATCCAAAGACCTGGATGTGAATGTGACACTTGTGCCTCCCTGCTGCCCACCCTCCCCTCCAAACCCACACACCCAGGTCAACTGTAGTTATCCAAATATATGTGGTCGCATAAAACCAAACAGAATTAGTCATTGGCCTCTGTTTATTTTCTTACTCCTCAGAGAAAAATAGCTGGCCACATATAACTTTCTCTTGGTAAACATTTATCAAAACAGTTCTTTTTTTTTTCTGGGGTAATGTGAAACAAGCTTGTTGTGATTACAGAAGCTTCCAGCGTTCTGGGAGTGTCAGCTGTGCTTGTAGTTTGCATCCGGCCTGGGTTTCCACTAATTGAGCTCTGGGTGAGGACTCTGCACGGAGCACACAGCGCTCTTCTTCCCAGGCACTGAGTGGAGAGCGAGCTTTCTTCTCTGTGCGACTGGAAACTGGCAGAGTGGGTTGGGAAACGCGTGTATGGACTTGGCGAGGGAAAAGCCCTGGTAACTAATGCTAACTGAACACCCTTGATCTGCCTGTCTGGGTGGCATGGATTTGACAGGGAAGAAAAGGGGGTCGCGCATCAGTGTCAAGCAAGAGAAAACTGCGTGGCACATGTTGTCAAGATGCAGTGGCTTAAGGAGCGTGCCTGGGGTTCTTCGCGCTCTTTCCCTCTCAGCGCTCTTCTCGACGCATGTGGGCCACCGGTGGCTGGCCATGGTGCTGGCCATGAACGTGAGACCGGCGGCTGGATAGTGAAGCAGCACATCTTTAGAAAAGAGCTTTTTTTTCTAGTGCAGGTAGTTTGTTGATTTATAAGAAACAATTAGAGAAGAACTTTGAAATTCTTTCTCCCCACGTTTCCGATGTAAACAGCGTGCTGACACATAGTGTTGGCGAAAAGAGTCTAAGTGGGGAGAAGCAGGGAAATAAATTCTAACACATGTGTGCAATGGACCACATTCATAAATATCGACAGAGAGGCATCCACACTGAGTTGTAAGAGAAACAACTGGTTGTGGAACAACATATAAATATACCGTAGTTTGCTGTCATGGGCCCAGAAAAGAGCATGTGCGGCATAGTGTAATTGTCTGAGTCCTTTCATGCTGGGAGGAAGTCGTATTGCCGTAGAAAGGGACTTACATTTTCTCCTTTATATACTTTTTCTGTTGTCTGGATTTTTAAATGAGCACATAATCTGAGTAAATAATATAAAGAAAGTATATGTTGGTACCATCCCTTCCTGGATGTGATTGTTGCTTTGTGTAATCAATTCTGTCATTCATCTTGAACACACCAAAGCCAAAGAAAGGCAATTAATTAACTTATAAATGGTATATTTCTATATTGAAAGCTGTTTGCAATATTAAAAGAGCTGAAACAGAACAACAAAAATAAAAATATGAGCTAAAAAAGACAGACTGGTGAGCAGGAAAGAGATAATGCCTTAGAAGGAATGACGTAATGGTACCAGGAATATGCTGGTTGCAAGCACGGGAGAGAAGCAAGTTCTGCTGTTGCATGTCATTCGGTGTTTCTGTCTGTGTTTCTACTGAAAGAAGGGGGATTTCAAAATTACAAAAGACACAGAAAGCTTTGACTGACTATTTACTCTCTATTAAAAACACGGGCCAAACTTCAAATCCCCACTCAGTCACACATACAGTGTCTTTGGGGGAAACTAAAGGAATGTAATCTAAGTACATCACTTTTTAATCTGGCGTCTTATCAGTCACCACTGGGGAACTTTAAGAAATTTAGGTTCACTGTCCACCATGCGTCTTCAGACATTCTTATCCCGAGGCGTGGAGCTAGACTTGCAAACCTGTAGTTATTGGTACTCTGTGCACATTCTGATGCAGGGCCTGGCTTGGGAACCGTTGGTGGGTTCTACACAACAAGCATAGCACATCATCCTCTAGCCTGTTGGAAGGTAAATAAATGAAAAACGCTTTTCCCTATTAAAGTCAACAGATGAATTATCGAGCAGAATTCAAATGTTGTGCTAATTTCTAAAATAAAATATGAGCCTTAGACATCGAGTGCATACAAGGGCTCATTTCAGGCTCTACTCCCAGGCACGCAGGAGGTGGAGTTCATGCATCACTTCTGTTAATGTGTTTTGATGGCGAGGTTTTTAAAGCACCAAGGGAATTGTATCAGTCAGGGTTCAGTGCTTATAAAATCCTTGCAAGGACTAGAGATAGGCGATGAAGGGGCACACCACTGAAAGTGGGAGTAGCTGCTGCTCCAGCCCGTCACCACTGCTGCTTCTCCCACAATCTCTCAGCCTCACAGAGCTCAGGGCTGACCAGTGACATGTGACCAGCAGTGACCACTGTGGCAGAAAGATGGCCTTTGCCTCACCCCCACCTTTCCAATCTTGGGCCAGTGCATCTCTGCGGCTGAATGGAATTCATGTCCAGAATCCTGGCTTGCAAGAGAGCCAGGGAAAGAGGTTTTAGTGTTTCCATCCCTGGTGTAGGGAAGAGGGTTACTGCGTGTCCCAAGATGCTGTCAAGCATGATCATGAATCACAAGCGCTACACAGCTGGATCTAGCTGGCTGGGGAAGGCCCTGCAATCCACAAGAGGTGGAGCTGCTGCTACCCACTTGCAAAAGTGAGTGATGCTCTTTCCAGATGCAGGTAAAATGGAAATTAGTGTTCCCTCCCATAGAGGATGTTGTATGCGTGGCCCTGTCTCCAAATGGCACTGACATTTGAGCCGAATACCTTCAAGTGAGAGTGTGATTCTTATTTTTCCCCACAGAATTAGTTGCTTATGACAAGTCTTTTCTCAGAGTATGTAGTTGAGTTGTACGTGAACTGTTCTCCAATGATTTTGCTTGGTGTGTGTGTGTGTGTGTGTGTTTGTGTGTCTCTATACACTTGTATGTCTGGGTGCCCATGTTTCTTTTTAGGCTTTCCTGAACTATGAGATAGACTGGCTTCTCCCTTGATTGCGCACACAAATCTTACTTCAGGCTGACTGTGGCCATGATGGTTGTGTCCGAGGAGATGTGTCTGAAAGGATGACAGAGCTAGTAGGTCTTTATAGTGTACCTGTTTCCCGGCTAGCAGTGTATGAAGTGCTTCACATAGACTATGCCCTAACCCTTATGGTAACTCTTTGAGGCATGTCGTAGATGGGGAACAAGTACAAAGAGGTTAAATAGCTGTCCAAAGTGACAGAGTTCAGAAGTGGTATGGCTTAAAAAATTTGAGCCCAGGTGTCTGATGCCAAAGATTCTACTATTTCACAAGACATTGAAGAGAACCGCAAAAAATTGCTGAAGCAACTGTCGACACCTCTTTTCTCTTTTTCTAACCTGTTAGTCCTGTTTTTGTCAAATGTCTGACCAGACTCAGGCTGAAATAGTGAGGGTCAAAGTACATTCAAGAATGGAAGAGAGCATTTTTAGTACCAGCTAACATACCCACTCAAGGAAGCAGACTGACCAGAAGTTCCTGTGGTAGAATCATCTAGTATCATCAGCTGTCTCAGAGCAGATGAAGTTGTCTCTCCTCACATGTGATTTTCAGGATTCCATTGCAGAGTAGGCTGCAGTCCCTTCTGAGAATTTTCCAAACACTTGGGGTTTAGATAGATATATTAGACAAAATAATAAATGGGAAATTGTGCACTGTTCTCTCCGAACAAATTCTGTGTTAAAGAGGAAGTTTCTTTCAGAAAACCCCCAGTATTGAATGATGGAATTTGTTGCTTGTCTTGAGAGTAACACCCAAGGAACTGGCTCTTTAATTTGCTGTGCTATAATTTCTTCAGTTTCATGTGTGACACGGGACTGTCCATTGTCAAAGTGAAGGCGGGGAGGGGGAGGGGATTTCTATGCAGTAAAAATGTCCAACTCAGTAAGAAAATAAACATAAGTAGTGGCACAGAGTTTCTCAAATAAGGCACCATGAGTAATTTGGGGGGCTCATCCTTCACTGGGGAGGGGAGGGCTGTCGTAAGGAGGTCTCTCAGGGCACTGTGTCTCATAGACGCAACTGTGCCTCCTGTGGAGACAGGAGAAGCCAGGGCTCTGCTTCCCCTATGGTGTGACTCTGAATAGGTAAGACTCTTCCCTCAGGGCCATTTCTCCAGGGAAACTGTAAGCACAGATAAGAAGTTTGCTCATAGTAGAACTGCCAGAGCCTACACACTGTGACCACTTGAATGTTCATTTCAGATAAAGAATGGCGATTTTTGCATAAACATGTCCACCTCTCTCCCAGTTCAATTGGGCAGTCTGGATTTTTATTTGCTAAATCTGGCAAATAATCAGACAACCTGAACCCAAGGTCTGTTGCAATCATGCCTCAATTAGCAGTAAGTCTGAGGCTGGAGGCTAGTCCTGTTCAATGCGACTTCAGGGTCTGCTTGCTCCCTCCCCATAACCTTCCACATTTGTTGAGTGTGCTATGTGATGAAAGCCACCTTCATTTCTATTCTAGAGCAATTTAACAAGTTTAAGCAAGGAACTTGACATGCTTCTCTCTGAGGAGTCTTGTGCAAATGTTCAGACTGTTTTATAGAGTGGGTGTCTGTGGAGACCCTCTGGGCAGCCACTCCCTACCCTTCTTTAGTTTGACAGGTAGCTGATTAGGAGTCTCAGCCACTGTCAGAGGCTTCTATTAATTAATGGGTTTCACACATTGGGCAGGATGGGCCTGCAGATAAGAACTCATCCAAGCAGCTTTGTCAGGCTAACCAAGACTTTGATGAAAATCCTCGGGCCTCTGAAACTGAAGAACCACTTTGTAGCATTTGCACTTTACCTTCCCTTTTGTCTTTATTAATGTGACTGTGTAAATGGAAGTGTTTGCACATGGGAAAATATATTTAAAGGCAGTAACTGTGAAGGGCTGTGTTGCCATCTGCGTTTTCAGGTGAGAAGATGGACTTTCTTATGGGCAGATAAATGTAGGTGTAGCCTAGTGACTTGAAATGCTGCCCAGAGTCCACCGCATGAATAAAGCACTGTTTGTCCATTTCTCAAGTAATAAAGATGGTACTACAACAAATACACCGCAAGGCACACGCCTCCATATGCATATGTGTGAACGCTTCCCTAGGACAGAAACCTAGAACTGTCAGTTTGATGCGATGCAAAGTAAAAATTAGCCAGGACATTATGACATATTGCTTATGAATACATACATGTAGCGGCCGAGGAGCTTCATAAGCTTTAGAAGGGCAGTTGCTCTGGGAAGGCAAAAGCAAGGAAGATATAGGAGCTGTTGGGAGTTTGAGCTGAAACATTCTATTTCAAAAAGTGGAGCTAGTACAGAGGCGCAGACTGCCAAATGTGAACTTCTGTTAAATCTGGCTGGTCAGTCTCTGGCGATTTGTTTTTCTGTACGACATAAATATCTCATAAATGATCGTGAACTTTGTGGTATCATTAAAAGAATAATTCGAAGGAATTCAGGACGGGAGCCCTACTGTCTGACCAGGGGTTCACACTCAGACGAGTTGAAGAGCGTACAATTCTCTTTCCCTTTGTCCAGCTCAGTCACGCCCTGAAGGGCCAGATGCCCATAAACAGGGGTCATGCTTGTTCAAACCAAAACAAATATGTGTTCGTTCAAAGCGAAATGTACTGGTTTCACTCATCTGTGGAACATAAATAACAAAAAACCAGCAAGGACTGGTCTTGGGCTTAGTGAAAAATGAAAAAAAAAAAAAAAAAAAAAAAAAAACCAAAACCACTGGTTCCCAGAGGAACAGGCTGAACCGGGGGGGTGAAGAGGGGAGGGCACTGGCAGGGGGGGTTTGGTGGAAGGGGAGTGAAGTGTGTGCCCAGAGGAGTAAACATGTAACCCCCAAATTTTATACAGGCGAGAACGACTGACGTTTTAAGAAGTACAACAAAAGACGTGCCGTCGCCCTAAGCAAACCCCTGCGCAGTCAGACTTCGTGCTCTCTCATCGGGTGGGGCTCTGGGTTAAGATCTTCTGAGATGAGCAGCCTAAAGGGACGCGGCGCCGGGCTACTCTTCAAGAGCTGGCAGTTTCCACTGGTGGTTTCTGCACAGTGGCAGTGACAGGTCATACCACAGAGCGACAGGCGGAGGGAGGTGGAGGAGGATACTGGGGAACCCCGTTGGGCCTAGAAACGGGCGAGTCCTGCCCAGAAGCTGCGTAGGCCACTGGGTATCTCAGCAAGGGCGAGTGTGCCCTGTAGCGCACAGCCAAACCTGGAAATAGAAAGACAGCAGCTCTCCAGCCCCAGGTGCAAGCCGTTGCCAACCAGTAGGAAACCAGAGCACAGATGCTAGATTTGGAGAGAAAGGCATTTTCCTTTCTAAATAAATACAAGGCTATTTGATGTTGCTGGTCAGGACTTAAAGGATGAATTACTGAATTTTGCAACATAGCTACTTGATTAACCAACATAATAATGTTAAAAGATGAGAACGGAAACCCAAAGACTCTATAAGCAGGCAACAAAAATTACCTTTGTGTCTAATCAAAAAGCTTATTTCATATTAATCAGCTCTTTATAGTTTGCAAGTATCACTCAGTCATTAATTAATTAATGTAATCTAGCAAACTGGCGAGTAGTTTATTATGCTTTGCTGACCAGAGCTAATCAAAGCAGAAGCCATTTTACTTTAGATAAAACCACACTCATGTGGAAATTTTCTGCTTTCTATTTTACTGCCACATAAATTCATCCCCCGTTGCATTTCACAGATTAGATTAATCTACCAATATTAATAACAGAAGTGAAATTAAAAAAGAGATCGTAGCCAGTCATCCAAACTAATTAACCAGCAAAGAATTAAAAAGGAGCTCAGCGCTCTCCTGTTCCCAGAACCCACAGACAGCGAAGAGTTCGTCCCGGGCACACATCTGACCACGCAGGAGAAATTTGCTAAAACGGCTTTTGCAAAGGCCATGGCATCAGGTCTGGCCACTGCTGTGCTTCTTTGCCAACAACTGCTACTGAGCATTTGCTACTTCCCTGCCACTGTGGGCTTGGGATTAGATGCGGGAGGCCAGTGCCTCCCCACCCCCAAGCTCATCTGCTGGCCCAGCAGGCAGGAGCCAAGCAGCGTGGCTGAGGGAGAAGCCGTCGAAATCACCGATTTGAAGACCTTGCCTCAAACTGGCAAGGCTGAAGGGGTGGGGAGTGAATGGGACTTTAAATCAAAGTGGGGTAGGGTGGGGGGAGAGCAGGGGGAGAGAGAGAGAAAGAGTAAAGGAGAGAAGAGAGGGAAGAGAGAAAAACAAGTGCCGTTTTGTAACAGGTTGGATCTAGAGTGAGGCTCTTGTGATGGGGGCAGCATGGGAAGCAGAAGCAGTAAGTTTTGCCACTTGGCCTCCAGGGCATCTGGGCCTGGACACCTGTCTGTTGTACACTCTGGCCTGGGCGCTGCAGGCTTTGAGCAATATCCGTGCCTTACCCACTAGCTGCCAGCAGCATCTTCAGCTCCTTGTGCCGAAAGCAACAACAAAAGTGCCCCTTGACATTGCCAGATGTCCCCTTGGGGAGCCGTGCAAAAAACTGATTGCCAACCACTGGTGTAGACACATTGGCCCTTCCAGGGAACCATATTTGGGGTACTGGTGCACCATCATCATCTAATCCACCTTCTGAGGAGTTGAATTGTATGTCCCGATGTCCACTCTGCCAAAAGAGTTGCAATCCTGCCCCTCAGCACGTGAGTTTATTTGGAAATAGGATTGCTGCAGAGGTAATTGGTTAAGATATGGTCACGCGGTGTGGGATCAGCCCTAATCCAACATGATTGAGGTCCTTATAAGAAAACAGCCACTGTTCACAATAGCCAAGAGCTAGAAGCAATCTCAGTGCCCATCAGCTAACGGACAAAGATGTGGTAGAGATACTCGTGGAATACTACTCAGCTATAAACAAGATCAAATGCTGTCATTTACATCAACATGGGTGGACCTGGAAGGAATTCTGCTTAGTGAAATAAACCAGATGCAGAAACAAACACTACATACACATGGCATGTCCAGAAATCAAACAAACGGACAAAACAAAACAAAAATAAACCTCTGGACCCTAAATATGGGGACTTTACTACATTCAGAACTACTCTAGCCCTTGGGTTCCGGGTGTCCCCAGGGGCTGGAAGTCTCCTCAGCTCTGAAATCCAAGTCTGGGAAAAGTGAATGCAGAAAAGGGCATGTTGGGAAGGGAAGCGGCGAGCCCTGGGGGCGGTTCCTGCCACACACCCGCCATGGCCTGCAGCCTCTTAATTGAGCTCGTTGCTTTGTCAGGACCCACTGGGGTCATGGATACATTCGCTGTTTGTGAATGAGATAGAAGTGGAGATGAGAATACTCTGTGGAACTAAAGTTTTGCTTTATTTTTTCTCAGAAATTTGGGGTTTGGGGCACATGTTCCCTGCTCCTGCTTCTTATGTGCTTTTGATGTGCCTCATGGAACTCTGACAGCTATCCATGGGAGATGGAGGTTCTTAGAGCATTTCAGATGATGGAACTGAGTCTCCCAGAGCAAAAGGGTTTGAGCTTTGCACAATCACCAGGAGCAGAGGTCAATCTGAATCCAGATTTTACAGTAGACAAGGGACAAACTTTCTCTATGTCACCACACTGTTCTTCACAAGCGAGCTCTGCCTCTCCAGTGAGGTCTAGAATTTCCATGGTGTGGGTAAGTGAAACTAATTGGAAAACCTAGAAGCAGTAAACAGAAAAATGCCCCCCTCACACATATTGAAAACGATGTCCATGCCTACCCCCCAAAATCTCTGAATATGTCACTTAATATGGTGTTAGGGGTGGTAGTACATCTTCCCAGAGTACCTCAGAATGTGACCTTACTTGGAAGTGGAGTCATTGCAGATACAGTTACTTAAGTTACCGTGAAGACATCCTGTAGCAGGATGAACACTTAACCCGATATGTCTGGCATCTATGCAAGAACAGGGAACATTGGGTACAGGGACATATAGAAAGGGTGTGAGCCCAACCTACACCTTGATTTCTGGTTTCCAGCCACCAGAATGTACAAGAATAAATTTCTGTTGCTTTAAGTCACCCTGTTTATGGTATTTTGTTATAACAGCCTCAGGAAATTCATATACATTGCAAAAGGGACTTTGCTGAAATGATTAAGAGCAAAAACCTGAAGATGGGGTGACTGTCTTGGTTTATCATGTGGGCTCTATGTCACCACAAGGGTTCTTGTAAGAGGGAGGCAGGAGGTTCACCATCTGAGAGATTTGAATATGCACTGCTGCTGACTTTGAAGATGGAAGGAAGGGCCACAAGCCAAGGAACGCAGGCGGTTTGTAGCCGCTGAAAAAGGTAAGGAAGTGGATTCTTCTCCTGAGCCTCCAGAAAGAACAACACAGTCCTCCAGAAAGAACACTTGATTCGAACCCACTGAGACACAGTTTGGACTTTCGGCCTCCAGAAGTATGTGCTAATTAATGTCTTGCTTCAAACCACTAAGTTTGTGATAATTTGTTACTACAGTCATAATGATGAATACACTGGAGTACCTGGCAGCCTTGCCTCTGGCTGTTATCCAGCATGCAGCATCCAGCTGCTCTCTTGGACACTGAGGTGAGTATGAGCGGGATTTCACTCGTATGTCTTTGTCCATGAAAAGAACACGCCATTTATACAAAGTAGATATTTCTTCAGTCATTGACAATAATATGCAAAGATGTTATTATCAGCAAAAAAATGAATACAAAGAAATGTGTAATTGATAACAACATCTAATCGACTTTGCGCAATGCTTTCTCCTGTATGATTTTGTTTTTACAAAGACACAAATAGATGGATTCCAGAGATGATTCCAAAGGAGATCCAAAGATGGATTCCATCGCACAGATCTGAAACTGAGTTTCAGAGAAGCTGCCTGACTTGCTCAAGGTCACAAATCTCATAAGTTGATTGGACATGGAGACAGAGGTCTTGATTCTAAATAGAAGCCCTTTCACTGATTTGTTCCTTTTCTTGCCAATGTTTTTGGTTTAAAAATAATCTCATACTGGGTACAGATTTCATAGCTTAATCACTCAATATCAGAACTCAGATCACTAGTTTTGTAAGAAAATTTAGCTTCTTTCTTAGCTCCTGACTCTGTCAAGATGGCATTTTGAGATCTTAGCTCATATCAAAATTCTCTCCGTCCCCCCGTTCACCCCCCCGCCCCCCGCCAGCCTCTTCCCTCATTGCCTCTAGGTTCTAGGAGTTTCGCAAACTTTATGGCGTGGAAGAAAATGGACTCATGCAACTGCTGCGATGTGTACCCCATCGCCTGTGGCTCTTGTCACTGTCACCTCCATGGAGTATCCTCTGAGACAGGATCGTCACCCAGCCACCCACATGTGCTTCATGCCACCTTCTCCATCCTTGTCCCCACCCCACAACCGCATGACTCTTTGGGGCCCGTACCATTTGGGGTTGTCGTAGGCTCTCATTTTGCCCCTGGCGTCTCCAGCAGTTATCTGTACCGCTTCCATACTTTGGTGGTGAAGCCACGTGCCCCAGAATTGGTGGTGAAGCCACGTGCCCCAGAAGCTGCAATTCAAGAGAACATTGATGTGTAAAAACACTGGCCTCAGAATAATTGAATAGGTCATAATGTATCCACAGTATAGTGACCCTTGAATCTTCGGGAAGTTACTTGATGTCACTTAGCCTCAGCCGCTGTCTATAAAGTGCGGGTTATCAGGGTAACATCCAACTTTTGTAGGGCCCCAAGCTGATACTCTTTGGGGATCCTTCTTCAGGAAAAATAATAAAAAAGTCCAACAACAAAATTAGGTGTAAGAGGGGCTATTTGACTTACTCATTTCCAGCTAATCCACCTCTGAGTGATAATCATTCCTAGCTACCACTTGAGGACTGTTTCTGGTACCCAGACGTGTGAGAACGCTTTGTACAGTGTGAAGCGTGGTGTGGCTACAAGCTTGAAACGAACTTTAGAGTTTATTTGACATGTTACCTACACTTCTTAGTTTAAGTAATTGCATGCAGGAAATTTAACTGCTCTCTTTTCTGAGCAATGTTCCATGTTATCTTGGAAATGATAATTTGAATGTAAAGAGCAAATCGGCAAAAAGGGTTCCTTTGAGCTCAGGGATTAAAGGAGATTGAACTGACACTAGGAGAAACTAAGTACAGAGAAAAGGAAATAGGCGCAGGGTCTTGGAGCTGTAATTAATGTGAGTGTTGCTTAGGAGCGTGCTGAGTGAACCCGGGTCACTCACCGAGGGTCGTGGGTACTGGATCTAGTCTGGCTTTGCCTCTGTGATCTTGGAATGTCTTAGCGGGTCTCCGTGTCATTCTCTTAGCTTTCTTACACGCAAATGGAGTGGTTATCCTTGATAATCCCCAGAACTACTTCCTTGTTTATTTAGAATTTAAAAAAATTACCTTGAATTGTTTTAGATTAAGTGACAAATTCTAATAATAAATCACTCAAGGAATGTGAAAAATATAAAAAGCAAGTTACAAAAATTAGAAAAGTTACCGAAAAGAACAATATTTCAAAATAATGTGGATTTCATATGAAAATCATTGGAGACAGATCTCTTACATATTGAAAGATGGAGACATAGATCAAAATCCCTTATAAAAAGGGCTTGTGTGCCACATATTACTTTTAAAGCAAAGCTGTTATCTAGGCGTACCTTGCTTTACTGCACCGCCCACATCCTGTTTCACAGAGGCTGCATTTTTTTGCAAATGGAAGGCTAGTGACCTCCTTGCATTGAGCTAGTCTGTCAATGCTATTTTTCCAACAGTAAGTGCTCATTTGTCTCTGCGCCGCATTTCATTAAGGTATATATATTTATAGTTTTTAAAGACATAATTCTATTGCATGCTTACTGGACTGCAGTGTAACGTGGCTTTTCTGTGTGCTGGAAACTGAACAGTGTGTGTGACTCACATTATTATTGTGCTGTTCCCCTTATTGTGGTGGTCAGGAATGGACCTGCAGTATCTCCTTGGACACCTGTCTCTCCTCTGTGCTCTCATGGTTACCTGCATGGAAGACTCTGGCTCATGTGTCCACCGGTAACCCCAGAACCCTGTGCCAGGCATATAGATGACTTTAGTAAATATTGAGTGGAAGAATGATAATGGAATGAATGACGAGTGGATGATACTCATTTTTTCTAAGGATTTCTAGGACAAAATATTTGCACCTACTTCGGTGGAATATGGGCTATTCATTTCCTAAAGGGGATATCATTAGAGATATGTTTCAAGAACATGTAGGATTTTATAAGGGGTGGGGAAAGCAAGGAGAATTCCTGACAAAGGAGCCATCATGAGTAACCCTCAGAGGCAGGAGAGATAATCACATTGGCTGGGGGGGGGGCTCGCAACTGGAGATATTAGCCTCAGGGTCACCTGGAGGCTTATTAAAGCCTGGATTGCTGGACCACAACCCTAGCCTTTCGGGGTCCATGGTTTTATGGTGAGGCCAATTGTGCGCATTTTAAACAATTCCTGAGAAAGTTGGTGCCGCTGGCCCAGAGACCACACTTGAGAACCATTACACTGGAGATCGGTAGGTTTGGAAAGAGCGATGGTGGATAAAACTGAAGAGGTAGACTGAGGCTGGACTGTGGAAGGTCTTTGGATGAGAGATTATTTATTTTATTGGTTTAATTGTTCCGAGAAACCACTGGTGATCCTTGAATGTGGAAATAATTTGATCAGAGCTGTTGTTTTATGAAAATTATCTTGTGGTAACCTAGAAGATGTCTTGGAGATGACTAGTTGGGGGTGGGGAGAGAGATTGAGGGCAGAGGATCAGTTAGGAGGTGATTCCAATAATCCAGCTTTCTGAAAACCATTTCTGTACTCCTGAATGTTATTACCTTTTAAAATGTGAATCATTTTGGATGGCTATCTTCCTAAGCTGCATTACCCAGTTCCTGCTCCTACAGAGAGAGCCTGAGCAGAACACCCCTCTCCAGTCCGAGGTACCATTCTGGGATCTCATGGGTATGGAGGTGTAAAGAGCTTTGCGCCTGACTCGAAAGGCCCTAGAACCTCTGTGAGTTTTCAGATTTGTGTCTTCTATTGATAACATTTCCAACTCTCCCTTGGCTGCTTCTATCTCCATTCTAATTGGCTGATTCTAATCTGCACTGGGCTGGGAAACCAGATATAATTGTGTGTAATGTAAGAGTAAATAGAGTGTAGGTGAAGTGCTGGTCTGTGAATAAACTCTCTAAGCTTCGGGTGTGAGCTCTGCAACGTTTATTTGGACAACTTGCAGGTCTTTGATGTTCTTCTGATTTTCTGGCTCCATTACAGGTAGATGAGATTGTCAGGAAGATAAGGATGGTGTTGTCAAAGAGTATCATGTCTTTTCTTTGCCAATCAGAATACTTGAGAGATTCTATAGAGCCAGAATTCTCAGTAAACTTGCTTCAAAAAAAGGTGGGGCGGCCTTTCACAGGCACATCAGTTGTTTGCAGATCCTGTCCCCCTGTGTCCCCTTATCTCCCCTACCTGGCATCGCTCAAGTTAGACACTGGACCGCAAGTCATTTGTGATATTCCTCCCTGGAAGCTACATAGACAATGCAGAAAAGTTTCTGGTGTTTGAGATGATTACGAGCGCTTATTAAAGCGCTGAGATAAAGCACTGCCTTGGGAGACTGTCAGGAGGCAGAAGGCAGGGCAGAATCCCATTTGGTAGCATATCGAGGCTCCAATCGCCTGCTGCTTTTCACAGGAAGCGGAGTCCTGCAAAGGTCTCCAGGCAACTGCATATGGGCCCTGCAGAGTTTATTAACTTGTTTTCCACCAAAGTGCAAATGTTGCAGATCCAAGTACCAGCAGTTGGGGGAGGGGAAGGGAAGAAAGGATGCTAGGCCAGAATATGCATCACGCTGTGACATCGCAGAGAACTTAGGGGACATTTATTCTTAAATTGCATAGGTGTCTGTGCGTGTGTGCTTATGTGCATGCGCCTGCCAGAAGGAATTGCTTATGAAGTCATCAAATTTTATCCTTAGAAGAAAACGCCAGAAAACAAGACCACAAATGACAAAACATCCTAGTTAGAGCCCAGATGGCTGCATAAAATAAATAGCCACTTCCTTGATGGGAACGTTGGCAATTGGCTCCATGAAGCTGTGATTCCAGCAGAGATCCTTGAAACAGATGTTGATATTGCTGTGTATCAAAACTTTCTGAAAGAGCAAGATGTTCAGGTAGTAAGAGAAACAAATACCTTCTGCCTTCAAAGCCCTGTGTCAGCATCCCAGGGAGACGGCACTCATCTCGGACCCCCACCGCGAAACACGTGGGGAGAAGAAGTCGGAAGTGTGGAAGGTCTCGACAGTTCTGTGACACACTGGGACCATCTCCCAAATCTCTGAGTCTCTTATGTTCATTTTGATCCTGCATGTACTTCCCGGTGTGGCTCTGCCTCCCGAGTCATGTCAGACAGGACGCTACCTCGGCTGTTACTGGGGGCAGGATAAAGGGAGTTTTGGAGCAGATTGGTTAGGAAGCTGACAGATGGGGATAGGTGAGGGAAAGACCTACAGGTAGAAGCAAACAATGGAAGTGAAAAGGAGTGTTCACAGGTGGTGACTCTAGAAGGATGGCTAAAAGGTAGGGTTTCTAGAGGGGAAAGGAAGGTTGGAAAGAAGACTGGGGAGGGGTCTCCCTGGTGGCACAAGGGGTTAAGCACTGCACTATGAAGCAGCTGCAGCCACTGCAGCACGAGTTCGATCCTCGGCCAGGGAGGGGACCCACATGGCGCAGCAGACCTCTCCTGCCTCGCCCGCTGCTCCCCTCAGCAGTGTGTTTCAGTCCATCTGCCTGTTCTGCTCCCATCTCTGTTCCTGGTGAATCCTCTCACCCTCCGCACCTCTGGCCTATACTTCAGTTCTTGTATGCATAGATAAATCTTTTTAAAAAAAGAAGACTGGGAAAACTGCATGAAAAATATGAATTAAAGAAATATTTTTCCAAGAGATCTTACGCTAGTGGTAATTGCCTTAGTTTCCCATCTAAGAGCTTATTTGAGAAGAAGCACAGGATTCCAATAAATTTCAAAACCATTTACCTTGAGAATTGGAACAAGAATCAGGGATTTTAAAAGCTGTGTTTAGAAAAAAATTCAGTTATCAGAATCAAAGTTTTTTTTTCACAAATGAGAAATCATGAATCTCTTTGTGTCTACCCTATAAAGCATTCAGCAGCAACAATGAAAACATTACGCTAAAGATGCCTCAGATAGTAACGAAATGGTAAAAGTATTGTGAAGAACTGCCTGCCAATGAATTAGAAAATTTAGATAAAATGGATGAATTCCTAGAAAATATAACGTACCTAAACTCATTTGATGAGAGTTAGAAACCAAGAAATTATATCACTCGTCAAGAGCTTTCCCATAAAGAAAACTCTAGGCCCAGATGGCTGCCCTGGCAAGTTCTACCCAATATTCAAGCAAGAAAGAACTCCAGTTTTGCACAAAATCTTGCAGAGAACAGAAAGTGAGTGAACCTTCCCTGGTTTGTTTATGAAACGAGTATAAACCTAACCAGATGGACAATAACATTCAGAGAAAGGGGAAATGGAGGCCAATCGCATTCATTGTAATACATGCAAAAACAGGTTCTACCCTGATATGAGCAGGTAGAATTTGACAACATATAAATAGGACAAATCATTCTGACAAGATAGGGTCTATCCCTAGAATACAGGATTACGTTTGGAAAACCAAGCAGTGTAATTCACTACACCAACAAAATAAAGAAGAAAAATCATATGATGATCCCAGTAAGAGAAAACATTTCATAAAATTCACCATTCTTTCTTAGAAAACATTCTTAGCAAACTATGAATAAAAGAAAACACCTGATTCTTAACAGAGGTATTTATTAATAGGTATGGTGAGGTTGACAATGACAGTGTAAGACTTCCATAAAAGTAATGAAAACGCTGGTAGAAAAAGGTCACAATCCACTTTTCCAAATTTGTGGAAATTAGTCAAAGGACTGTTAGTTGAGGGAGAGGTAGCTGGTGACTACCAAAAGAAAATGTAGAAGCTGAAGATGAATATTTTGTAAGAATATATAGATTCCCTTTGAAAAATGCTTTCTTCCCTAGTTCTCTAAACAACACTAGAATGTCGTGATAGTTTCGTCCAACTTAAAAACCCATTCACGTTAACTAAGCACTCATCCCCATCAGTTGCTCGTTTCTGCTTCCGGTTCAGTGACTGAGACATTCAGTGGCCCAGAGGACAGTCATTCAGAATTGCTCCTGGTTGCCAGAGATGCTGCGAGGAGAGAGAAGACTTTATTGTCCCTACTTTGGAATTAAGGGACACGGTGGTCCTCGTTCCCAGGATGGCAGTGTAGACTGGTCACACTCTCAAAGGGACACCTTTTGATGGAGGGATCATTGCTTGTAATATATCTAACCATTGCACTCAGAATCCCGCTTGTAACTCTTCTGATTTCTAGTACATATAAAAACAGTTTATAAAACGCTCTGGAGGACAGCCAGGGAGATTGCTGTAAAAAGCAGGAGTGTTTTTTTTTTCTCTCTGGCCACAAGCGATTCTCAGAGGAAAGCTGTCGCACTGTAAAGGCGCCGTCTTTAAGACCCCGACATGCACTAATATCTGGTTTCCCTGGTCTAGCATTCACAGTTGTAAAAGGCTCAGCTGCAGATAATGCCCACCTGTCCACTGTTACTGTCAGCTCTTCCGCTACTAAGGCAGTCCCAGGGACCAAAACATAAATGAACTCATGTCTGTTCACCAGGCAGACTTCTCGCCAGGCTATACCGTCCGGGGGCCTTCCGAGGGCGCTTTCATCACCCTTGTCTCTTCGGGCATCCAGAAAGGGAATGATCTTTTTTTTTTTTTTTTGCATTAAAATTTTCAATTCTTTTTTTTGGTTCCCATTTTCCTTTT
>JAGFMF010011974.1:2335544-2349181 GCA_019455555.1 Galemys pyrenaicus
ATTAAAATATTTTAAAATTTACATATACTTGCCATTAATTGTAATCCCCATGTATTCCCCATCACCATCTCACCAGTGCACCATCACCTCAGTCCGTCGTGCTCCCATCTTCCCTCTTTTGACTGGGGTTCTATTAGTATGGAACTCATGGTCTCAAGTCTCTTCTCTTAAAAATCTGCTATGCATTTGCAGGGGTTTTTCCCTTTGAACTTCAACTAGGCACTGACGAACTGTGAGATGGCAGAACTAGTCATGGTGGACGCAGTGAATCTCTCTGGGAAATCCTTGAACTTCACACAGTGCCATCACAAAGGGCATGCAGATGGTCAAGTTAAAAAGAGAACCCCGGTCCAGGCCAGTCACACTTTTCTCTCCTATGGATGCAAATGGATAGAAATGAGCCAGGACACCCCACAAATTGTCCTCACTTCTTTGCTGAAATCTGGTATTTGTACTTTGCTTTCCCCACTCCCGTTTAAAAATCTATCACACAGGCCTCCCTGGTGGTGCAGTGGGTTAAGCAGCGCACTTTGAAGCAAACCGCAGCCACTGCAGCACGAGTTTGAGCCCTGCCACCGGCCAGGGAGGGGACCCACATGGTGCAGCAGACTCTCCTGCCTCACCCGCTGCTCGCCTCAGCAGTGTATTTCAGTCCATCTGCCTGTTCTGCTCCCCACTCTGTCTCTGGTGAATCCACTCACCTCCCTGAACTCTGGCCTGTACCCCAGCTCTTGTATGCATAAATAAATAAATCTTTAAAAAAATTCTATCACACAATCACAGTCTGGTTGACAGAGCAAAGATAGAAACTTGTAATCTGGTGGTTACCCAGTCGTGCTCTGGGGAAACTACTCTGGGCCACCAGCAGGGGACCCCCCCCCCCAATGTTATCGGAACAACTCCACTGTTTTAGAGAATCTGAAATTTCTTCCTATTTGTACCATTATTGTTTTGGAAGCTGATGCATCAGAACATGGTATGAGTACAGGTTTGTGATTGGACCTCCATGATTTATGTGTTTTGCAATGTATCTCCATAAAAATGACTGTAAGTTGAACGCGCATTTTCTGTTCAGAAGAACTGTTTGGTGATCATTTGGGGCTTGGCTCAGCTACACCCCTGACTCTCAAAAACCGACTATCAGATAGCGTGGGACTGTTTAGAAATGCAGATCTCAGGCCCTGCTCCAAACCTGATGAGTCAGAATCTGCATTTTAACAAGAACAAATCAAAGCCTGAGAAATACACACATACAATAACACTTTCTTTTTGTAAGGTAAGGCATGTTCATCATATAACCTTTATAAATTTCTGTAAAATATTACATAAAATCCACCCACCCAGAGTTAACCCTTATGAACATTATGGCATTTTGTGCCTAGAATTTTGTTTATTTTTAAGACTGGTATTATAGTGGTATATGAGGTTGTACATCCAGATCACTGCTTGGCATTTCCATATAAACTAAATATTCTTTAAAATCATGGTTTTACTGGCTGCGTGGTTATCTACTCGATGGATGAGGCTGTTCTTACTTAGCCATTGCTCCATTGTCAAATAAGTGATTTCTGGCTCATTGGTGTTGTGCTGTGAACATTCTTGAACTTGCATTTTAAATACATATCAGGTTAACTTCCAAAGATAAGAATTCAAAAGGTTTGAAGAGTACCAACATGCCTGCCGTGGATTTCTTCCAGCTAGGATTTTTCCCCCCGATTCTTTATTTTGAAATGATGATAGACTCAAATAAGTTGGAAAAGTAGTATTAGATTCCCTCGAGCCCTGTACCGAATCTCCCAACATGACCTCTCATATAACTTTACTAGAAGATCAAAACCAAGAAACTGGTATTCCTTGGTAGAATATTGTTCACTAGCCGACAATTCAGATGCCACCAGTTTTATATGTGCTGTGCGTGTGCGCACGCATGTGTAGCTCTAGGCCATGTTATCCATACATAGATTTGTGTAATCACCAGGGCAATCAGGATACAGTGATGTTCTATCTCCTGAACAAAACTCCTTTGTGCTACCCCTTTATAGTCACACTTGTATCCTACCCGTGTCCCTGTCGCCTAGCAACCATTAGTTTCCTCCATTTTTATGGCTTTGTCATTTCAAGGATGTTATATAAATGCAATCATACGGTATGTAACCTTTCGGAATTGTCTTTTTTTTCACTCAGAATGATGCACTTGAGATCCATTCAAGTTCATGCATGGATCAATATTTCATTCCTTTTTATTGCTGAGTAGTATTCCATTATTGGTATGAAACACAGTTTGTATCAGGGTCATTTTGGTTGCTACCAGTTTTCAACTACTGTAACTAGGACCTCATGAACATTCATGACTAGCATTTTGTATGGACATGAGTTTCTGTGAAATAAATGCCAAATAGTGCAATTAATGGATTGTATGGTAAGTGAATATATGGTTTTGTATGAAATGTAATACTCACTTCTAGAGGGGCTGTACCATTTGCCACTACCACACCAAAGTATGAGTGATGCAGTGTCCACATCGTCTCCAACATTTGATATTGTCACTCTTTTAGCCATTCTGATAGGTATGTCATGATAGCTCATTATAGTTTTTTAATGTCTGTTTCTCGGCTGGCTCATCTCGAACAGCTCTTCATGCACTTATCTGCCATCCATAGCTTCTCTTTAGTGAAATGTCTGTGTCTTTCGTACAATTTTTAATTGGATTCCTTTCTTTTCACCACTGAATTTTGAGAGGTCTTTATATACCCTGAGATCTGTAGTCTAGTACTCAGAGTGCTGTGCTGATATAATACTTTCCTGATTTTGATATGGTAGCACAGTTCAACAAAGGATCACTATTGGTAGGGGCAGCATGAAGTATATGAAGTCCCCATGCCTCAGAAGGCCTTTGATTTCTTGTCCAACTCTATGCTTTCTGCTGGATATTTCTCAGCCCCAGTGTAGAAGTCTTCTGACTGTCTTTCTACATACAGAAACCTAGGTTCACAGATTCTCCTTGATGCCCGGCACCAACCAGTGCCACTCCCCTTCCCTTGCTTACTCTCCTGGTCTTGCCTTCCAATGAAATTGACCTGGAATATGTGTTCGGCATGTCACAGTCTGACACAGGCGTGTTAGTAAGTCATCACTGGTCTTCCCTGCAACGCGCTGCTTGACATGGGAAAACCAGTGACTTTTGACACAGATTTCTTAGGGAAAACGTCCTCATCTACTAGCTTTATTTTCCCTATC
Organism: Galemys pyrenaicus; assembly: GCA_019455555.1. Lineage (NCBI taxonomy): Eukaryota > Metazoa > Chordata > Mammalia > Eulipotyphla > Talpidae > Galemys > Galemys pyrenaicus. The sequence goes on from JAGFMF010011974.1 coordinate 2,338,782, forward strand.
CTACCAATTAGTGACTGAATGTCTCAAGTCAAGGCAAGGCAAGAATGTGTTACAGTTATCAGTCCAAGTACTTTCAATGCATTCTTTTGTTACCTAAGTGGTTTTTATTCTTTTCTCAGCAACCCAGATTTTACAAAGTGTGTGCCATATTAATAATAGACCAGGTTGATGAGCGACCTTGCTATCAATCAATTTACTGAGCAATCATCTTTACAAACCACTTAATCTTCACTGTGACAGCTAGTCATAACACCAGAAGAACTTCCATGATTAATTTATAATCAGCTTGCAATCCATATACATCAGGTAGTGCGTGTACTAACATTTGCCACAGTTAATGCAAGAAGTGAAGGCAGCAAAACAGCTTCATTATGATGTGGAAACGTCTTTTTCTAGGGGGAAATAAAAGTCAAAGTGCCTTATATGTCTAGCTCATATGTAATTTTTCACAAATCTTTTGGGTCGCACATGCCACTTAGCCTTACACAGCATTATCTCAGGAATATTTAACATCCTAGAAGATGTTGACCCCATTTTGCCAGTAGGAATTCAAGGTACAGAAAAAAGTTTGTCAACATCCCATAAATGAGGAGCATAGAATTCTACATCCCTGAGTCTCAGCTAGCTTCCAAGTGGCACTGACGATGCAACAGAAATATACCTCAACAACAGTAGTGTGGGTTCAGGGAACAACTCGAGACATTTTATTCTCAATGTCTTGCAGAGATATATTAGAATGAGAGTCTGTATAAAACACTGGTTAGAAGCGTGGCCTCTGGCATCACTGTCTGGATTTGGAGTGTGATATTCATCAAATGAGTTAATTTCCACCTGTTCCTTCATCGCGGGCATCATGGTATTGGTCATGGAAGTACCTGTATCCCTGGATTGCAAAAGACACTAAAACATGAAGGTACTTAGTGTTAAGTTCTAAGTGCTACGTGCTGAGTGCTACATATGGGACTGTACTGATGCCGCATATATGGAGAGATTTTGCAGCTCGCCTAACTCACTGGAGTAGATCTGATTAACTTTAGCGACCTGCTGGTGTTGGTTTGCTTGTATTATTCCAGGCTGAACTTTTATGCAGTTCTCCATCTTACTTCAAAATGATTAAGCTTCCTCCTAGACTTTCTTGCTTGAAGTTAAATCATTACAAATCTTCTCACCATTCATTGTAGCTTATGTCTTCCTACACCTTAATCAAGTGTTTCTTGTACTGGTAACCCTTTCTCGGAAATGATTTTTGCCCATTGAGTAAGTGTGACTCTGGGTGACTTTTATAATGGAACAACGGTCTCATAAATGTCCAAAAGCCCTTAAGTGATCATGTAAGGCATTATTCCTAAATGTGTGGCATGCGTCACATCACTTGTGCCTCTCACTACACGTCAGGATGCCCTGGCTCCACCCTGCATCTGATCGAGTAGGTCTGCTGGGGGACACTGATAGCTGTACTTTTAAAGCCTTACCGGTGATTCTGAGGTGGAAGTGGGTGGGAGCCAGTGCACTGGGCCTGTGCTTCTCTATAGACGGAACCTGGTAGATCTATAGGGCTTGAAAACTCAAGAGGCTCCGTGGAAGCTGGAGCTTAATGCGATTGATGTATTATAGCCTGTGTTCAAGAGCCTCTGGGATTATTTTCATTGCTGTTAAAAATGTTTAAGATGGAATCGTGACCAGTGAGCACTTATATAGCATTTACTATGTACCAGGAAATGGTCTAAGTGCATTATGTTGACATACGTATGTCAAAACATTTATTTATTTTAAAGATTTATTTATTTGTGCATGCAAGAGCTGGGATGCAGGCCAGAGGTGTGGAGGGTGAGAGGAGTCGCCGGAGACAGAGTGGGAAGCAGGACAGGTGGATCTACTGAAATACACTGCTGAGGGGAGCAGTTGGTGAGGCAGGAGCGGTCTGCTGCACCATGTGGGTCCCCTCCCTGGCCAGGGATCAGACTCATGCTGCAGTGCCTGTGGATGCTTCGCAGTGCTGTGCCTTAACCCCTGCACCACCAGGGAAGCCCCATATGTCAAAACATTTCATCTCATGACCTGATGAGGTAGGAGCTAGTTATTTTGCCTTACTTAGCAGAGCGACCTACATCTTTGTTTTCAGTTGCAGATACAGAAATATAGAGAGGATACTAGCGAGCCTCACTGGCCATGTTCCTCTGCCAAGTGCTGGGCTCAGCGATTTCTTCCCATGCATCAAATCGCCATGACCCTTCTGAGGACAGTGCTGTCTCAGAGAGCTAAGTTCTTTGGAAAAGTCCACGCTGCTCAAGGCAGGAGTGCAGATTTTCAGTGACAGAGAGGCCTGTGGGCCCTGGCTGTCAGATAGGTTATTGGCTTTTTCTTTTAAAAATATGGAGAGAAATAATGAGAATATAACGGGTACTGACTTGGAGACACTTTCATGATGAGATGAAGGCGTTGGAAAGGATGGCATTCTTTTGAAAGGCCCTTGGAAGCCCTGTGCTGATGATGTGGGAGGAGTTTCATTCAATATGTTCCCTGAGACGGGTATCCTTAGGTGTGAGTCCAGTAAGTGAGCGTGGGGACCTCTAGCATGCTTCCCTCAGAGGAGTAAAGGAATGTTCATGGAGTCCTAGCCTTTTCAGAGAAGGGACAGTAGAGGATGGGTCAGGCAGAGGGGCTTCCTGGCCGGGAACTGTCACGTTCCCTTAAGTCCTGAAAATGTTCTCAAAGAAACCTCAGAGTACAGGACAAAAGGGGTTTGCAGTGGAACTCAATATGAGAGACAGTATCTTTGGATGTCAAAATACTGGAACTTAGGGGAACATTTTCATGTGCAAGCATTGTCTGTCCTCCAATAAAAATATGAAAAAGTCCAGAGGGGCCTCCGTGGTGGCGCAAGAGGTTAAGGCACAATCCTATGAAGCATCCACAGCCACTGTGGCACCAGTTCTGTTCCCGGCCAGGGAGCTGCCCCACATGGTGCAGCAAACCTCTCCTGTCTCCCTGTGGCTCCTCTCAGCAGTGTATTTCAGTACATCTGCCTGTTCTGCTCCCTACTCTGACTATGGTGAATCCTCTCACCCCCCCATATTTGGTCTGTACCCCAGTTCTAGTATGCGAAGAAACTGTCCAGAGAACATGCCTTTATTTTTTAAAGATTTATTTATTTATGCATACAAGAGCTGGGGTACAGGCCAGAGGTGTGGGGGTGAGAGGACTCACCAGAGACAGAGTGGGGAGCAGGACAGGTGGATCTCCTGAGATCCACTGCTGAGGGGAGCAGCAGGAAGGCAGGAGAGGTCTGCTGCACCATGTGGATCAGCTCCCTGGCTGGGGATTGAACTTGTGCTGCGGAGAGCTTCATAGTGTTGAGATTTAACCCCTTGTGCCACCAGGGAGGCCCTTCCAGAGAGTGTTTCTATGAAGCAGTGACATATAAATAGATGTGTGGAATAGTTCGCAATAAGTAATATACCAATGTATAGTGGGGAAAAAAAGGAAAGAAAAGAAACCTATGGAAGGAGAACAAGGAACAAGTAAAGTAGCAATGGTTGTATCCATCTGTGCTGAAGAGATGAACTTCTTTGCAGGAAGGAGTATGCTATTTGGGGGAGAGGATCGACTCTTTGTACTCATACTCAATGTATGGTATGCAGGCACCGTATTGGCTTTTCCTGGGAGACCCCATCCTAGACCTGTTGAATCAGTATCTGCATTTTAGCAAACTCGGTGGATTTGTTCTTGCATCGTGGGAGCAGAAAACTTACTTAAGATATGTTATGGTTGATACTCCATTTGGTGGCTACTCTAGGTAGAAATCGATTTGGGTAGAGGAATGAACCATCTTGAATAGTAACAAGAAAAACAAAGGGCAATGGGAATGGAGCTGTGCGCCTAAATGTAACACTCTTTTGGAGGGTTTCTATTGTTTAAAGTATACCGTGAAACACGATGTGTGTGCATAATGTATAAGCTCATTGTCACATCGAGCAAACTCCTAACCAGCATCTACAAATAATGCCAGGACTTTAAATTCTCAATGGAATAGAAAAGCTCACTGATAGTCTTGCTCCAGCTACTCAGCTGAGACTGCAGTTCCTCTGGCATACATTGGGGGGATGAGATAAAGATTTGAATACAGATCCGGCTTACTTGAGACCGCCTATCAAAGAGTCATGGGCAATGAATGAATGGTCTTATTTGGTTACACCCTGGAAAGAACTCAAGAATTATTATATCTACTTATATTTAGGAAAGTGTATCAATCGACCAGTGAACCAACCTACCATCTAGCCATCAATTTACCTGAACACCAACTAATCTATTAATCTACTCACCAAACAACCAATCAACTAACCAAATCAATTGAATTCCACAAATTCTTAAGCTTAAGCTCACTGTAGAGGGTACTGTGCTAGAGTATAAAATTCAACAAGGTAAGGTGATTAGTCTTGAGGAAGAGACAGACGTTTAAGGAAATAATCATATTATATGACATGCTAAATTAAAGAAATCATGTTTTCTTCTTTGGAAATAGTAGTTGTGTGAGGAGACATGTCCAGGTAAGATATAGAAAGGAGATGGCATTTCAAAAATTTGAAATTTTCTAGAAATTTTAATCCTAATGGTGAGATAAATCCTCTAGGTTTAGGTGACAGATGAACAGATTATGGAGATATCAAAGCTCATGGTTTGATTAGAGAATAGTAAGAATTGAGGACAGTGTGGGGGTAGGAGAATCATGTCACATTAATTTCATCTTTTGCATGTCTAAATAGATTTACATTATAGCTGCTCTATAGCTGAATTTCTCTAGAATAACCCAAAACAGACTTGAAAAGCTGTCATTTCACACATTGAAGGATTTAGATCCCTACTAAGCCAAGTGTCTTTGTCTGAATATTGACGAATTTGGGTAACTAGATCATCTATAAAGGTTCTTGGCAACTTTGACATTTTTACTTTCCATGTTTATGTCCAAAAGGTAGGCAATTAGATAGGAATGCTTAAACTTTAAAGAAAGGAGATATATTTCAAGCTAAAATGTATCACTGGGCATTTGAATCTGTTCTGGATTTCTGTGCCACAGTTTTAATATATTAGCTTAGGTTCTTTAACAAAGGCATCAAGGACTCTATATTGTCTACTTTATTTCCTGTACTGAATTAACTTTTTCTAATTTAAAGAATGGTTTGTAATGGAAATATATTCAAGTGTCAGTGCTGTGAATGGCATTGTGCTGATTTGCATGAGACATTTTAGCTGATTAAAATAAGAACTCAAGGCCCTAGAAAAGACAGCTCTTATAAAATCTCAATGAAGATGATTATCATAGCATAAGACCATGATTATTTCTATGCATATTGGCCAAGAGAAAGTTCGCTTGCTCTATCATAATTTCCCCTTTCTATATCCTTATCCCATCCATTCTCCCTCCCCATGGAATAGTACACATGGTCATCTGGAGAGGTATTTCTGGCAAGGCATTCATGAAAATCTTTGAATATTACTATGTGAATAATCACTTAGTCTCTCTATCTCATACTGAGGTCTGCATAGGCCTACCTACTTGTAATACAGTCAGATATTTTGACAACTCCCACATCAACCAAACTTGATGAGTCTTCTCTGAGTCCTCTTCTCAATAGTCTTTGACCTTAGTCTGCCAAGCCCAGTTTTAGCAAGGAATCTTGCTATATCAACTTATAGAACATTCTATCACCTTTGATGCCTAATCAAGCTCCAATTCCCTTATCACCTATGTATGATCAAACTCCTTATCCTCCACTCTCATTACCTAAGTCCTTGGCCTGCCACTACCAAGAATCTCATTAAGTCAGTTTAGTAAGAATCTCTCTACCCTTGATATCTTATCAAGTTCCAGTTAGTAATTTTTCATCCTCAGATTGCCTCACTCTTCTCATAGGCTATAAAATCTAGCTACCTTTGCTATATTGGGTCTTTTGTTCAGTCTCTGCCCTTATTGTAATAGTATCTCTCATAATTCAACAGTCTGAAAAGCTCAGTCTGGAAGAGTCTTCCTTACCATTTTAACAAGCACCAAGAATAATTTCTCTGTAACAGTCTGTGTGAGTCTTTGTAGTAGGCAGAATTCTAAGATGGCTCCCATGGGCTCCATCCCACTCCCCAACTTGGGGGTTATTCCCATGATTATACTCATTAGACCCAAAAGGAATTATGCATGTGTAATGAAGGTGAGTAACGAGTTGACCTTTAGACAAGTAAATTGTGGAGGCTGACCTAAACATGTGAACCCTTCAGAAGTAGAGCATCTTTTCCAGCTGGTAGCAGAAGAGGAAGTTAGTGGCATGAAAGTTGAAAAAGTACTCAATGTACTATTGCTGATTTGAATATAGAGGTGTAGTGTGGAAAGGATCAGAGGGTGAACTCTAAAAATTGAGAGTGTTCTATGGCCAACAGCTTGCAAGAAAATAAGATTTCAGTCCTACAGCTGCAAGGGACTGAATTCAGCCCACAACTTGAATGAGCTTGGAAGTGGATTCTTCCACCAGAGCCTACAGAGAAGAGCCCAGCCCAGTCCAGCTCATCTTGATTTTTCAATTGTTGATATCTTGATTTTGGTTTTGTGAGGCTCTAAGCAGAAAACTCAAATGAAGCTGTCCAGACTTCTGACCTACATAATAGTGAGCTAATAAATGGATGTTGTTTCAAGCCACCAAGTTTGTGGTAATTTGTTACAGAGCAGTAGAAAACTATACATCTTGTTCACATATCAGGGAGAGGATTGAATGACTGCCAACTTCCAGTGAGATCTGTAATCCTATCTTTATGGCATGAAACCATGGGCCAGGCTGTCCTTGAATTCAATCATCTCAACTCCCTTATTTCAAAGATAGTTATCCCCAACTCTTTAGGCTTTCCTGTGGCATGGGACATTGCAAGTAGAAGTCAGCCATGTTTATAACACACACTCATTCAACAAATATTTATTGAAAATCTACTATGTACAAAGCACTCAGTTATACATGAAATTATTAAAGATATTATTGGGGATGTATAGACATCTAATTTCTTATACCTGTTCCCACCCCCCCCAAATTGTTACCAATATGAGAATTAACTTTTTGGTAGATGCAGCCTACCCAACCTGTATTCGTTTGGGTTATCCAGAGAAACAGCCAACAGGATGGAGACATAAGTAGATAGAGATGTATAAATATATATCTAGATAAATGTAACATCTATATATGTATGTATGTATCTGTATATAGAACTATCTATCTATCTATCTATCTATCTATCTATCTATCTATCTATCTATCTATCTATCTATCTGGATAGCTACTTATCTACCTATATCTACCATCTATCAAGAGCTTTATTTTAAGGAACTGACTTATACAATTGTGGAGGGTTTACAAATATGAAATCGGCAGGGCAAGCTGGCAGACCATCAGTGCTGGGAAGAGCTGCAGGTTAAGCCTCAAGGGAGTCAGCTGGCAGAATTCTTTTTTTTCGAGAAAGTCACTCTTTTTCCCTTAAAGTCCTTCAACAGATTGGAGGAAGCACAGCCACATTATGGTGGGTATTCTGCTTTACTCATGGTGCTCTCCTTTACATGTTGCTCATTTCATTAAAAATATCTTCAAAGAAACATCTAAAAAGTGTTTGACCAAGTATCTGGCCAAGTTGACGCATAAAATGAACTATCACATAAGAGCTTCTGCCTTTTCCCAACTATCAACAGGGAAAGCCCTGCTTAGTTTGTTTGCCTCGTGAAAAGTCCATTCTTCTACACCATGTGGATCGTGTAGTCTTGTTTACAGGCCAGTGGATAGCAGACTCCGTGCAGTGGGTCTTTTCTCGATCCTTCCTCTTTATTTCATAAGTGACATTAGTAGGACCTGAACACAAGAAATAAGTATGAAGATAAAAAATGTGAGTGTGTGCAGAGTAAACTACACACACATACAGCTTCTCCTGCATGTTACGTGCTGCCTTACATTATGTTATGACTTTTGTATCAAATTCTGTGACCTTGAATGGGAACAGCAAGTTACTTTGGATTTAATTGTTATAATTTATTGCCTTTTCTGCCTTCAGCTGCTGACTGTAAATTTTTGTAGAGAAACACAAAATCTCTTCCTGTTCTTGACACATAAAGGACTTTTCCCCCCTAGTTATGCTCATAATTTTATGTTGGGTGACCTTTGCATCTGTAGCTTGGTTTTATGATTTAAAAACTGCACTTTGGCTGACAGACAATTTGGGAAATGATTTTTTTTCCACCTAATGCAAATTGCCTGAGCCCAAGACATAACGCAAGTTACTCTCTTTATATTTCCTGTTAGCCTTGCCAGTGTCATGCTACCTATAAATCAATTAATCTGCCCTGCACGAGAAGCCCGAGTCCCATGAAAACTTTGCTTGAGAAAATACCTTTGCCTACCAACTTTCATTTCCTGGAATTGCTGTAAAATCACATTTAGGGCAGCTGGAAATTAGAAACAATCAATTCGTTTCTTGGTTACATAGAAAGACTTGCTTCTGCTCTGTAACTGGGATCAGGGCAGGCAAGGTGCAAGTTTTGCACTAGGCCTTGGTTGTGCCTGAAGCTTTAGCGTCTTGTCTTCTTCCTGTTGCGCGTGAAGAAAGGAAGTAGCTTAAGTACCACAGGTAGCCAGTACGGGCCCTGTTGGCTCTTGATTGGGGAAACACAGACCAAAGTCTGAGCATCTTGTTGAATCAGTTGAACAGATGGAAAGCACAAAGATTCACTCTCAGCAGGTTAGAATTTGGCTTCTTGAGTTTATGAGATTTAATATGCATATGAATAAATAATAAGGAAGAAAACGTATTTATCTCCACAAACTTCAATAATTTTTCCTTTCACAAGAATGCAATTAAAGCAAAATGAAAGGCAGTACTTTGTCTCCTCATAAGCACTAATGAACCAAGGCGAAGTGGTCCTGGACTCAAACTAGCTCCTGAGTCTCACTTAAGCCTGAACGGTGGGGGCCCTCTAGCAGGCCAATTTCCTGCTGAAATCCACAGGGAACTCAGCAACTTCTGGAAAAGATCAAATGTCCTGGAGAAACTTATGCTTGTGAGTTCATGCTTTTCCTTTTCTACGCATAGTGCAATGACCAGCTGCGACTACAGCCAGAGCCCACGAAGAGACAATAGACCAGCTGACGGTCAAGCGTGACCTTGACCTGTGGTGAGGTCACTGATGTTACCTCAAAGGCCTTACAAAAGCACAGGCCCAACCTGTATATAGACTCATGGGATTTTTTCCGCATTTATTTCTTTGTATATTACGCACTTACATGGGGAGAGCATATGAAATAGGGGCCAAGCAGATACGAAGGGGTTGAAAGCAGTTCACAGCAGTATCTTGTCAGCTTTCCAGCCCCCTCCAACTTATCAAGATCCAAACACTCACAGCTGGTGCATATTTTTTTTTAAGATTTATTTATTTATACATACAAGAGCTAGGGTACAGGCCAGAGTTCAGGGAGGTGAGAGGATTCACCAGAGACAGAGTGGGGAGCAGAACAGGCAGATGGACTGAAATGCACTGCTGAGGGGAGCAGCGGGCAAGGCAGGAGAGGTCTGCTGTGCCATGTGGGTCCCCTCCCTGGCCGGTGGCAGGAATCGAACTCGTGCTGCAGTGGCTGCGGTCTGCTTCATAGTGCACTGCTTAACCCACTGCACCACCAGGGAGCCCCAGCTGGTGTATATTTTGATGCCAAGTGACTGGCGTGGCTGGAATTGGGAGTCGTCAGGCCTCCCCATATCAACTCAGACTTCTCACTACCTCATGTAAACTTCTGAACATAAGTTTGCATTTTTAAGGAGAGTAATTTTTTTGAGGTGTGGGCTCTCTCTATGTATATATATATAAAACAAACTGTATTGCAATGTTCATAAGCAATATTTGTCACAAACACATAAACATAATGCATACATTTTAACTAAACCTATCACATAGTTATAATGGATCAAATAGAAACATTGGTTTTATATAAGCCAAAACTTAACATTTAAAGGATTTGTAAGTTTGGTGTTCTTGAGAAATGTACAGGAGGGGATAAAAAGATAAGAAAGAAGAGATTACTTATGAGGAATTGCTATGAAATAACACTTTTTTTCTGTTATTCTATCAAATAACACATTTCTCTTTTTTTCTGGATTTTCATATCTATAAAGTACCAAAAGTGGAAATTTTTCTGCAGGACAAATATAACACCTCTTAACATTGCTAAACCTATGCAGTACTTTATTTTTTTTTTCTTTTTTTTTTATTAAAATATTTTAAAGTTTACATATACTTGCCATTAATTGTAATCCCCATGTATTCTCCATCACCATCTCACCAGTGCACCACCACCTCAGTCCCCCGCGCTCCCATCCTCCCTCTACCCTCCCCC
>JAGFMF010011974.1:2349231-2435971 GCA_019455555.1 Galemys pyrenaicus
GCACCACCACCTCAGTCCCCCGCGCTCCCATCCTCCCTCTACCCTCCCCCTCCCCTCCCCACCAGGTGTCCCCAGTCTGTCCTTGACTCCTCATTTTTGTAAACCTATGCAGTACTTTAAAATCTGTAATTAGTATTAAAATATTACATGCAATTCCATTTTCCCCATATTAATAACTTGTTGCCAATAATTGCCGTCATCATACAGTGGGACTTAAATACGTTTTCTAAAAACCCAGAAGACAGGATGTGTGGTCCTAGCTTCCGAAGTTACCAGGTTTGATTCACGGGGGTCTCCTTAACACAGGAGGAGGGAGTTCAAGGAGCAAACAGTGGTAGGCAGCTGGGTGCCCACCAGCACACTCACTGTGATAACTGGGGAACACTTTTTTGGGTGCAGACTCTGCAGTAAAACTCGTGCTGTGTGTGCGGATTTGTTTGAAGCATTAGTCTATGCGGTGGATTGAGAGGAGCTGAGATAAGATGCAGGGAGCTTGAGTGCCAAGTCGAGCTCCATCCGCGGTACATGCGAGACCACTACTCCACGGCACGCCTGCTGGGCGCGATTAAATGTCAGGTTGGCTCAGCAGGCACGCGCTCTCCTGCAGGGATGAGGGGCCGTTCTGTGGGGAGCAAGGCAGTGGGGTGCAGACGGCATGCCCTGCTGATCACATGCCATTCTGTCTGTGTACACGTCCAAATGCGCTGAGGCGCATTTGGGGGACTTTCATCTGAGTTTTCAGAAGCAAAAGGAACCTCATCCGTGTGTGCCCACAGCGGTACCTGGCTTGTGACTCGTTTTAGCGATGAAACAAAACCTAAAGTTGGAGTCATTACAGAAAACAAAATCAATTTGGCTGCTCTGAGATTTCCAGGGACTGCCTGACAGATAGGCATTGAGATCTCTCATATATTTTTAAAAGGATGCTGTCAGAACAAGATCTATTAGGAAAGCAATTTTGCCAAATAGTGAAGATTTGAGCTGCTTGAAAATCCCATTTATTGTTTGACTCCAAATTTAGCATGTTCCACTTCAGGATTTCTAGCAGTTGTTAAATCTTGTTCATGATTAACTTTTCAAGGAGCGTTTCCTCCGTAGAAGGCAAGCTAGCAAAGTGGTTGAGGGCTCAGATCTGGTACCAGACCAGCTATGTTACCTGGATCCACTTCTTAATCGCCTTTATCTCAGTCTCCTTGTTGGTGAAAGGCGATGATTTTATGAACTGCTGCCTCATTGGCTTCTTAGGAGAATAAGTGACTTCATATACTTGAGGTCCTTTGAAAAATGTCTGGTACATAGGGATTAGTATGGGCCATGGCTGTTATTATTACAACTTAATGTTAAAGCTTCTGGATCATTTTACTTGAAGTATATGCTGATATTTTGAAGCACAATTTTTCCTAATTCATGTGTTTCACGAAATTCTATCAGAAGATTTTATTGGACGTGTACACAGACATTTCTATTTGTATATATTTATGTACCAAACATCTAAAATGTCATATTGTTGTGATTCTTTTCTAAACAGTTATTCCAGTACTTTCCAGATTAAAATTTAGAGGCAAATTCTCCTTAACTGGCGATCAAGTACCGTTACCTTCAAATGTCCATAAGCTGTGACAACATAACTTCTACTAACTCACAATTTAGTATCATGTACACTGCATACTGAAATTGTCTGTTTCACAGCACATAATCAAAGTTACTAGGACAGCTGGATGACCCCACCAAAGGTGGGACAGGATGCAGGAAATTCTAGCAGGAGAGCCCAGGTCAAGAAGCTTTCTTTAGGAAACAATTCTACCAAGAGTAGAAGTAATTTTGAATGTCCAAGACATTGAATGCAGGGCTGTGACTGCAAATGGCCATTTAGTAGCCTTGTATAATAAGTTATAAAAACTATCCCACCTCAGGGATGCAAAGTGACACCCAGGACAATCAAGCACAATTTTTAAAAATCTCATGGCTGTGTACTGATACTTGAGCTATATGAGTCATCATTTTTCTGACAGTGGATGACTAAAGGAAGTACAGAAACAAATGAGATATAGAGACCAATGTCAATGGCAGTGAGAACATTGCCCGTAGATTTCAAACTTCCCTTGTATATCCATTTGTACTTGCATTAACTGACTTGAAAACTTATACCTTTGAACTTATAAAATACAGCACTACTAATAAAATCATTTCACTGTGTGTTAAAATTATGTTTAAAAAAGTCCTAATAAAAAATCGAAAAAGCTTGAGTTTCACCAATCTCAGGAAAATGGTGTTTCTTTTACTGTAATGATAATAACATAATTTTTACAAAGTGCTCTAATCTATGATCTCATCTGTACTGCAGCCCAGTAAAATAGGTAGGGTAGCAACTCTCATTCCTCTTCCATCAATGAGAAAACTGAAGTCGAAAAGGTGGAAGGGTTCACTCCCCTACAAAGCTTGTGTGGTCAAAACCAGGCTCCAGAGTTCTTTTCCACCTGCTGAGATGTTCCTGTTTGAAGCTGGGGACCTCTCTTCTGGGTGCCTCTGATGCAATGTTCATAGGGAGGTGTGACACCCACGTCTCTGTCCCACCTTATTTGGGGGAGATTCTTGATGAACCTGGGGTCGTGACGGCCCCCTGCAGTGAAGGGGGGTGCCAGACTGGACTTGAACGGTAACGTGAGCCAAGGATGAGAAGTTAATTAGGCCTTTCGTTATCTAACGAGGTTTCACATCATTTATCACCAGCAGAGAGCACTGCAAGATTAGAATTAATGGCCGGCCTTGCATGAAGAAGGGGTTGTTTGTATCATGAATGTATCACAAAGGCAGAGTTAAAATGATTGATTTTAAGCAGGTATGACATGCCCTTGGAGCAGTAGATCATTTCCATCAGTTGAATCTTTAGAGAACAGTCATTCAAGTCTTGCATTTAAATGTAATATCAATATTAAAAGGAATAGGTATTGCCTGCTTGCTGAAGTTAAATGGAGGAGGCGCCATTCTGAATGAAACCCACGTCGACCTGCTTTTGCCTGGATACATAGTCTTGCATCTGGACATGGTGGACTGTTTAGAGCACCAAGTGCCTCCTCTCTCCCGGCTCCTGTGTAGCATGTGGGCGCCCCACAAATAGAATAGGTGCTAACACCAGTGGGTTGAAAATGTTACAGGACTTCATTCTGATCACCTTAATTCCCCTGACTCAGGATTTGTGGCTGTTAGGTTTCCTTAAAAATTTTTTCTGGTCCTAAATATGAAATTAAGATTCTTTTCGTAACTAGCCTTCAGTGTAGTTATTATGTTCATATAGTTTAGAGATCTGCTGGAAATACAAATCAGTGCCCACAGCCAATGGGCTGAAATAGTGGCAAGTAGAATACAGTGTTTTCCTGGTCTAAACACTCAGAGGTGGCACATGGTGACTTCCGTGCGGTGCGGAGCTTTGAAATGGATCTGCCTCAAAGATAGATGCATTTGCACTTCATATGTTTTCCATCATTCTTTTTTTTTTTTTTTTTACCATTTTTCCAGTTCCCCAAACTAACTATAGTTAAAGAAATTCTTCCCCCATAGCCATTTTGTTCTCTGATTTCACCCTGCCCCGAAGTCTCAATGTGAAATTGATGATAGCGTGATTGATCATTTAGCTGACAGCACAGGGTAGCAACTGAGCTTCACATCCAGTAAGAGGAGAAGCTGGAATGTAGAGGTATTAAAATACAAATATCTTAACGAAAACAGAGGTAACAAAAGGGCTTTAATGTTTGAATAAATCCCCCTTCCCCCTAAATGTACTTAGCTCTTCAATTTTGTTTTAGTTCTCAGGTTTCCTTGTAAACAGTGTATTTGCTGCAAATGCTCTCTCTCTCTATACCCCTCCTCTATCACCCCAGTAAAAGAACGCCCCCTCACCCTTGCAAAATGAGCCTGTGAGCGCTTTCGCCCTCCAGACCCCCTGCACCTGGCCTAACTGAGCAAGGACCGTATTGCGTGCTGGGTGAACCCCATTTAGAACACATGCCTGACCCGGTCTCTGTGTCTGCAGGTGCCATCATGTGGACTTACCGCCACCGTCAGGGGGTGCTAAGCAGGTGTACCGCATGTGGAAGTGAGGACCTCACATTTTAAAAAGTGCAAGGAAGCCGACTGCTGGCATGAAAATGGAGCCCCCTCAACATAAGTTCTGTTGCTTTGTGTCCCCGAGAGGCTGTGTCTGCACTCACGAGGCACCAAGCCACTACGTCCATGGCTGCTCTTCAATACCAAGTTCATCACCACAGATTCATTACCTCCAACAGGGCTTTCCACGTGAAATGTTTTTGATTTTGTTTTTTGCCTTTCACGTGAGGATTGACATTCTAAGGCTTACGTTTATTTTAAAGCGAAGTTAATTTCCTGAAGGTGATAGTGGCCACGAAAGACAGAGTGTCCGTAATGAGCGAATAGCAGTGTGAACATACACCTATCAGGAGAATGTCTGATGACAACTTTCAAATTATTTGCTTTAAAAGTCCACGAGACCATCCCCTTTATATGCTCCACCACAGCAGCATAGTATTTTAATCAGGGTTTTTGAGCTTAACATTTTGAATCTGTGATTTAGGGTTGCCAATTGTACGTATGCACGCGTCTCTAAAGGAAGGCGTGAGCAGAGGTGGACCCATAGCTGGCGTGGCTACGACCGGGCTCCTTTGCTCGGCCTTCGTGAGGAGAAAGGAATCTCAGGTGGCTGAGGCTTTCTGAGACTCCTGTCTTCCTGTGCATGGCTTGCCTGGCCATTTTGCTTTCTATTTGCGCTATTTTCTCATTTTACTAGTTGACCTTATAAATGAACATTAAAAGCACGAGCAGAGAAACTTCCATCACTTATCAGAGACTCTCAATTTTGGGGTATGGTACACTTGCATCTTCTGGGTAACTTTTTTTCTCTCTTTGCAGGCCAGCCTTGTTTCTCTGAGCGCTTGTGTTTGCTGGCTGCTGTTTTACTCAGTGTTTCCTTTTTTTTCTGGTTCCAGTGATGTGCATGTGTAGGACTTTAAAGTGATCCTTGTGCCTTCTCTCTCAGCATACACCTTGAATAACACGTACCTCTTAATGCATCAAGAGTAGCAGATGGGACTTGAGATAGCTCAATTTTCTCTGTCTTCATGTCTGGAAGAACTTGGATGACACAAGAATGGAAAAGCTGAAGCTGTGGAGTTAGAACATGACGTATGGGTGCAGACACCGTGCGGTCCTCTTGGCATGGTATGGAAGAGGGCATTCAGTGACCCGTGCCATGGGGCGTCAGTTACTGCAGGGCTGGAAACCCTTTGGTGAATTGCTTCTGACCCCAAGGCTGGTATGATCTACTTATGCAGAAAATTAGGAAAAAGAGAGCAATGTAGAGTTGCTTTGTCTGCCTCTTCTCCCCTCCAGTGCTTTAAGGACATTCATCTGTTTAGCTCTTCACTTGTGTACACTAGTATTTATGTTTGTTTATTTCAGCGACTCTCTGGTTCTTAATGTCCCCCTAAAATTGACTTCCGGAAGACTTCATTACGTCATTCTGCCATTAAAGTTAAGGCCACGTAGTAGGTAGTCAGTCTGTTTTCATTTTAGGAATGAATGAACGCATCTGTCAAAGTGGAAATAAGGATTTCCAATTAGATTTAGTTTGTTGGTCTTTCACTTTCAGTAGCTGGAAATTGCTTTTCTCCTTGAAAGATTGACTTAAGCAATATTATTGCTCTTTGTGATTTTAAAATCTTCACTTCCTATATTAATTGAACATAAAAATATACAAAATGTTTATCACATCTTGTCATGCTTCTTGACACATGGTAGGCAGGCACTGTGGGGATGGAAATGTTGGAAATAATGAGATGTCTACTGGTAGATTCGATTGCATTAAATAAAATGAAATGAAATGAAAGAAAGAATGTTCCTGGTTATGCCATCTACCAGCTGTAATACAAACAAAGGAGTTGGAGGAATACAGATTAACTTCATACCATACAGAAGGAAAAAGGGACAAGTGAAGAAAATCCAAGAAGGAAAGAAAGGAAAGAAAAATTATTTCCACTTCCTATTGATTAAAATTCCATCTCATTTTGAACAAAAATAAAGGTCATCCTTCATATTTTTTCTGACATTTAAAAAAGAGTGATAAAATATACATAGCATAAGATTTCCCATTTAAACCATTTAAAGCATACAATTCAGCAGTCTTTACTGCATTGGCAGTGTTGTGCAGAAATCACCACTACCTACTTCCAGAACATTTTTACGACCCTGAAGGCAACCCTTTTCCCCTTAAGCAGTTACTAGCCTTTTTCTCCTCCCCTTAGTCCCTCGCCGCGAATCTGCTTCCTGTTTCTGAAGAATTGCCCCTTGTGCATCTTTGATGTCAATGGAGCGAGATGGATGTGGCACTTTGTGGCTGGCTTCTTTCACTTTGCATAATGGTTTTGAGGTTCACCCACATTCTGTCAGGTATCAGCCCTTCATTCCTCTTTATGGCTGAATAATGTCCAACTGGATGGCTAGGCCACATTGTGTCGCTCCCCTTGTCTACGATTGGTCAATGTTCGGATGGTTTCTACCTTTGGGCTCTTGTGAAGAGTGCTGCTGTGGATGGACACTTAAGTCCAAGTTTTAGCTTGAACACCTGTTTCAATTCTTTTGCGCATATACATAGCAATGGAATGGTCAGAGCATAGGACAGTTCTCTGCAGAGCTTCTTGAGGAACCGCCATAGTGATCTCACACTGGCAGAGCTACATTCTCACCAGCAACATGTGATTGGTCCAATTTTTCCACATTCTCTCCAACCCTTATTACTTTCCATTTTTTGAACTGTAGCCATCGTGGTGAGCATAGTTCTTTTTCACTCTAAATGTCCTCCTATACCCCACATTGGAAGGTCATCTTATTGTCCAGTGCACTCAAATCATGCTCCCCAGGCTTGAGTTGAAGAGTAATTCATACTGATATGGTCTTGCTTCCATCTGTTTCTCTCAGGGATATTTACATTTTTGTATTTATTGCTACAAAGAACAAGTTAATTCAAAGGAATGGATTAAAAGTTGGTATTTTGAATATTGTAACCTCTAAACTTGAGGGATATTCTACCAGAGGGACCTTCCTGGTCCAGTTTCCTAGTTACAAGGAAAAAGAAAGAAATATCAGATCTTCCTCAAGTTCTCTTTCTGTTCCCACCTCTGCCCTGTGAATAAGTAGCCATTGATAGAAAAATGATCCTCTGCTGTAGGTCAATTTATCTGTTTCATACTGACAAGTGGGATATTTATAGCCAATCAGAGGCAAGATGTGAAGCAAATTAATGTGCCTTTAATTTCTCTCTTTGTTCTAAAAATGATGATGTGCAGTTTCTCTTTCATCAGACTGTCAGCTCCTTTAGGCTTGGCTGCCTACAACTGAAAATACCAAATAAATATTCAGTCACTTCATTTGATTTACTTTATTATGAGCTCATTTCTAAAAACAATATATCCAGTTTCAGTGGAGCACAACCTGTTAGCATGAAGAATCAACAGGAAGATGGGGGTCCATTCTTTACTCCGTCTAAGGGGATTTATGACCGGAAGAATTGGATGATTATTTAAATTGTAATTTACAGTCTGAATTCTGTCTCCATATTTTATTAGGGAATCCTTAATATGTGATCATAGAGGTGACCAAATGGATGGCATTCCTCCCAATGTAAGGATAAATGTGTGATCTAACGATGTTTGTGAATTTCTCTTAGCCCCTTAATACTCTCTTCAGATGAGAGACATGCATTGCATTTTTCTCTGAGAGCTGACAGAGAAAGAAATAATTTAGGTGTCTCTTCTTTGGGCTGGCACGGAGGGACCCTTCTGAGTTGGAAAGGGAGGGACAGTCTTAGGACTTAGCAGTTATATTGTATCTAGCAAGAATATAGGAACGTGACTTGGGGGTTTCCTGGAGAGCATTTGTTTTGCCGCTCTGTTATCAATGGAAAGCTTAAGACAGAACAGGGTTAAGCAGTTTCCCAGTGTTCCACAGTAAATTGGCAGTTGAATTGGGATTAGAATGTAGGTCTCCAAACCTTGGGGACTTCTCCATTAGCTCATATCATGTACGGCTCAGCAGTTTCTTTCACGAGACCCTCTGGACGTGACACATGCCATCAGTCTTATTTTATAACAGATGTTTTGAGGGTGGAGCAGATGGTCTCTTCCCTTCGCCCTCCCAGCCCTTGACTCCAGAGAGTCAGTTCATGTCAGAGATGGCACTCACAGCCCTCTCTCCCCTGAGGTCCACCTCCCCTTCTGCTCATCCTTTTTCACATGCTTCTCTTCCAGGCCCAAGAAAACGCTGTTCTTACAGTTTCCTTCTCGCATGAGGTTTTGGAGTTTTCTCGAAAGCTTTGTCACTCATGTTCTCATTGTCTCGCTTCTTCTGGAGTTTTCACAGAAGACAGCGTCGTGCAGCCAATGCGGGGGTCGCTGGCCTCTAAGACACGGGGCTCCGTGGGCCATCATGGTCCTTCACGTGATGGGTGACCTGCAGCCAATTGCTGTGTGCCTTCATGTCATCTGCACTTTGGGCTGTCTTTGGCCCCCTGGAGGACGCTTATGGACAGCACTTCGGCAGTGGCTGTCCTAGAGCACTTGGAAACTCAGAGAAGAACAGTGCTCACCTGCGAGTCTTGCTGGTCCCTTGGCGCTTCCCGACGCCGTTTACATGTGGCTTCCTCCCTGTGCTGCCGCCCTGGGTCTTGGATCTCATCTCTCTACATTCTTCTTCCTCAATATCTTAAAAGAGCCTGCGGGCAGTTTTTTTGTTTTTAGCCTATTTGTGAACTTCATTTCCCGTGATTCTGTGTGTTTGCGTTTGCACTTACACACGTGCTTGTTGTGCCTACAGGACGTGTGCTCACGCAGCCTGCACGTTTTAGGGATTGTGTTTGATTGTGGAAACATTGGCTCTGGATTCAGATGCTTTCATGTCCAGTCTTGATACTCACAAGCTGTATGACTCTGGGAAGACCAGTTTCCCTTTGGGGCCTGTGTCAGCGCACTGCTGCTGTTGTGGGAGCAAAGGAAGAAACCAGTTGTGCTGGGAAACTGCAAAAGCCAAAGGAAAAGGAAAGAAGGTTCCTCACTGGTAAACAATTGTCGAGGGATGGATCTGCTGCCCCCTTCACCCGACCCGTCCTACCTTAAGGTGGGCAGACCAGAGTGGATTGAGCTGTTAGGTTACCTGCGAACTTAGTCCATTCTGGAAAATCCTCTAAGAGAAAGTAGTCTGCTTTTTTTCCAACTGTAGACAAACTAGCTCATTTATATTTTCATGTAAGAAGTGAATGGAAATGATAGCCAGAGTTTAGCAGTTTTAAAAAATTTTGCTATGTTACCACAAAGAAGCCCTTTCCTTTTCTTGTGTTGGAGTGAGCATACACAGCCAGAATGAGGATGCTGAATTACAAACAAAGATTCTCATTTTCCTGGTGAGTCTATCACAAAGCCATCCTGTGCGCGCCTTTGTCTTAACATAGCGCACTACTTTCATCTCAGCCAGTGATGGGCCTTGTAGACTCTGCTCTCCACTGCCCTAACTTGGGATTCAGTTGCCTTTCAGTGTCTGCTTATCTCTATTTGAGGAAGCGCAGAATGCAGATGGAGAGTACTGATTCTCCTTCGATATAACCTTGAAGTTGGACCCTAGAGGGTCCTAGGAATTTTCCAATTATTTATCCCAGTGTTAACATGTTTTATGATCTCCCAGGGCTCTTTCCTACTCACACTAACTCTGGTTTGGAGATTGGATTAAGTGACCTCTCATTAAGTGAATACCATTGTCCTTGCTTTCTTAATTTGGCTGCCAGCCAATATTGTCCTTTCTACCTTTGGGTCTGAAGAGTGTCACCTTTGAGTCTGAAGCTGATTCTGGGATTTTTTCAGGCAAGAAAGATTCATTAACAGAGGTTCACTGAAGTTAAAAGACCTTATTTTATTTGGCCATTGCTTCGCCCTCTTTCCAAAGTCTGTCTTAAAAAATCATGGTATAATGACAAGGAAACCTGGCTGGAACATTGGCCCTGCTGAATATTCCAGCACCTTTATATGTCCCCATTTATTGTGTGATCCTAGCACTAGAGGAATTCTTCTAAGATTACTGAACCCAGCCTCTGCTTTTAAGGCCTCGCTCTAAATTCTTCAGGATGGGTGATTGCTCACTAGGGGTGGAAGATTCTATGATAACATTTGATAGCCTATTTCAGTGCCTGCACAGTTATGCAGTGGAGACTCCTAAGATTTCACAATGGCGATTCTAGTTTGAGTTAGCAAAACACCGGCCAGTATTCTACTCACAGAGCGTCGGATGTGAGGGCTGTGATGTCTGTCACCAGAGCAGATCCGGCTGTTCTAGCTGACTAGGAGACTGCCCCTTTCTCCCTCGCTGCTCTGGTCTCACCTAAAGAGGACAACCTTCCCAGAAACTTACAATGCTGTGGTGATTGGCAGCAACACAAAGCCTTAGTCTGTGGGCTTGAGTTCAACAGAATCTTGTTCTTGCACACATAGATGATGCAAAAAGCTTGCATTCTCACCAGCGCCAGAACGAGGGATGGATTCTGTGTCCAGTTTTCTGGTGATGCTCTAAGGACTTTTTGCTCCATTAAGTCCTTTGGCGCCTTCTAATATGTGTTTACTGACTGTGGACATGCCTGTGTGCCCCTGCGAAGAAGGGTTGGAATTGGTTTCCATATCTGAGCTGACTGGTGGGCAACTTCAAGCTGAGTTTCATTCTGCTTCTTTGTTAATTTCCGTGACTTACAATTTCTGTGGAAGTGTCGCACAAGGAGAGCCTTTTTAGTGAGCATTGCCCGATGCTGAGGGCGTGGCGGGAGCAGGACTAGCAGGCCCAGGTGGCGTGGCTAATGACCTCATGCATGCTTGCTTCCCAGGCCACTTCTCATTTCTGCTCCAGGGTCTTCCCATTGTAGGTCCTCATACCTGTTGTTTTTGAAACTCTTTTAAGATTGATTTTTATTTAGAGCTGGGGTATAGGCCAGAGGTACAGGGGGTAAGAGATTTCACCGGAGACAGAGTTGGGAGCAGAACAGGCAGAGCAACTGAAGTACACTGCTGAGGGGAGCAGCGGGCGAGGGAGGAGAGGTCTGCTACGCCCTGACGGGCAGCTCCCTGGCTGGGGATCGAACTCGTGCTGCCTGTTTGATGCTTCATAGTACTGAGACTTAACCCCTTGTGCCAACAGAGAGGCCCCTGTTTTTGAAACTCTTGTCTTGCATTTTACTTGACAGCCCTGTTTCACCTGACAAAGTCCCAAATTAGATGTGCCTTCTCAGGGCTTTCTTAACAGCAGAGATTCCATCAGTTTGGAGTATTCATCTCCTTGGTAACAGGTGCCCGAGTGGGCAGTTACACTTTCGCCTGCATCACCATGCCACGTGATGGGGAATGGAGCGCGGCAAAGCTTCCCAAACACAGAAGCTGGCTTACGCAGAGGGCCCTGGTCAGCCTTCTGGGAGATTACTGGGTCGCTCAAACCCAGTGTTAAATTGCAGAACGCAGCAGTCTCTCGGGGTCCACCGAGTGACATCAGTCTTGCTGAAACATTGAGGGATGTTTGATGTACTTTGTATCAAATTAAATCAGCGATTATTTTATCCGTTCTGTGCAGGGTGACCTGGAATAGAAAGAAATGTGGAAGACCTTGTGGTCTGCTTGTGAAGACTTGCGCTCTGGCTAAGATGAGATAAACAACACACTAAATAGTGACTTCTCGCTAAGATAGGTGATTCGCCGTCATAGAACTCATCCATAAATCTGTTTAAGTTTGCTTCTGCATAAGCAAAGTTCTAAGCTGGTCCATATGACCCCTTATGGGTCAAATGATGTATATCATCTCTTCTTCTGGAGGAGGGGCGTGGCCTGCAACTTGCTTCTAGCCGATCCACTATAGCAAAGGTGACGGGATGTGCAAACCTGGGTGTCAGTGATGACACAGTCTGGCTTGTCTGTTGCTGACTATGAAGAAGCAACCCTACAAACCCCATGGCAGCTGTGAATAAATGGGTCCTGTGAGCAATCCAAGGGCCCTCGAAGTGGCTCTCTGCCTGACTGAGCTTTCAGGTGAGCTCCCCTCCCCCATCAGCACCTTGATTGGAACCGAGTGAGATCCGTAGAGCCAAGGCCCCAGGTAAGTTGTGGCCAGATACCTGGTGCGGAGATTATGACGTAAGCGTGTATTGCGCGCCTCTAAGTTAGTGGCCATTTGCTATACTTCATAGAGACAAATACTGCTAATGAATATTTATTGCCATAATTATAGTCAGATGTTTATCTCACATTTTGTAAGTCCTTTGTGAGCAGGCGTCTCGTGTCTCTCCCTCCCACTGCTGTATCCTCCCTGCACGCTGCGACGCCAGCCAACTAGTGGCCGCCAGATAAACGCTGGTTGCCTGCACCAATGAACAGATGAATCGGAATGTCATGCTTAGTTCCGGGACCACCCAGAGGGACGCGAATAGCAAATTTTAAGAACTTCGGAGGAAAATCACAAAGAGGAAGGTGAGAGGTGAGGTGCGTGTGGCAAATGTCGGGAGCTTCAGTGTTTGGCTGAAGATGTGAGAATGCCAGATGTAACGTCACGATGGGTGCCCGTGCACGCGAAGAAGCATCCCATGGAAAGAAGCTGTGCCCGCCCACGCTGGAACCCCAGAGGCTAGGTGGACTTGGGGCCAGTGGATGGGAGGTGACAGAGGCAGATTTTGTCTGGGGTAAGGCAGCTTGCCTGTGGTGGCCGTAGGGCTAACAATTGTAGCTTTCCTCTTAGAGCTACTCTGTGAGGGCCAGTGAGTTTCGTGTCACTTGAGACACCTCATCCAAGAAGGGGAACTACTTTTAAGGATGACATGAAGGGGATGCCTTCATTTAAATGGCTCACTATCCAGTTACTAATGAAGTTGTATATGGAAAGAAAATATTGAACTTTATACTAAGTATCAAACGAGATACCAACAGCAAATCAAACTATAGAGTAGAAGTGGCCCTGAATCCACAAGACAGAGAGCTGGTGGGAGGGAATGGATTTGAGGAGGAGTAAGCCTCAAATGCAGGAAGGTTAATGGCTGTGAGTGGGGGAGGCGAAGTTCATGCCAGAGTAACAAACAGCCTGGGTCAAAGAGAAATGCAGGCACACTCCACACTCCAGCCCACAAGTTACTAAGCCCCTGAGGTACTTCTTGTTTCAAATCACATACGCTGCGTTCTCGTGCCCTGATTACCAAGTCTTTCTGCACATGCCAGGCCCAGGCGCCTCTGTGTCCGCTCAGATATCCCAGCTTCTGTCTGAGCGTAAAGGTGCACAGAATACTCCAAGCTCCTGGTAGATAGGTGGGCTTTTTCCAGTTACGAGTAAGATGATGTCAGAACACTTGAGCTGCAAAGGAATCATCAAGCTCTTTCCCGGCCTCAGCAGTGACTGAATGTGAAATTTGAACACACTTTTCAGTCTCTCAGTTGTTTACAGTTTCTGCTACAAAATGATAATGCTTCTTGGCTTCTCAGAGTGAGGCGTATTAACTAAGGGGAAATAGCAGTGGCGGGCTGAGTCTGCTCTGTTACCAAAGATGCCACCAACAGCATGAAACCCCTCGCCTCTATGCACAGCCACCCCGGTGGCCGCTTCAGACAGCTGGGGTGAAGGCTGCTGATGAAGTGTCGTTTTTTTCTGATGGAAAAAAGAGTTCCCCCGATTTCAGGATTTCTTGCCTTTAGCATTGGGTAAGTTACTGATTTATGAAGTAGCTTTTGACAAGTCCAAGGCCTAAAATTCTCTTCACAGCGTGGTTACCAGCAGCCTGAACTTTTTCCCTACCCCATTCCTAGGAACTGTGACCCCCAAGGACCATCCTTATACTTATCCAAAGAGTAACACATATTTCATTCTATGCTGCCAGAAAAGTTTAAAGCTAAATAGTGTAATTTAAGATCACCTGGCCGGGAACATACCCATTTGAGCAACAGCCAAATCTTTCTTAATGTATGGTCTTTTGTTCTGATTCGAAAGCCAGAGCTGACTTTTTTTGGTGTGTGGGGTAGGGGAGTTGTGTCTGGGACCCTAAAGAAATGGCCTTTGTTCCACAACTTCTCCATATTAACTTCCTTTGGCTCTCACCCTGATCTACTCAATTTTATAATGCAGATTTTATCGGCCTTTATATTTCTACCCCTAAAGTCAAGCATTCCTTGAACTATCTTACCTCAGATATGGCAGACTGACCTCATGCATCTTGAGCTGCTTTTATTTTTTAAAAAATATTTATTTATTTATGCATACAAGAGCTGGGGTACAGGCCAGAGTCGTGGGAGGTACGAGGATTCACCAGAGACAGAGTGGGGAGCAGAACAGGCAGACTGACTGAAACACACTGCCGAGGGCAGCAGCGGGCGAGGCAGGAGAGGTCTTCTGTGCCAAGTGGGCCCCTCCCTGGCCAGGCTTCGAACTCGCGCTGCTATGCCGCATGCTTCACAGTGCAGAGCTCAACCCGCTGTGCCACCAGGGAGGCCCTTGAGCTGCTTTTAAAGGAATGGGTTCTAATCCTAGAGAAGGGAAAACAATTCCTAGTTGAGGACCGGTATGTGAGCGGAGGGGCACTTCAGGATACGAAAGGAGCACGCGGAGACCAGTGGGGCCATCATAAAGCGAAGCTCTGTGTGTAAGTGGGCCAAGATTAAGAACGCAAGAGCACGACCTATTGTGTGTGAGCTAAGTTGCTCTCACCCCTACTAGATGAGGCAAGTTCTGCAGTGATGAAACCCATTCTTAGTGTTGGGGCGCTGCTCTATCCCCAGCACCTTGCACAGTGCCCGGCTACAACAGGGACTCAACAAGGATTCCAGGAGTTGACGAATGAGTCAGTCTCCCAGTTCATTTGTAATCTGGCCTGTGACACTAACGTTAGTCTTGAAAATACTTTAGATGAAAAGGGTTCCACTTATAGGAAGTGGTAGCTAAACTGTGGTCATCTTGAATCTGTGATTAACTAGGTACCTGGCACATAATAAGTGTTTAGTAAATGTTTTCCAAAGCAGCTTTTAATGAAAATTCTTACTCTTTAACAATTGATTAAATGCTTTTATCAGTTCAAGGGCTACTAGCCAGAAAGGACTTACAACTTCTGAACTAAAACCAAATATAGGTGAAAATTCACTCAACTGGCCTTGGGTAATTTAATTCTTATTTCTAAACTTGGAGGGGGCCCACTAATTCCTCTTTAATAGTCAATCAACTTTCTGCAATGAGGAATAATCATAAGAGAGTGATTGTTTCTTACCTGTCAGTGGATGGCTATAGGTTTTGTGTTGACGTACTTAGTAGGATTTTCTTTGTAACCTATGATTGTGCTCATCTGTAACTATGAAAGAAATCAATATGGTATTGGATTGGTTTTGGATGGGAGGAGGGTGGATTGAGTAAATAAGAAAAGATCATACTCAAATGCAGTGACTTTATGAGAAAGAATCACAGGCTGATAAAGTCCTAGAGTGAAATTGAAATCGCTCTTGCATTCACTTGGCTTTTTCTCACATTTATAGCAAAGCTTAACAAAGCCTTTCTTAGGCCTAGGAAAATGGTCCCCATGGACTAGGTATGCACTCAAGATGCAACATCTACCCGTTGAGGAGTGTCAGTGTATTGTAAGTGATGGAAAGTTTATTGTAAACTAAAAGTGAGGAGAAGCGGGGTGTTTGGGGTCCTTGTTTAGAAATTGACAATAGCTAGCGTTCTTGGGTGTCACCTGCTTCTCTTTAGAAAGAAAGAGGCTGCCCTTTGGGCTCCTGGCTCTCTGGAGGAGGCGGTTATCTCTGTTGCTGTGCTTTTGTTTAGCTCTCCACTCCATGCTGTCAGAGCCCTTTCTTTGTTCACCTGCTGGCTATGGCAGAGCTATGACTGCGATGCTTCAGGTCACAGTTCATTGGTTACTTTCCATTTTGGGCTCTTGATTAATGCTAAAAGCGGAATTACTGACTGGGCATAAGATCGCAGCGATCTGGTTGATTCATGGAGCGCCTTGGCAAACAGAAACACTAGAGACACAGAGAAAACTGTATTTATTGATACCTCTTTGAGGTTTCCAAGGGAAATGGAATCTATTTTTAGTCTTTATGTTTGTCAGTTTGTTGTGTGTCCTTTTTTTTTTTTTTGGTTTAATTTATGAAATCCAAAGTGAATGATAAATAAACACTTTAAGATGTATATGTATCTGTATGCAGATGCGGTACACATGTTTACCTTTCTCGCGTTGATTCTGACCCTTAAATTCAGCTTACTCATCATGAAGTTGTGGGACAGCTTAGAAGACTGTACATATTCCAGTCATCACTGGAGCCATCTCCCTGCGCACTCCCCATTTGATCTTGACCTTGACTCTCCTCTCCTTTACCCCATTCCCTGCCTCTGTGCTTTACTCTGACCACCGTTGGCTCTGACTCCCTTCCTTCTGGGTCTTCCTGTCACCCTCATGTGTTGTAACCTTCACCTAGCATTTGTGCTGCTATGCAGAAGACCGCCCCCTCCCAGCCCTGCCCCCCATCCCCTGGTTCGAGTCCTGCTGCTCGAGCCACACATACCCTGGATGAGAAAATAAAAGGGGCAAGGAATGACAATACTGGGCATTTTTTTTACAGAGGTACCTCCATAAGAGGGGGAGGTACCATGTTCCCCACCCCACTTACTGAGGGGAAGAGCTGAGTGGCCAGGAGGAGATAATATGACAGAGAAGGCAGGTGGGCTTGGGGGAAAAAAAGGGGGGGGGAGAAAGAGAGCTCTTGCTTCTGTGGCCTGACTTGCACTCTGGTGCTGTTGGGAAGGAGACCTGGAAGGAGACACCCAGAAGAGACACATGGGTGAGACATGTGGGGGCTGACAGTGCAGCCTCTGTCTTACTATGGCATCTCCTTTTGGCCCAGCTTCTGGAACCTGCTTCAGAACCCTTTCCTGTGATTTCTGTAAGAGGGTGCCTTAGACTTGGGGCAGCTTTCAGGCCTCAGTGGCCCCACTTTGGGCTGATCCTGTTCATCCGAGCCTTTACCCACAAGGGGATGGGTCATCTTGGGTGTTTATTAGGAAACAACATCTTTCCTCTCCTCTTTCTTTCTGCATGCTGATTCTATTAAAATGCTGCCACACTGTCTGCTTTGCCTTTGTGCCCTTTAGAGCATGCAAGTTTGGGGTTCCCTGGGTACCCCTTGGTCCTGAATCCATACAAGTGACAATCTGCAACCCCCTCTCCTTGGAGTTCTCCAAAACTACGTTCCCCCCAGCTTCAACCTTTGCTCCCTGCGATCAAGCACCACACAGCACAGGAGAGATCTCCTAAGGCTGGAAGTCATACAAACACCACTCGTGGGTCAGTACCCTCCAGTGGGAAATTAGATAATAGCAAATTCTTGCCCATGGCCTCTCAGGCTCTGTATGGTCTTGTTCTTGCCGACCTCTCCACCTCACCTCAGCCCTCTCTCCCCTCTGCTCACTCGGCTTCAGCCTCCTCACTGGTCTTGCTGTTCCACAAAAACACCAAACTCTTTCCACTTGAAAGCTTTGCACCTGCTCTTTCTTCTTACTGAAATAGTGTGCTCCTTGATGTTCACATAACCGATTCCTTCTTGTTACTGTGCTTTCAGGTCAGAGGTCACCTCTTTGGAGAGGTTTTCCAGCCACCGGATGACGTACCTTGTAGGCGCTCTCTGCACATCCTGTTTTATTTTCATTACACGTTCTTGCTCATTCATTACTGAGCTGTTTACTATCCTCCTCCCTATTGCTAGTGCGTGAATTCCAGAAGAGCAGGTGCCTTGTCTGACTTGTTCACTTCTGAAAGTTCTGTAAGTCGAGCAGTTACCAGCATTGAATGGCACACAATATATATGTTGATTAATAGTAACTTTGAATGATAGAGTGCACAAGGACTTAACATATATTAAGTAGGTTAACATACTTAACACATACTTATTCCTCATCTCCTAGTGGCCGAATAAGATAAATGGCATCATCTCCATTAGTTACATAAGGAAACAGGTTCCAAGTGTAAAGTAGGGAGGGGCGCTCTTTGTATTGGACCTCACATGTCTTCGTTCTCTACTGCTGTGTAAAAAACTGCCACACGTTTAGCAACCTGAAACAGCGCTTATTATCTGGCAGTTTCTGTAGGTCAAATCCCAGGCTTTGCATTGCTGGGTTCTGTGCCCGAGGTCTCAGAAGGCTACAATCAAGGTGTCAGCATTTTCACCTGGAAGCTCAGGGACCTATGCACTCCCAACTCTCTAATTGTTGGCAAAATGAATTGCTTATTTCCACAGAATTCACAGCAGCTGGCTTCGTCAAAGGTGGAATGGGCAGAGACGCCTTCTCGGCCCCTTTGAGTGCCAGCTTTTCGGGAAGGTCGTGTCTGGTTTCAAGAGCTCACCTGATGAGTCCAGGGCTCCTCAGGATGATCTCCCTTTAGCGTAACTAAAAGTCAACTCATTAGGGACCTTAATTGCATCTGCAAGGTCTCTTAATCTCTGCTACATAATGCAGCATAATCAGAAGCCTGATTTCCCATCAGCTTTGCCGTGTTCTATTAGTTAGAAACAGATTTCAGGTCCTAACCACATCTGAGAGGAGGAGGCAGTTCCAAAGAGTGCGCTATTTCACGCTATAGGCTCTGCGTGGGAGATTGGGAGCTGGGGCTTTCATCATGTGAAGATAATGCAACTGCTTAAACAAAAAGAAGGCATAGCTCCCAAGTGAAAGAACACTGAACGGAGGTTACCCAAAGTGTTGTGCTCGAAAGTACAGCGCAAAGCACACGAGACGGCACCTCGCCTGTGATCAAAAGTCAGCGCCGGGCCCTGGCCCCTCAGTTCGGTCCTCAGGTTGTGGTGCAGCCTCTGCCCTCCTGGCCACCTCATTTTGTCACTGGGAATGGAGACATGCCATGTTCAAGGTAAACTGTTGTCACATGTGTGCCTCGCTGAAGCAAAAAGGCGGCTTTCTCTGGGAAGTCAGCAGACTTCAGCGGGCAGCTGCAGGAAAGGCTTTTTGAGAAGCCTTTCTGAGTTGTCCGCTTTGAAGACTAGAAAAGAGGGCTCAGCTGCGTGTGGAGAGTCCACACCGATTCACTCACTGAACCGCCACAGAGCGCGGAATAGGCGCGAGACCCAAGGCCCAGGCACCCAAGAGGGTTTCCACCTGGGAGTTCTCGGGTTCGTGGGGGAGACCGCCATGCCAGCCTGGGGGTGGAGGCGTGCGAGAGCTCGGGCGTTGGGCAGGGGTGGAGAGCCGTCGCTCTGCTGTGGCTGAGCTGAGGGAAGGTTTCCCAGAAGACAAGTCGGGTCACCGAGAAGCGTAGGCACTGACTTGGCAGGCAAGAAGGGGGGCGGAGAAGACGTTCTAATGAAGGCGAATGGCAGGTGGGAAGCGGTGAGGTCCTGAGAGGCCGGGCATCTGTGGGCTGAGTTGAGAGCACGCGACGGTATTCCTGGCATCTGTGCAGCCATGTGAGGAGAGGTGGTGCTGGGAATGGCAGCCACATCAGACGCAGTGGCGCTGCGACGTGGCCATTACATCTTCCTTAGTGCTACTTGTTAATAGATTAGCACGGCGCCAGCAGTGCCAGCCCCCACCCCAGGTATGGGATGTCTGGGACTTTCTTCGCCAATTAAGCAACAAAAACCTGTGAAACATAAAATGCTACTTTTGCTTTTTGTACTATTTCGACAGAAATTATGCATTTGGTCCATCCTAAATAACCCACACTGAATTGGAGTAGAGATGAAAGAAAAAACAGTTTCTTTCTCTTCATTTGTTACCCAGTGAAGACCAAAAATAGGTATCCGTGTGAACTTACAATTTTGAATGTCCCACAGCAGGAACGCGTCTGCTTTCAGATAAATATGAACTACACAGAACTGATGGAAGGAACTGGAACAAGCAAGTCCACGCTGGGCCTCCTGATCACCGCCAGGTGATGCCAATGGCTACTCAGGCCTGGGGGGTGGGGGCTGCATGCTTGGAGCATGGATTGCAAATGACGCTCAGTCTGAAACCCGAGACGCCGCGTGCCTTGGCATAGGTCTCAGTACCGAGGCGGGAGGACATGGCAGCAGAGTGGGAAATGCAGGCCTACCGCACAGCTCCAGCCCAAAAGTCATGCAGCACAGGAGTATGTTCTCTTGCTTAAATATCCACTCATAACTGACAGACAAACTATTAAAAGAAGGTCAGGATTTAGAGTTACTTAGTCTCCCACGTCCTAGCTGTTTT
Source organism: Galemys pyrenaicus (assembly GCA_019455555.1). Classification (NCBI taxonomy): domain Eukaryota; kingdom Metazoa; phylum Chordata; class Mammalia; order Eulipotyphla; family Talpidae; genus Galemys; species Galemys pyrenaicus. The sequence continues at coordinate 2,369,524 of JAGFMF010011974.1, forward strand.
TGTTTGTACATTTGGGTAAGTCTCCTCACTTCTAAAATGGAAATGATTTATGTCTTGAAGTTGCAGTGAATGAGTTATGTGAGAGCATATGGGGCGGGCCTAGCATAGTATCTGGAGCAAGAGATAGACATGGATCGTAGACAGAGACCCCACATTGGGTAAGGAGAGCGCGATTTAGGGTTACTCCTTCATGCAGTAAGCACCGATTGGGTCAGGCCATCATGACGTGCTAGGTACGTATGCTCCATGGGTACCTCGGTGGATGTCTCACGGTGACATGTTCTGGGGACACTGCCCCTAGCCTGGAGGGGCGGGCGAATAAGCCGCCTCCACAGGCTACATCTTGTAACCAAAAACGCACAGTTTGAAGGTAAAGTCAGTGTAGGGTAAGCGAAGACGCTCAAATGTTTGCATCACTGGCCTCTGTGGCCATTACCTGCGGCCTGGAATGCAGGAGACACATGAGGTGTGGGCGTGGGCCTCGCGGGCCTGATGGTGGGCACCTGGAATGTGTGTGTGTGTGTGTGTGTGTGCGCGCGCACCATTGGTGTGATGATGGACACCTGCCGTGCTGCATGCATGCCTGAGTGGGCATGCGCAAGTGTGTACCTGGGTTCGGACACGGGCATATAAGGGCGGTGTCACGAGGACGCCAGTGGAACAGGACGCCAGCAGAACAAGAGAAGCAGCAAAGCAGCCGAGAGAGTGAGCTGCGCCGGGGGCTGGGAGGCCTGCCTCCTGGCACACCTGCCTGCCGTGTACCTGGTCGCCTCTGATAATAAAAGCAGAAGAAGCCAACGAGGGCTGCAAGACTCCTTCCTAGACCCGTCTGCCCAGAATCATCAAGAACTTGCTCTGTTCCCCTTGCCGGCACCGCAGCAGTCTGGAGCTGGAAGCCCCGTCTTCAACAATAGTCACTTTCTTGATGTCAAGACTCACCGTTTCTCTGGAACAGTTCTCAGTAAAGCCTGTCAGGCTGCTACAGACTTCATTTTTCAGTTAACATGTGCTGGCCCAGGAGGGCTGCTGGAAACACCTGGAACAGCCATAGGACTCAGACTCAGCCCACCTAGCTCCCTGCAGACCCTCTGAGAGCGCGCCCGCCGGCCCATGGCTCCGGTCTCTGTTTGGGTGAGTCCTTCCGGCTCTGGGAGCTCCAGCTCGTGTTTGACGGTGCTTGAACTTGTCCTTGTTTCAGGTTGTCAGGGTGAGACAGGTCCCCTTCTGCGCTCCCAGAGGGGGCATGGAATTTCAGAATTGTGCTCAGTGTCAGAGGGTGATTTTCTGCCTCAGACTGTCATTTTATTCATGGGGCACTGGACTTGCAAGTCTCCCTGAATGGGCAGGCGTGGCTGAAGAGCTCTTGTGCTAATATTTGCACACAGAACAGGACAGCCGTAGAGCCTGAAATTCCAGGCCCAGAAGCCCAGCTCTGCGCTCCGCAGTGTGTGAGCTTGCAAAGTCATCGCACCTGAGCTCGCTTGGGCATCTTCAAAGTGAGGGTGAAAACACCAGCCTGGCAGTGTTCTTGGAGGTTAGAGACAATGTGTGCCAGATGCCACACTCATGCAGGCGCTCTGTTGGGAGCCATGAGCCATCGGCATGTTCATCACCGTCATCAGAATTCTGGGGAGAAATTGAAAGCAGTCTGATGCAGAGGCTTTCCCCCTGCTGAGCCGAGGAGGCAGGACTGAGTCCTCCCCTGCTGTTTGCAAGGGCTGCGCGCGTGTGCCCTGTCAGGACCGAGGAGAATGTTGGCCCAGAGCCGCACGGCTGTGCCTCCTCGCTGCTCAGCGCTGGTGGCAGGGCGAAGCCCCTTGCCAGAGAAGGGCTGTGAGCCGTCCGGAACCCACGACAGATGCCCCTGAATACACGTGAGTGGGGACTGGCAGCAGAGAGTGGGGTGGCCTTACATGGGCATGCTGTCATCTGGGCCTCATGGATGCCCAGCCTAGTTTGCTAGAATTGGTGGCGGGAGGTCAGGCGAAGTTTCTGCTTCCCCTGTGGGTTCTACCACATCAACGACGCAAGCCTGCGGGGAGAGTAGCTTGACTTCTCTCCTGCTGCACAGCTGACGTAGTGCTTTGGTTGTCAACGGCATCCCCCGGTTCCGGGGCCGGGACGAGGCTGGACTCGCATCCCGGCTCTCACCCGAGTGTGTGACTTGGGGCTTGTCAGTGAACCTCGCTGAGCCTGTTTCCCCCAAAGTGACATGAATGCGAGACGGCCCCGCCGTGGGCTGGCGAGGGCTGCAGGCGTCCCTCCCCTGAAGTGCGCAGGACACGGCCTCTCCCCAGGCTGCGCTCGGCAGGCGTTGGCGGTGCTGAGTGCGTGCGCGTTTCCCTGTGGGACCTTCTCCATCAGCAGTTGCCACCATCTTCGATGTGATGTCAATATTGAGAAACTAAGAGGCGTTCAGAATCACTTGCCATGGTGACAATGCTTTCATATGGCCTTACGCTTGGATGATATTTTAACTTTCTAATCTTTCAACATGTCAATAAATGCTGACTGAGTGCCTGTTCTGGGCAGGCGGTGCCCCTAGCGAAGAGGTAGGATCGGAGAACTCATCCACCTGAGGTGGGAAAGGGCGTGTGCTCGCGGAGGTGAGTGCGTTTGCTTCGCGTTGCACCGTTGCTGGTAGTCTGGATCTCTTCTGTCTACCTGATGTTCTTCCGGCGTTCACCTGCTTCTGTGCCCACTGCCACGGGCCGCTGAGGGTCGGGGGTGCTGCTCCCAGGCACCACGTGGTAGGCCAGAGCGGGGCTGACCACAGACAGGGGTGGGAGCTGCCGAGACCTGGGGTATCCAAAACCCAGGAGCGCAGACGGTGCAGTGTTGGCTGGGCACCTGCGAGCGGCTGGCTTCGGGCCCGCACAAGTGTTCTTGAGACGGCCTTGTGCGTGGCAGTAAAGCCTTCCCTCGAAAGGGCCTCTGCTGTCTTGCTCACGACGTAGGTTGCCCTCATTAAAAATCGATGACGCTTACCAATGCGAGCCAGTCACACCTGAGGCCGGATCCCCAGACAACTGAGGGAGCCACAGCGTGGGGGCTGTTTGTCCCTGACAGCCATGAGGACGGGTCGCACTGGTCTGGCCACACCTTCTCCTGAGCTCCCTTTGTGACCAGCAGCACCATTTGCCAGATGGTTCGATGGGGTGAGGGGACAGCGTGTGGCTGTGACATGTGACAGTGAAGTTAACTGACCCATGCGGGAACTGGACTGATAGCTTTCACAGAAGGCTTTCAGAATCTCATTTCCTATAAACTATAGCATTAAACAAAAGGTTATGTAAACAGTTCCAGACCAATTGACCTCGGAGTAAAGAGCAGCATTCATTCTGATTTCTAATCCTCATCAATTTTTTAGACAGATGTCTGGGGTTAAGGGTTCAGACACAGACTTAGTTTGAAAATGATAAGGGACTCCAGAGGACTTGTGTACCTATCACTTGCGAGCTACTGAGAATATACTGTTGGTCTGAGCAGCCAACTTCAAATGTCAAGAGGTTCGGGAGTAAAGGGCTGAATATCCCCTAAGTCGGAGTCTCCAAATCTCAAGATCCTCAGTACGATTGACCTTGATCTCCAGCGCCTCTGCTGAAGAAAATACTGGCTTTTAAAAGCTCCTTGAATTTCTTGAAGTATGACATTCCTCTCCAGGTTGAAAGTTCTTTTCCATTGCTGGGCTTCAAATCTATGGCAGTGTAGGAATCAAAGTTAAACATGCCGTCCGCAGAAAGTTCAAGTTCCAGGTTTTGATGCAGATAAGGACTCTGTTGTGCCGTTGGTGACTTCCCGCGGCGCTCCCAGTACCGGGGCTGGTAAGAGCATTACTGCCATTTTCGGGCTCTCTGTGGTGTCAACTGCCTCCTCTTCCTAGTGCCCCTGTGCTTTCTCCTCCCCCTCCTCCACTCTACCCCCTCCCCCGGGCCCTCCGACTTGTGTAAAGACTTTCTTCCTCCTTTCCTTCTCTGTATTGTCTCTGAATCTAGTCTGATTTTTATAGTAAGTCTCCCCCCTGCTTCTGGTTGCAGAATGACCTTGGAATCTTTTGCTGGGGGAGTGCAATTCTCTTGCCTTCTAGCTAGTAATTAGCGTCAGATGATGTAAGCTGCATGGGTTACAAATAGAACCAGGAAAGGTAACATGTGCCTTTTGGTTGAAAATGCTCACATCATGGAATAATTGGGAGACTTGAGTGGTGATATGTGTGTGTGTAGGATGTGTGTGTCTGTCTAACATGCATATGTACATATATTGTGGATAGAAGCATGTATCTGTAGTATGTAAGAGACAGGACAGGGTGCAGCTCGTCATTCTTGCTTTGGAGACGAGTTTCTTCACACTGCAGTATTCGTTTTGATAACCGTGCAGAGACAGATGGCATTTTGTCCGCCTTCCAGAACAGAGGAATAGTTTGCCGAGCTATAGCTACTATAATGAGAAGCCGTGGAAGTTGAAGCTGAGGTAAACCCAGAGCATCTGTCAGTCCTCGCATGCCAGATTGGAGATGCTGAAGACAAACTAATATTTCAACAAAAAGTTGAAGCAAGTATAGATTTGTGACCAAAATGATTGCATTTGATAACAATGCCACAGCAGATGTCTAGAGTTCATGCTTGCTTTTTATGACTGCTCTGTGCGGGGTTTTGGAAGCAAGACCTGTCGGCACAGCTTGTGTGGCGCATGTTCATTATAAAATTTTATTTTACAGAAAACAATGAGATGGAAAATTTGTAGCTAATTTGGTACTTTCCTACTCTATCATGTTTCTTATTATTTGGGGAAAGATTCTATTCTTGGTTGATTTATGTTGGTGTTTTCTAGCCTAATGAAAGAACATCACATTAATTTGAAGTCCAGAACGAGAAACCCGAATTAATTTTGATTATCTTATCTTGGATCATGTTTTCAGTATGGGCCCTGGGCCCTGGGGAGAGGCAGCTTCACCTACCTACCCAGTGCCCGCTTTCTCATCCATTCAGTCTTTTTTTGTTTTCTGTTACTGAGCTAATTTTTAAGAAGCCTTTTTTTTGGGGGGGGTTCCTGATGAGAAAAGTTGTAGGGTGTTCTTGCTGGCACCTTCCACCTGGTTAGATTAGCAGTTGGTATTTGCTCAAGAAAGCAATTATTTTTGATCCAGATGATAGAAGGGCTTTACCTATGGTGAAGAATGAATTTCTTTTATTTTTTAAAAAATATTATACAAGAACTGGGGTACAGGCAAGAGATGGGGGTGAGAGGAGTCACAAGAGACAGCGGGGAGCAGAACAGGCAGACTGAGTGAAACACACTGCTGAGGGGAGCAGCGGGTGAGGCAGGAGAGGTCTACTGTGCCATGTGGGTCCCCTCCCTGGCCATGGATCGAACACTTGCTGCAGTGGCTGCGGATAGAGTCGTAGTGCTGAGACTTAACCCCTTGCACCACCAGGGAGGTCCCGAAGAATGAGTTTCTAAGTGTGGGCAATGCCTGCCTGGCTCCTGTGCTGCATATGGCGGTGAGAGTGACTCGATGTAAGAAAGGCACGCTCCGGACCAGCTCCCTGGGTGTGAAGGACAATTACTCTAGGTTGCAGTGGAATGGGAAATAGCTATATAACCTGATTGCCTTTGAACAGATTCTTTACTGGGAGAAGGTAATTATTTTCAAAGGTTGATGAATGTTGATAAAAGGTTACACGTAGTAGTCCAAATGTTATAGCATTGAGTTTACCGAAAGGAAGGGGGTCCAATTACACGCAAGAGCTTTCCTATTACAGGGCCTGCTAGCGCCAGCCGAGCGCCAGGTCTTGTCAGCGAGCTGCGTGCAAGGGCGTGTGCTTCTGTCTCCCTACGCCCCCTTGCTCTTGGGAAAAGGGCTTGAATGGCCGGCCGTCCTTTTGCCTTCCTTTCCAGATCTTTAATTTGCTCTCATCTGCTCGAAGGTGATCCCGTCTCTCCCTCTTCGTTGCCTGCATTCTCAAAGTGCTCGTACGAAACATTTGTTTCTTATTTTGAAAGGGGATTGAATTTTGGGTTTTGTAAACATTGAGTCTATTATCAATAAGCAATCACACGAATCTAATGTGATGTGTGGCCTCTCAAACATAATAGACTCTAGTACTTTGAAACTGTTTAAAGGTGTTTGAAAAATTATTATTTGCTAGGTAGTGGGGGTTATGGTATGGTGATGACTGCACCTGGACTTCCGGTGGTGAGCAGATGCCTTGGTACATACAGATGTGGAATGATAACGCTGTGCACCTGAAACTGACATGCAGTTCTAAGCCAATGTTGCCTGCAGAAAAGTGGATTCAAAAGAAGTATTTCCATCATGGAAAAAGGTGGTGCAGTTTTACCAGCGGTGCTGTGGAGAATTCCCTTCTGCTCTCCCCGGAGCGGACCAGCTCACTTGCTTCCAAAGGCCCAGAGGACAAACTTAGCCTGGAGGAGAAACCTCTTGGGCTCTGTGGGCCTTTCAGTTCTTCCCTTTACCTTCCTAATTGCCAGATCTCTCGCCCACCACCAGCTGTTCCCACATAGCTCCCGCTGCGGTCCTAGGCAGTCACCCCAAGGTCTCCAGGTCTTGCACACACTGTACCCTCTGCCCCCCTTAATGGTCCCTATCAGACATGACACATATCATGGCGCTGAAATTACATTGCAAGTGGCAGCCAGAGGTAACAACGCGTGTGCACCGCTGTGCAAGCACAGGTTGGGCGTAGGGCGGGCGTACGCCTGTCAGTCTCCTTTCTCTCAATGAATGGCTCAGGCCCCATCTGCCTGGAGTATCTGTTTTTTTTCAGATTTATTTTATTTATTTCTGCGTAAAAGAACTGGGGTACAGTCCAAGGGTGCGGGGGTGGGGTGAGAGGATTCACCAGAGACGGGGGTGGGGGGGGGCAGAACAGAGGAGTGACTGAAACACACTGCTGAGGGGAGCAGCGGGAGGCTGCTGCCCTGTGGGTCCCCTCCCTGACTGAGGATTGAACTTATGCTACAGTGGCTGCGGATGCTTCATAGTGTGCTGCTTAACCCCTGCACTACCAGGGAGGCCCTGCTAGTGGGAACTCTTTCGAGGCCCCTCTTGTACCCCACCCAATGTCTGGGAACTCTGGGCCCCCATAGGCCGAGGCACGGCTCTTGGCTTCACATCTGAATCAAAGGAGAAGCTCGAACGTGCTCGCTCTTGCTGCCGCTGCACAGCAACATTTCAGGACTTATGGGAACGGGGTAACATTCCAGCTTTGCTCTCACACTCGGTGAAAGGAAACAGCACACTTGATTTTCATGGTTCGTCCTTCAATCCTAGAACCCCAAAAAGGAATTCGAGGGAAAAAAATCAGTGTACTTAATGCCCAGAAAGCCCTTCTCTATGTGTCACTCGGACTACATCCTGGGATAGCGACTGAGCGAGCAGGGCAGCCGCTTGGCGCAGAGGGAGGGATCCGGGCTCAGGGTGAAGGACTCACTCGCCTTTCAAAGGAGGGGGCGCCTAGACTGGGGCCAGAGCCTGCCTCAGGTTGCCTGCCCTCCAGGATTCTGCTTCTGCACTTTGGAGAGCTCAGTTCCCCTCTCTGCTCCAGACTGCCCTCAGTCAAGGCCCATCCTGTGGGTTCTCCCTGCTGTGAGCTGCGTGACAGGAAACTGTCCCCCTCCCCTGCCCCTGCCAGCCCCTCAGGATCCGACCGTGACACAGGCTCAGGAAAGAGGCTGGAAGGGAAGCACTGAGACCACCTTTAGACCAAGTTCTTTCTCATGTTCTGATCAAATACACATTCTATTTCTTTGCCTGCTTTTGCTCCAATGGTCTTAAGAGGAAAATAGTTTTTTTCTGTGATAGACAACAGATGTGAGCGTGTGCTACGAGGCAGGGAGACTCCTGTCCATGTGGCTGCTGTACTCAATAAGTGCCCCCTACAATGACGTCTGTCTGTTTGCCACTTACGGAATAAAATATGCTAATTAAAAATAAATCACTGGGCGCTCATCAGAGAAGTTGCCTCCGAGGTGGGAAGAGGCCAGATGGTAGGGGACACATGCCCTCTTGGGGCCATTCAGGCCCTGGGTCTTTTCCTAGATAAACGAATGGTGTGGACAGTGAACGAGAGGACCCAGGACAGGGACAGCAGCCTCATTCCATTTTCTGAGGAGGAGATTCTGTGCCCGAGTTCGACTCAGTCCCGCAGGATCGCTTGGAAAACCGACAAGGAGAGTTAAATTCGGAATTCACAGAAATTATTTGAATTCCTTTTTGGTCAAAATGGGTGTGTAGCCACAAAACATAAGCTCAAGAGTACAAGAAAAGTTACAAATTTAGGGACTTAGCAGAATTGACAGGACTCTTTCTTCAAAGTAGCTTGTGAGATAAGTCAACAGAGAAAGACAGTGTGGTGTCACTTCCATGTGGACTTCAAAAATAGTGTCAAAATCACTGACACGTAAAGTAGAAAGTCATGGCTAGTGGCTGGAAGTAGGGTGAGGTTGATAAAAAGGTGCAAACTTCAACCCAAGATGACTAAAGTCTGGAGAGCTAATGTAGAACTGGTGATTGTAGGCAATAACACTGTATTGTATACTTAAAATTCATAGAGGAAAATAGAACTTAATTGTTCTTAACAAAATGCTAAAGATAAATAGGCTAGGTGTCGCCAAGTGCGTGTGTGTCAAATCATCACGATGGAGACTTTAAACATCTTGCAACTTATAGATCAATTATACCTCAATAAAAGTGAACTAAAAAGAAATGGGTACCAGACCCCAGAGTCATATGCTAAGTTTGGAAGGGTCTTTTTGTTTGGGGGACAGTTGTGTGCAAGTGAGGCCACAGCTAGGCTGCCATCCGTCACCATTCCTGTGCCTTAAGAGTCACTTGTCATACTGCCGTCACCAATTTAGACAAGTATTCAGACAACTCATTTGCATGTTTCTGACTTGGAGCGCATTGAATCTTATCTTTGAAGCAAATGTGACTTTTTTACCTTGTTACTATGTTCCTGTCTAGCTTTAATGGCATTGTTAATTAGACTCCATTGAAATGCATTGGTCTGTTAGATTAAGGACAAAGATTTCAAGTGTTTCCATTGATAATAAAATATATATCATGCAAATCTATAGTCAACCTACTGAATAGGACAAAATATTTGTATATCATACATCTGACAAGGAGCTGATATCCAAGCTCTACAAAGAACTCCTACAGCTCAAGAAAAGGAAAACAACCCAGTCAAAAAATAGGCAAAGAAGACATGCAGATGGCCAGCAGGCACATGAAAAGGTGATCACACGTATCAGGAAATTGCATATCAAAATACAGTGAGATACCGACAGACCAATGAGAATGGCCCATTTAAAAAAGGCAGAAAACAAATGCTAGTGAGGGGGTGGAGGGGGAATCCTCATACACTCTTGGGGGGAAGGTAGACTGGTCCCATCCCTATGGGTAATGGTATGGCAGTTTCTCAAAATGTTAACACTAGATCTTCCATATGATCCAGTAATTCCACTCCTAGTTATCTACCAGAAGAACACAAAAACATTAATTTGAAGGGATGTATGTACGCCTATGTTCATTGCAGCACTATTTATTGATACAATAGCCAAATTATGGAAACAACTTAGGTGCCCATCCCCAGAGCAGTGAGTTAATACAGCACAGTATATGAAATACTACTATACTATAATGGAATACTACTCGGTTATGAAAAACGACAAACTCTTGCTTTGTGCGATAGCATGGGTGGAACTGGAGGTTATAAGTAAAGTAAACCAGAAGGAGAAAGACAAGCACTGGATGATTTCCCTCATATGGAACACAGAGATAAAACAAAGGGACCGACAAAACAAAACCAAACTAAACCCTAGAACTGTGCCTGCAGAATTGAGATTGCCAGAGGGGGAGGAAGGAAGGGTATGAGAAGAAAAGAGAAAGGGGGTGCCCAGTGGTCTATGATAATGGACTCTGTTTTGGTGGTGGGGGTGTTGAGGTAACATCCATCTGAGAATGCATGAGCACATTCACCTAAATCATGTACAGTTACTGCAATTAAAAAAAAGTAGATAATGCAAAAAAGAAAGCCAGAATACCAAGTCACATAAAACTGTACAATTTCTGTGAATCAAGGGAGAACTATAGTGTATACTTGTTTTACATAATTGGTAACATATATAGTTCTGTAAACTGTCATCATTCATAAAGCTGACAAAAAAGGTCAGAAAATGGTTGCAGGTATTTCTATGTAAAAAAAAAAATGGCATCTTTTTTATTGGCTGCATCAAAGATCTGTGTAGCTGTACATTTATTTAACCTGTCTCCTATGGGGGTACATTTGGATTTCTTCCAGTTTCTTCCTGTTGCTGCTACAATAAACACTTTTATGAATGCTGAGTTGTTTTGTTTGTTTTTTGTGATTGTCTCATTGGGATTGCCCTTGTTCAAGGTTACCAGCCTGGTAAATGATCAGTGATGTCTCATAGTTTTCATTTGTGCTGTTTTGATGATTATTGAAGAGCCTTGCTTTGCTCATTTTACAAGGTGCCCTTTGTCATTTTTTCTATTTTAACATTTCTTCCTTTAAAACTTGGTTTGTTTTTTTTTTTTTTTTTAAACTTGGTTTTTAAGAGCTCGTTGGCTATTACACCAGTTTGTCATGTTTGAAGTATTTTTACTACCTGTAAATTTCAAATTTTTATCTTCTATTATTTGAAGCTTCTAGACTTTTAAATTATCATTTTTGGTCCTTGTAAGATTTATCCTCTGACTTTTATGATATTATGCTTTGTAACTTGGATCCATCTGAAGTAAACTTTGATATAAAGAATCAGATAGAGTTTCCAATAGTGATGTATTTAGGGTTAGTTGGGGCTAATTTTCTTTAATCTTGCTTTTTCCCCCTTAACTGCAATCTTGTTGACCAAATACTAAACGGTTTACTAAACATTATTCATCTTAAGTGGGTTTTACCACCTAGGCACATGTGATAAAGTGACCACACAGAGTAGCTTCTGTTTCTAGAATGTATTGAATGAAGGGCTTGTATTTAGGAGGCTCTGTCACCTGCTAGAAAGACCATGACTTTGAAGCTGGACCTTCTTAGGTGTGTGTAGGTCATTTTGAAGGCAACTTACCATTTGAGGGCCTACTGTTTGAGGGTACTTTAGATACAGCTCTATCATCTCTAAGCTCTTTGCCCTTTGGTGAAGCGCTTACTGTCTCTCATCTTCACCTGTGACATTTGAACCACAGACTTCTGTCCTAGGGTTTTTGTGAGACTCGGATGAAATGGTGTAGGGTAGTCTTTGCTTTCCATACTTACTGCAGCATCATGAAAGTGACCTGAAAGCTGAAACCAGGCCATGTGTTCCCATTGATTGGTGGGAGAACTTTGTGAAAGCATTACAAATTAATTAATTGTTGGTTCCAAATGTATAGAGGAATATAAAATGTAAAACTAACTTATTATATATTTTTTTACATTATTTTTCATTTTTGTACAGTGTATATTTTTCATCCCCGTGGAATTCCCATCACCAACTCACCCATGCACCATCACCATAGTCCCTTGTGCTCTTACCACCCCTTTTGTTCCTTCTCCCTCCTCCTCCCCTTGGGAATGTCTCAGATTTATGGTTGTTGGTTTTGATTATTCTAATTGATTTTTTCCCCTTAGTCCCTTGTTTGTTTCTTCTACAGTCCTCCTATGAGTGACACCATCTGGTATTTTTCCTTTCCTTTCTGACTTATTTAACTCAGCATAATCCTTTCTAGCTCCATGCATGTTGCTGTGAATTGCATGAGTTTATCCTTTTTGATTGTTGTGTAATATTCCATGGTGTATGTGTATATACCACATCTTCTTGATCCAGTCATCTATTTTTGGGCATTTGGGGTTTTTCCATAGCTTACCTATTGTGAAAAGTGCTGTGATAAACACAGATGTGAAGGTGTCCTTGTGAATTAGTGTAAAATTAACATCTTAGTACAATAATTTAAGATATTAGTAGAATTATTGAAAATAAAAGTGTTTGATTTATTACAAAATGATTTGTTACAAAACTATCAAGTGTGCTTTCCACACTGGTTGCCGCCTTGTGTCATTTATAAAATGGAATGACCATCTTTCCTATGACCTGGTAAGTTGTTGTGCTCAGTTCAGGATTCAATCACTTTCCATTTTATCCTTTACACTGACAATATTGTGACAGATCTGTAAGAGTCCCTGCAACGGGAAGATGTTTCTGCCACTTCTTTTGGGACGTCATTGTCCTTTTCAAGACTACTTTCCTCATATATGTTTACTGGCACCCCTTCACAGGGCCTCTGGCTGTGCACCTGGGGCGTCTTGAGTCACAGTGGTTTTGGCAGTTGCCCAATCAGCAATTTCTTCTGTAAGTCCATTTGTATTTGATTGGATTTCCCTTCCAGTGTGATCACTTTATTTCTTGCTCTACTTTGGTCTTTGGTGAGCCACACATTCTTTCAAGGTGTGTCATTGTAAAGTGTCATGTGGATTTTTTCCTTTCTGGGACACAGGAAGGCAACACAGTGACACACTTTGCTGTGTATGGACGAACTGAATCTTGGAAGCTCGGTGACCAATCAGACAGACTTTGAAAGAAGTGACAGAATGCATCACGAGCCACGGTGCACATCTGTAATTTACATGGTGTGTTGTGGGCTGAAGAGTTAACAGTGAAGTTGGTACTTACACAATGACAATTCACAGGCCACGATCACTGAACTTTTGGGCTGTTGCTGGACTGTTTTTTAAGCTGGAAACTGAAATCTGTGCTGATGAGTATTGCGTCAAGCAAGGACTGCCTGTAAAATATATATTACAGTGCTTGTTTCACACATAGGAGGTGCTCATAAAATGTAAGTTCATTTTTCTCTTCAAGTGAATCGAAACTGACCTGCCTAAAATGGAGTGCTCAGGGGTTTGTTACTGAGTTCATTAGTTGAGAAGCGATGACATTGTATTGTTTCAGGTGGCCAATTTCTCTTTCAGCAAGGAGTTGGCAAAGAAATCTATGAAGACAGCACCATATGGTGTGATGTCCATATCACACGTGCTGGCAAAGCCATGAATCAGTAGCTTTTCCCTTGTCCAGATCTTCCCAGGGCCTATCTTTCCAGAGGCTCCAGCCCTCCACTCCAATTTTTGGCTCGACACAAAACTCTTGAGCTTCAGATCTAACATGTCCAACCATGATTTGTAAAAATGTGTTTTAAAGTTAAATGTTCTCCTGCAAATGAACAAATGTTCCTGAACCACATAGGTGTTTGTTGGTGGGACAATGGGAGGTGGCTGGGTGGGTGACCAAGCAAAGTTCGTTCCAGAGACAATGTATGAAAATATTACTTTGAATGATACTGGAATGGATGTATTTATTGGCTTTAGGAGAGTAGATTGTGGAATTTATCGTGGAACCCTGAAATGTGGTGGTCCCTATTTTTGCTGCCACCCTATAGGTCTTCCTTTAGTTTGTGAAATGACCCAGAAGCCCCAATTTCAGGCGTGTCACTTAGCGGTCATAGCATATCTCCCACAGAAAGGTAGACCACCATCTTGTCATTCTTTAGTTAGCTGCCAATTGCTGTTAAGTTAAACTTGCTAGAAACAATAGTAGCTCTCTGGCATGATGACTCACAGGGCCATCTGTTAGGGTGGCACTATGCCCACCCATAGGGTGCTATGCCAGTTTCAACAGGGCACAGGTGCCAGCCAAGCATAGGTTTAGAAGGATAGCCTGCAAGAACGCAGCGAGGAGATCCTCCAAGTGGTTACTGAGGCCAAATGAGACCCACATGCTTCATTACAGGGGATCACATCTGTTGATGCCTGTGGGCATTATATTGTCAATTAGGGCTTCCTTTTTCTGTTTCTTTATTCATTGTGACTGTGGACTGGGGATACAGAAGCTCAGGGCAGGGGCAAAACTAGTCCTTGGCCAGAAAAAGACTCCGTATTCCCCATGTCTTCTCATGTCTATCTCCTGCAGTCCCAGACTTGACTCAGAATTATGTGGAAACCAGAAGACTCTTGACACCTGCGCTTTGAAAGAATCCACCAGTTCAATCTCTGGTTATCAGTCACATTGTAAAATTTATGTGCTGAAACTAGAGACTGCGATTCTAGTTAAGTGTGTGTCTTACACATTAGCTGTCATTTCTTTATTGAAGGATTATTTTCAGTCAAGAGTGAGTCAGTCATTAGCCTGTGTTCTCGTTCAGCTCTGGGCCATCATGTGAGGCTGTACTCCAGAGAGGTGTTATTGCACCTTCATGCCATTCAAAGTACACTGCAGATTAGGTATGTGAGGCACGAGGGGAAGAGAGCTATCTGCGCCGTGTTGAAAGATGGAAAGAGTTTGAAACACATTTTGGAGATTGAGCGGAGCAGGATAGGGGTCAAAGGTCTCTCTTGCTGTAGAGACAGTGGTCAGAAGGACCTGGCCTTTCACTGGGGTGGAATTTAAAAGGTTATTACATCAGCTGCTTTCCTCAGCTGCTTTCCTCTCCTGCAAATGTTTGTGCGCCCAGATTACAGATAAATTCATGAAAAGTTAATATCTTAGCTTGTCAGGTAACATAACGTGCAGGATTTGAGAGAGTCTGCCTCACTTTCTCTGGCCACTAGCTTGACACGACGGATTTTTCTTGTTTCCCCTGAGATTTTCCCTCGGCCTCACTCCCAGAAGCAGAGAGCAGGATCAGCATGGACATGGCTGCAGGGAGGGAGTGAGTGGGTGCGGGCTCCGGGCTCTTGGGGCCCACGGGCCGGACCTGCAGGGCCTGCTGACGCTCTCAGCGGCCCCTGGCAGCCGTCGTCCTTGGGCAGACCACGGAAATGTTCTCATTCTCGGTTTCCTCAGCTGCAAAATAAAGACAATAGTACAGATAGAGGCACCGCGGTGGGGGGCGGGGGCACTCATCAGCCGCAGTTATTAATATCCAGGTGATCATTAGGGTGTGGATAGGAAGGCGTGGAAAAGAGGGATCGTATCGCATCTGCGTTAGCCCCCAAGGGGGTCTCTGGGAGCATCTTCTGAATTATTTTGACAAGCTGTGGTGTTGACTCGTCCTGTCTGTCCCGGGGTCCCTCCTCCTCCCACAGCCTAGCACCGGGCGATGGCGCCGTTGCCTTTCCTGTGCGCTGAGCTGTCACGTGCACACGCACGCAGGGCACGTTTGTACAGGGAAAAAAGAACATTGACGAATGCCCGTGCACCCACCTGGAAGCTTCAGCAGTGAACATCACAAGCACCCCTGAAGCTTCCTGTATCCGAGTATACCCCGTCATGCCCCGTCCTTCCTCCGCAGCCTAGTGCTGCTCTGAGTTTTCTTTGTCATTTCTGTTGCTCTCCACTATCATTGTAGCACGCGTGTAAGTGGCACTGCCAGGGCTTTCGAGCTCGTGTGATGGTGTCACACGCAGCGCTGCTTCTGCAAGTGGCTGTCTCAGGCAACACCGAAGAGCTCCCCCTCACCGTCTTCTCACTGAAGTGAACGCAGCGATGCTTCTCCCTCCCTCTGTGCCTGCCCGTTTGGTTCCAGACTTAATGAACATTCTCGAACAGATCTCTTCATAGACGCAGGCTGGTGCTGACTGAGTGTCAGTACCTTGGAGGGTAACCAGTGACTTTTAGGGTATGTTTATCTTCAACCTTGCAAGAGAAAATCTACATACTGTTTTTTTTTTATTTTTTCAAATGGCATCAATTAATATTCACCAGCAGCAAAAGTCATGCTCCCTACTCTCACCCCATCTTGGTAACGCAGACACGACCAGTTTGCCAGTCTGGTCCTGCCAGATGAGCTCATCATGCCTGTCGCTTGCTTTTCCCTTCTGTAAGGAGAGTGTGCATCTTTTCATTTTTATTGGCCACTCGTGTTTGTTACTTGTGAGACGCCCTTGTTTTAACACTTTGTCCTGAAAGTTGGTTCTCTGGTATAAGCGACCCACTCCAACTTTCTCTGAGGCACTAACTGTACAATCTAGCTTTTCAGATATGGCTCTTCTAACTAGCAGACAATTAGATTTTGAAAAATTCGAACAACAGTATCTTTTAATTGGAGTCTTTAGTTCATTTGCTTTTAATATAACGAATGACACCTTTGAGTTCAAATCTACTGGTTTTACACTCTGCGTGTTGCCTGATCTGTTTACCTTTTCTTGTGCTTCACCTCCACCCTCACGACTACTGGTTCAGAAGTTATACATCCTGTATTTATTTCTTTAATTAGGGTATACCTATTTTGTTTCTGTTACACAGTGTGCATACCAAACTTACTGAAGCTGATGGTAAAGAATAACTTTCCCCTTCCCTGGGCAGTGAGAAAAGCTTCAGACTTTCTCTCCATTTATCCCCCTTTCAACTGATATTTGCCAGCAGATCTCTTCCGTCTCTCTCGTGTAAGCCCACTGGATGTCATTAGCACAGCTTTATACCATGAGGGTGCATTCTATTTGCTTACATGTTTGGTATTTCTTCTTTTAGCAATTAGTGCAGCCCAGACCTTCCATCAGCCTGATCTGTGAGCCCAGTTGTGCTTGCAGTAGATCTTTTAAGTTTCCTTTAGTGAGGGTGAGCCACTGATAAATTCTGTTTTGGTTTGTTTGTAAATGTCACGTCTCCTGCATTCTTGAAGTCTATTCTTATCTGGCAGTTTTTTTCTGCATGTTGAAATTTTTATTCCACTTGCCTCTCACGTGTTGCTCTTGCTGACTCCTTTCAGTGTTTTCCTTGGTCCTATGAGGTATCTCGGTATACATTCCTCTCTCCCCTTTACATAAATTTAAGTACTGTGCTTCTGGAATCTGTGGATCAGGGGTTTCTGTTCCAGAAAATTCTCATCCATTACTTCAATGTTGTCTGCCCTTCATTCTCTCTGGTATTTCCGTCTGGAACCTTCACTAGACTCATGCAAAATCTGTCCACCCTTGATTCCTGATCTTTTAGCTTCTCTGTCATATTTTCACTTCTCTGGGTCCCATCTTGAGAGCGATATTTGACATCACCATTTCTGTCTTCGCCTATATTTAATCTATGGCTTCAGCCATCCATTCAGACGGACTGTGTGTGGTTAGATTTAGTTTTTGTCCTATTTTTAATTCCCTGATCGCTCTACTCATGGTGGATAGTCTTTTCTGCTCAGTCTTGCTTCTGTCTTTTCTTTGAAGTTCCATATTATTCTAGATTTTATTATCATCAGTCATATCTATAATCCTTCAAGGTTTAACTCTGTTCTTTCTTTTCTTCAGAGTCTTCAAGAAACGTGTTTCCTTGTGTGCTGAGTGACCTTTATCTTGTGCTTCTGTTTGACTGAACTGAGTGATCCCGTAGCTCTGTGGTGAGGATGATCCAGTCATGGGTGATTTATATGCGTTTACAGCACATCATGGGCCCTACAGAATTGAAGCAACTTTTAGGCTGGTGTATGCCCACCATGAAGGTAGAATAAATTCATATCCTAGTCCCTTCGAAAGCAGATCTCTGCAAACAAATTCTTGGGGTGGGGGTCCCTGCAGTTATCATTATTGTCTGTCCATGTGCTCCTGTGAAGAAGGGTTTCCTTGTGGACTTACTTATGGCTGACAGGTCTTGTTTCTGGGCTGACACTGATGATGTGGCACCTTCCAGAGGGCAGGGACGAAGTCTGTTTCCAGCTCCCGAAACTGTAGATTATGCCAAGCCTGTTTTCACCCCACCCCTGCATGCCTTTTGAAGTTTATTTACTATTCTGCTCTGGTTTCAGCTTGCTCCTCTTCTTCCTTCCCTGCCTCCTGCCACTCTCTTTCCTCCTCACTCCTCCATCCCTTGAATTTCCCTGTTTGTGAGCTAAACAAAACATTTAAAAATATATTATTAGAATTCATCTGGTCTGTAGGAATTTTGAAGTAGGGCTATTTAGAATGGATTTTTTCACAATGTTGCTAAAACAGAAGTCTGCTTTTGGCCTAATTCTAACTCTCAAACTATAGTGCCTTTCTTCACGCAAGTCAATACCTCTTCTTGTACTCTTGATCTTATCTCCGCCTACCTCCTGCTAAACCTGGTCCTATTACCTCTCCCCAAGTCTATTTCATCTTCAGTCTTTGTGCCTTCTGTATTCAAATACCCTTGGGTCTCCTACCTAAGAAAGTTATCCCTCAGCGCTGGTGCCTCTCAACATACTATTCACTCTCATTTCCTTAGTTAATCAAATATTATAGAAATTCACTATGTAAGAGGAATTACGCTGAGTTGTAGGTGCTGCCAAATGAGACAGTTAAGGTTCCTTCAGAAGAGGGACTCGGGCATGTCTGATTGACTGCAAGGTCTAGAGTTTTCCCCCTGTTCAAGAGTGGCCAGAGATGTATTATCTATGTCGCAGAGAATCTTCTAGGGCTGAAATACAGTAACGAGAGGAGACATGAGAAAGCGGTGAGAAGCTCATCTCAAGAGTGCTCTTCCCTCTCTGCCTGCCCCTCCTCACCACTGGTTCAGCTTCATTTTTGTCACTGAAACACTACCGCAAGGGCATGAATGACCCGAAAGCACAAAGTCCCACAGCGTTTTCTACTCCCCCTCTCAGTGTGTCCGTAGAAGGCAGTGTTCCCTGGCGCTGAGACACTCCCTTCCGTGCAGCCTGGGCCCTCGGCTCCGCCTCTCCCTTAATGTACAGGCAGTTGCCTGACCTGACACACTTGAACGTGCCCTGTCACCGAGTTCATATCGGTATTTTCTGTCAGGACACAGTCAAAGCCAAGGAGCTCATCGTCCCTTCACTAAATTGCAGCAAGGCTCTGCCCAGTCTCTGCCCCTATCCCCATTCCCAGCCCCACCCCCATCCCTGTCCCCACCCCCACCTCCACCTCCATCCTCACCCCCATCTCTACCCTCCCATCCCCTTCTCATCTCCCTTTCCACTCCACCAAAGCTGCCACTTCTCAGCTCTGGTTTTCCTTGAGAATCACAGGAGGTGCATTAAAATGTTCAGAGCCACATGTTACCCCCAGATTTTGGATGCAATGGATACGGTGGGGGCTTTGTGCATGAGCAGGTGTTTCTGTTTGTTGTTAGCACACCACACACACTCCTGATATGCAGCGCGGACCGTGGCCTGAGCTCTAACCACAGGGTTGTTTTCTGCGCTTACTCCACCGCGCAGCAGAGCTCCAGCCCAGACTTACTTTGTGTCGTGTCTTCAGTGGCGCTTCCAGGGTTGACAAGGCGTCCGGTGATGATGCTGTCGCCGGGCCAGGCACCACAGCGCTAATTGTCTGGCCGTTTCCAAATTTTCCTAAAGGAGGGCTGTTTTCATGAGACCGCCGCGTGAAACTTTTCAGGTCCCTGTGACCTGTCAGTGTAAGTACAGACTGCGCGTCGTGACCTTGGGGCCGTGTCATCTACTCTAGCTCCCCACCCTGCTGTGCTCCCCGTGGCTTCCCGCGCCAGCCAAACAAGAGCACTAGTTCTTTAAACACAGCCCTTGCTGTCTTGCCTTCATACTTTGTTCTCATGGGCAGTGACAAATGGACACCGCTTATACGGTCATATGTTCACCTGTTGAATGAATTCCATTCATCCTTCAAGGTCTCGCTCACATTCCTCCCTCAATGATAGTCCCTTCCCCCACTTCCCAACTCCCAGTGCGCACACATTCATTCACTCACACTTTCCATCACTTGGTATCCCAAGTTTCCCATCCCCTAACTAGATCTCCCCTAAATCTTAGTGTGATCTGCCAGCTGCCCAATGCACGGTGCCATCTAAGTGTGCATGCATGTCTGTGCTTATTCCTCCCGCAACTTACCCGACTACATCATATGTGTTGAAGCAAGGAATGCTTTGTATTTTTACCTGTTAAGCATCCTATAGACTTACTACTCAAAGAACCTTGCAGGGCCAGCGGCAGTGAAGTTAAGCACCTGCGTGCTAATTAGCGATATGAAAGTCAAGCTGCATTAAAGGATCTGCAGGTGGTTCATGTGCCCACAGTAAAGCCTGAGAAGAGGCCCTGCCCCGCAGTGTCCAGAAGGTTGGCACAGAGTAAGTAGGTGCTGAACATCGGGTGCCTTGAATTATCTAGAAAGTACAGCAGAACAGATCAATGCATCCCCCTCCCCCACAGGAGTACAGCTCATTGAATGGAATGGCTCCTACCTTTTTTTTTTTTTTGCAAGAAACAATAGGACTCATTTAGTTAAGATCGAGTCAGAACACAGGATTAGGTGCACTGGGGAGAGATCAGAACGTAGGAACACTTCTAGAAGAATTTTTAATCTAACTCAGCAGAGTAGACAGGCTTGTTGAGAAGATAATCCCAGTTTGGGGAGAGCAGATAAATAGCCTGCTTATGGAACAATCTGCTGAAATATGCAAAGTCCTCCCTCTGGGAGTGGGGCATAGCACACTGAAGATCCTCAGCCCCTGGGTTCCTTTTTTCCTCTCTCCGGGGATCTGGGCAGCTCGTCTCTGAATTTGTGCCCCATCACGCCAATGAATCAGGATTATCTGAGACAGTTTCTTGTTCCCTCGTTGATTGTACAATAGCTCGTCTCTGGCTTTCACTGACAGGTATACAATGACCATTTAATCAATAATTATTTTTAAAGCATTTATTTGAAGCTTCATTCTGCAAAGGAATGAGGCAGTTGACAACATGGCCATGTAAATCATATGTGAGAAACAGAAATCAAAATGTTCGGAAGTTAAAACTGGGGGAAGAATAGCAGTCATGCAGAGACAAGAAAGTGTGTTGCAGTGTGCCCTGAGCCCCTCGCCTCCCTGTTGACCGAGCAGCACAGGGTCCTCTGGCAGCCAAAGGCTGATCGGGGAGCCCCCACCCTCTCTACAGCCTCTGAGGTTTTCCTGCGGCTCTGCAGAGAAAAGCCAGTGTCTCTACATGTGGCCCGCAAGGTTCTTGCCGGTCTGTTCCTCGATGACTCTGGGCATGGCCTCGCACGCTGCCTCTTCTGTGGCAGAGACCGCTCCACGAAACGGGGAGGCAGCTCCCTCTGAACAGTGACTGGAGTGGAGCAGACAAGCGAAGCTCTGAAGCGTGGAAGGCAGGTGGGCATGGGGCGCCCGTGGAGAAGGCACTTTTGCTCCTCGGCATTGGGCTCGTACGGGGACCTGGGGGACATGGAAGGAGACGCTCGGAAGAGACGTGGGTGAGAGACACCTGCGGAGGCTGACAGACGCGGCCCTTCCCCTCATGTGGTAACTCCTTTTATGCTGGCTTTCTGGGACCTGCTGGAGAACCTCCTTCCTGTGGGGCCCCCCAGGAGGTGCCTCAGACCCGGCAGCTTTCAGGCCTCGGGGCCCTGCTTTGGCCAGCCCTGTTTGGCTGTGCGTTTACCCACAAGGGAACGGGTGACTTTGGGGGTTTTATTGGGACAGTATATCCTTTCTTCTCTGCCCTCTCTATGTAGCTTAATTCTATCAAAGTTCTCTCCCACGGAATATGCTTTGACTTGGTGTGCTCAGATGGCCCAGCCCCTGTAGAGCATGCAAGTCTGGGGTCCTGGGGTGCCTGTTATTCTGCAGAGTTCCAAATAGCAGCCCGGTTTTCTCTCAGAAAATCACCTCCTCCCCACTAGATACAGTGTGGGGGAACCATGGGTCAGCTGTCCTGGTCGTCTCCATGCAAAGGGCAAACACCTTTTAGAAACAAAGTCAAGTGATGCTCCAAGACCTTGAGCAGAGGGACAAGCTATCGAAAGTTCGTTAAAGTTGATGTATCCGAGGGGCAGTGCCTGGACCTGGCCGTGCTTCGGCAAGACTGTCTAGATGTCCTGCTCCCTAGCTCTTTGAGTTGTCCTGGATCCTGCCTGCTTTGGCGCTTTTCCGCCATTCCCGTGAGCCCCCAATATCCTTTCCACAAAATTCCTTTTGCTTATGTGAACCGGAGTCACTTTCAACCAGTACACCTCACCAGTGCCATGCACCCCTGGGGCAGTTGGGTCACCCCCCCCCCAGCCACGTTCTCACTCTGCTTCAGCCCTCTTAGCCTGTCATTTCTAGAAGCACTCTTACCTGCCTCAGGACCTTTACACATGCGACCTTACCTTTCCTTGGAAAGTTCTCGACCGCCCACTTTAGTCACTCGTTAGTCACCCCTCAGATCCCTACTCTAAGCCGTGTTTATCATGGCTGTTGTTTAATACTGAATTGTGTGATTCTTCGTTGCCTTTCCTAGTTCTGGGTTGCGCTAACTGAAATGCAAATCTCAAGGATAGTTAGACAGGGAGTTTGTTAGCTCATCTTAAGTGCGATTGCAAACCTAAAGAGCAGTCCCGGTTTAAGCTGCACAAACTGTTCCAGTAAACACAAGTTTGGGTGTAGTTTATATAGGTAGGGACAGTGACTCACTGGCATTCAGACTGTAATTACTGTTGACTCAGGGACTTGGGTAGCTTGATGCTATCGATGCAGAGAGGAAAGCAACCAGGTTTTAATCTCTTCCTTCCTGGAGAAGGCACTGCAGAGGTGCAGACTGGGTGCTCTTTGTTAAATCTTTATTTGGCTTCTTGGTTACTGGTGAAGGACTGGCTTTGCCTGCAGGCACTGGGTTTTGCTTTGCTGTTTCCAATTCAAAGTCTGCAGAGGGTTTTGCTCTCCCGCCCCGAGGGAGGGATCCTTCCCCCCAGCACTTTACAGTATGTTCACACATGGCCCTGCCCCTTTGTGCCCTCCTGGTGCTGTCATACGCAGGCAGACCTTCTGTCGAGCTTCGCCTTATTGAGTTTGGCGGATTTTGTGAGTTGATGTTGAGAAGACCCCACGCCAGTGAAAGGACTCCCAGAAGGCTCAGGTGATGTTTAGCATTTTTAGCAACAAAGTATTTAGAAGTTGAAGCGCGCTTTTCACACATGATGCTTTCTTCTACCTAGCACACTTCTACCTCGCGACTCTGGGAAGCAAAGCATTCTGCTAGGCACCTTCTTGGTGGCCGGAGTTCGACCCACACTGCCCGGGAGGTGTGCCTGTAGGGCGCTCTCAAGGAATACTTGTTAAATAGATGAAAGTAATATTTGTGTGGGGATGGAAGCCAAAATATGATACTTAAACAGCTCAGGTTACCACGGAACCTGCTGCCAGCGAAACTCAGCCAGGTCCTGGGGCCAAGGGCACTTCAGTGAGGAAATTCAAGCCATCGGGAAAGAGGCGTGACTCGTGTCCATGAAACATGCACTTGGAGGTTGCACCTGGGAGGCTGTGTTCCCGCCTCCGTGTGCTGTCTCCACCAGGTGCTCACCAAAAGGGTATTAAGGACACAACCGCGGGGCTCCAGTGGCCAGTAATGAGAACAAAAAAGTGTTGAATATTTGAGGTGTGCTTTTTGTTAGAAATGTGAGCTCTTAGAAAAAGAAAAAAAATAACTTCACTACTAACTTGTTGTGCAAACAGTTGCAGTTGGATATAAATTTGACTTCACTGGGTAGTGCTTTTTGTTTCTATAAGATGCTTTCTTAACTGCTTTCCCAATGTCCGAGTCTTTATCTCGATGTTTCCAACTTTCACAGCCTGATCTCTCAAGTGTCGCCAGTGAACTTGTGGGGTGGTATGACTTTTTTTTTTTTTTTTACCATTTCCAGCCACAGAACTCATTTTCAATGGCTATTTCTTAAATAACTACATGACTTTTTTTGAGAAAGGAGATAAATAGGGCATCAAGTTAAATAACAAGATAAGGTGCTGTACTCCAAAAAGATTGGCAATTACTCCTGTTATCTTTTTACTCTAGCTTCCATGGGGTGATAGCGCTCTCTTTGTCTCTCTCTCTTTTTCTGTTTCTGTCTCAATCTCTATCTCTCTCTCAAAATCACAGCCTGACCCTGTCTATAAATAATGAATATCTTACCCTACATTCAATATTTCAGTTTAAAAAATAAGTGATCATGTCTTTGTTGTTAATCACTTGCCCTACTTAATTCATTCATTATACTCTGAAGCTCCGAGATTAAGCCCCAGGCTGAAGAGCCTCATATGAATCCTTTCTTTTTTCTCTGTTCCAAGTTAGATTAAGTCTAGGTCCTGTTTAATGAGGTGCCACTTGCTGGGTTTTCATGCAGAAAGAATTCCTCATCCTCAGTGGTATGTATATACCAAATAAATTATCTTTTTTTTTTACTTTCTGGCTACTGCTTCCTGTAGGAAAGACTATCATTACGAGCTCCCTGGGATCCGGGCAGCTGGATTTCTTTGATTTGGATTTTTTTCCTTTTCATCAAAGTCCCATCTAGTTTTTCATTATATTTAGGAGGTGTGAGATTATGAAGAGATTTCCACACAGCATGAAGTGTCATGCCATGAGGCGCATGGGGATTGGCCTGTGGCTGCACGAACTGAGTCCAGGCCAGTTGCGCACATTTTGGCTCAACCTGCTTAGCGATGGGCCCAGGCACTGCGTGTTTCTGCTCCCAGTCTATGCGTGTGTCTGTCTGTCTGCCTGCCTGCGCACACGTGTGTGGAAGTTGCCAACATCTTCAGTTCTCATTACTCTGAATACAGAGTCCGTAGCTGGCTTTCCCTTTACCAAGCATCCAACTCCAGAGGAGATGCACATGTAGGAGCGTCGCGGGGTGGACAGTCCTATGTCAGACTGGACTCGCGAGGCCCATTGTCACGGCCAGCGGGCAGTCCTCAGTACTCTTTCCTGCTGTGACGATGGCAGGATACCTCTTCATCAGTCACGGGGCCAGCCTTCCACAGCCAGGGTGAGGGGGGAAAGATACTGAAAAGTAGAGTAGGAAGGTTGGGTCGGAGATAGAGGTTAAGAGAGGAGAAGGCAACAAAGCCACAGTCGTGCCAGCCCGGCATCCCCAAGGTCACCAGTGCGGCCTACTGCAGGCAACCTGGAGCATCAGGAGTGCTCGTTGGGACAAAGCGATCGCTTGTTAAGAACCTACTAGCAATGGCACCTCGAGTGATGTTATATAGTCCACTTGGCTTTTATCTCAATCTTAAAATTGGCTCTGTGTAGAGGATAATTATTTTCTCCCACTGTTATTGTAACTAATTACCTACAAAGCCAACCAGGACAAAGCGTAGATGGCAGAATATGACAGCAGGTTGGGGCCCCCCCTGGTGGCCTAGGGGTTAAGTCTCCACACTATCACCACTATGGCCTGTGTTCGATCCCCGGCCTGGGAGCTGACCCACAGGGCACAACAGACCTCTTCTGCCTCCCGCTGCTCCCCTCAGCAGTGTGTTTCAGTCACTCTCCCTGTTTCTGCTCTCTGCTCTGTCTCTGGTGACTCCTCTCACCCCCTGTACCTCTGGTCTGTACCCTAGTTCTTGTGTGCATAAGTAAAAAATTTTTAAAAATTAGCAGCCAGTTATGTGATGAAAGCCCATTTTCACCAAATAAGTTATAAAAGAATAGATGGATGTTGACTAGGTTTAAAAATTCTGCTGCTTTAGAGTCCTGTCTAGTAACAGCATGTTAGAGGCCCACTTCCCCGACACTTCGTGCCGTGAAAGCCCTATGATGTCATGTCTGTGTGGTGTCGTTGGGTAACGGAGGGATTCTGTGTGACTGCATGAGGTAGCTCCACGGGCTCGGCTGTCGCAGGTGTCACCCACCCACTATGGGAACTGTAGGGCTCAACACAAGGACACGACCACTGTTTGGGTGGGTTCTGTCCTACAGCAGTTCAGCACATGGGGTTCCAGTTCGTTTTCAAGTTGCTGTTGAAAGAATTGCTCTACCAAGCACACTTACCTACTTTAACCTGCTGGACGGTGTGTGTATGGGGGGGTAGGTGTGTCTCTGTTTCTGTAAATACATTTTATTTTCTTCTTGAATTCTTCCTTTTGCATTCTTCTACTTCCAAGACTAAGTCATGAGGCTTATTGCCCCAAGGAAGGAGTAGGCAAAATGTGGCCAAAACAAAGAGGTTGTGGGTCAGCTTTAAGTCTCAAAATTGACTATTTTGAGACTATAGAAAGATTATCATTTTGGAAGCCTGATTCTGCTGAGAAAAATGATTTTCTAAATCCCTTTAGCTTTCATTTAACATACGACAAAGTGGGCAGAGCCGATTAGATCATGGATGTTTGCTATATCCTTAAACTAGAACTCAGGATAGGAGAAAAGTTGAAATCCTAGTCTTCTTGGTTCTGGTGAGTAGGGGAAAGAGAAGAGAAGGAGAGAAAGGAAGGAGTATATATGCTGGGTTCTCTGTTTTCCCTCTTTAATGGGCTGTAGGTGACACTAAGGATGTTCTTTAGAAGTTTCCAGGTTGGTATGAAGGAGCCTGAAGTTATTGAGATGCAGAGGGGCAAGCTAGTTCTGTCATAGCTTGGGAGGCCTCAGATCTTATGCAGAAGCCCCCCACAGGGCCACATCCAGCACACTGCAAGAGTAACCATACCACATGTAAGGGAGGGCAGTGCGTACCTATGCCACAGTACGGGTCAAGGAGTCCCACGCATGCAGAAACTGGGAGATTCCTGTAGCTGATGAGGAAGTGAGGAGAGGGTGAGGGTGCCTGGATTTACAACAACACTGACTCTGTGAATGAGGCCTGAAGGAAAATGGTGGGTGTTGGCACTGGATGTGAACTGGTGACCTACCAAAGTGACATGGAGCCCCGTGTACCTTCAATGTCACGGCCCAAGTGGCAGAACAGAGGATTGCTCTGCTATAGACACCAGCTGTGATCTAAGGGACACCATGTGGACCATGGTCCCTTTTCTCTGTGCCACTGTTACCATGAGCTGACAGAAGACTCTGCGGTGTCTCCCATGATGTCCAGCTGCTGGAATCCCCACCCTGTGTAATACCCTCCGCCTGAGGGTAGGGGGCACCTATGACTTGCTTCTAACCAATAGAACAGTGATGGGATGATGCTCCTGTGGTGTTATTGTATGTTGTGGACAAAGGGATGACGCTTCTGTGATAATGTTGCAGTATGTAAAACTCCATCTTGCTAGCAGATTCTCGTCTCCTCATCTCAGAGTCTCATTCTCTGTTGCTGATCTGGAAGAGGCAACTGCCGTCAGTCCCACCACTGCAAAGTGAATTCTGCCAACAACTTGAGTGACCTCGGAAGTGGGTCCTCCCCCACTCGAGCCTCCAGTTGAGAAGCCAGTCCTGTGCGAGCCCGAGCAAAAGCCCACGTTAAGGTGTGCCCAGCCTCCCACCCACAGAAACAGGGAAATCACAAATATGAACTCTGGAGAAACGGCAGTGATGTAACAAATTAAAAAGTTTAATTTGAAAAAAAGAGACCATTAAAATCAGAAGCGGCTGGGTTAGACAGAGTTTACTCGACTGCTAGAAATCTGTACTATTTTTGAGAAGTTTGGGGTCACACACATCGTGGGGAAGTTTCAATAAAGTCTACAGAAAGTCAGTACCTGTTTGTAAATCTTAGTCTCCTGGGAGTAAATCGGCGGTCAACATAGACCTGCACACACATTCAGCACAATATTAAGGTTATCTTGAAATTTATATCTGGAGCCATTACAGGGGTAGTCATTCTTGTTGGATCCGGCGAGTTCCTGTCTATGAAACCTCTTTACTGTAACCTCGTGTTAAATAAGATGAACCTGTGAAGATCAAGGTGGAGGAAATAGAGAGCCCCATAAATATCCTCTTTCTTTGAACACAGTTCAATAAAATGAACACAGCCCAGTATTGATGGCTTGTGTTTGTGGGATCTGGACTACTCAGTATAATGGCCCCGCATTTGGGAAACTGCATCTTCATTTGTAAGAGGCCTTAAGTTAGAAGGAGCATTAAAATGACCCAGTTGATTCATTACGCTTGGATGGCGTTCAGATCTGTCTGTGGCGGTGCCCCTGGGAAGCAGTACCCAGCGAGTTCAGGTGTCCTTTCGAAGCCACGTGGCTTGCGTTGACAGTGTGAAATGAAGGCTCTGCCCCCCGAGGGAGAGACTGGAGCAGATCAAGAGCAGAGTTCAGGAGTCTGTTCACTTGGGCTTCCCTCAGTGGACTTGGATCTCTGCAAAAGGATAGGCACTGATGGAGTCGTCATTCCATCCTGGCCAAAGGAAGCCTGGCACCGTGCTCGCTTTTCTTGCCCAGATCTGCCAGAGTCAATCATTCCTGAATAGCAACCCCCCTCATTTTCTGCAGAGTTGCACCCTAGTTGAGTGCCAGATTCTGTGCCTCTGGCACCTCCCTCAGTCTGGGCAGGACCCACTGAATTCTCACCCATTTGATACTGAAGGAGGGATTCCTTTCTGAAGTCACAGAGCTGTAGTGCGGCCTGGGCTGAGAAAGCATGTCTGGTCACACACTGCCCAGGAGGAGACAAACGGGTGAGCTGCTATCTTTCCACAACTGGAGATGATGAGGAGGCAGAGGGAGTCCATCTTGGAGAGTGAAGTTTTGGCAGTGGCCACTCAACCCAGGCCCTTCAGTGTGTCAGAGCAAAGGGCGACAGGGTGGGGGCGGGGAGGGTAAGTCAGCCCTGGACATTCTTCCCCTTTCTGGTTCATTTTCAGCAAAATTAAATAACCAACTGCTAATTCAATGCTTTCCCATGTGCACACACTGGCGGGAAGGAAGGGATGCCGTGAAATAGATACGCCCGAGTCACGCTAATCTCCTGAAAAATAGTGCCTTTCAGAACATGACCGCAGTCCAGACAGCGTAATGGTGTGAAGGAGTTTCCTTTAATACAGTTAAGAGTGGTGTGGATTGATTGATTTTTAAATGAAGGGTTTTGGTTGCTTCCCTGGAGATGGGGGAAAAGGAAATAAAGAATTACTCATGTCTATGTGTCTGAGAGAGACACACACACACAGAGACAGACAGACAGAAGAGAGGAGAGGCGTGAGAAAGAAGCGGGGGGAGGAGGGAGAGAGAGAGAGAGAGAGAATGAGAATGCGTGCTCACCTGTGCTCTGCGTCTGGTAGGTGCTGTGGCGCGGCGCGGGAGGCCTGCTTCCCACTGACTTCTTGAGAGAGAAGAACGGTAACATTTCAGCTCTGTCGTGGGTTGTTATCAAATATTTTGAACTGTAATCTTGTAATTACTATTAATGTTGCATTAAAAGATTATTTAATGAAGGAGATCATGCCAGGAACAAGCATTATAATGGCTCCGAGCAGCCTGCCTCCCACATACCTGGGCGCACTCCTGCTGTTGTGGAAAGCGAAGACGCGCCCCGCGTGCCAGCTCGGAACAATAGGCTTCACTCGCGATCTGTTAAGACCCGTTGCTCTTGGCAAACACAGGTGCGCGCGCACACCTCGAAGACATGAGTGCGAAGTGGATACCAGTGGCTGCAGACGAGTCGAACAGCAGTTGCCGGCATCGACAGCAGTGTTGAGTCTGTGAGGGGTGGACAGCAGAGGCTGCCATGGAGAGCCTGTGGAGTCCATCTTTTCCAGAAACATTCTGGGGTCCTCCTCTCACTGACAGGCGGATTCCAGAGACCTGCGCCTAAATCCGGGGTACACATCATGTCTGTGGGGAAATGGGGCACCAACAGGCAGGTGACTTGACAGCAAACCAGTAAGAGTGTGTGTTTGCACAGAACTTGGGCTCCCAGAGGCTAAAAGCCCTTTTCAGACCCAGTTAATTGCTATTTTAACAGGGTGGTCCCCAGAGAAAGGGGAGGTTCCAGGCTCCCTGCCCCACCCAAAGGAGGGTGGCGCTGAGCAGGGAGAAGAAGGAAGATACTGGATTGGAGACTGGAGAAGGACGGAAGCAGGAGGGAGGGCAGCGAGGAGGCCTGGAAGAGGCATGTGGAGCGGAGAGACATGAGAAGAGACTACGCTTGGCTTCTTGGCCCCGGACTGGCTGGGACAGATGCGGGTGAGAGACCGTGCGGAGGTGACAATGGCAGCTTTCATCTTGCTCTTTTCCTCCCAGACTTGCCTGGCTCTTTCTGGCCCTTTTCCATGGGTCCCCGCCGGAAGGTGCTTTAGACTGTGGAGGCTTTTGGGCCTTGCTTTGGGCCAACTCCGTTTAGCTAGACTTTTGCCCACGAGGGGATGGGTAACTTTGGGTGTTTGCTTTAAAAACTATATTCTTTGTGTCTTCTGTATTGCACAGTAATTGTATTAAAGGTCTATATGTTTTGTCTTGACGTGGCGGATGGCAGAACCTGATTAGAGCAGGCAGGCTTGGGGTCCCCTTGCCCTGTAACAGCTGCACTTTACACTTCTGCTTCGGAAGGCCCGTCTGAGTGAGGACTCGCCTGCACACTTAAGACTCAGCCTTCCTACAGAGCGAAGTGGGAGTTTGGTCTGTCCGTGCAAGCAAGTTCACGCATCAAGAGTCTGGTCACCAGGAAAGGACTGTCTCTCCCTTGCTGAAAGCTCAGGGCATCCCGGCACCCAGCTTGGTGCCAAGCACACAGCTACCTAGTGCAGACGCTCGCAGCTCCGGCCCTATGGACATTTGCGCCACGTGGCTGTTGTGTTTAGCAGGAGCCCTGGCTCCACCCACAGGTGCCAGTAGCACCGCCTGCTTTGTCATGAGCACAGAATGACCGCAGACATAGCTGAAAGTTCTCTGCTACAGCCATGGGGATCAAATTCATCCCCTTTTGACAACAGCTGCTTCACTGTGACCTCCCGCTCCTATGGGGCAGGTGCTTTTACTCTTCCCATTTTACAAATGGGGAAGCCGAAGCTCTGGGAGGCAGTGACTCACCCAAGATCGCACAGCTCCTGTGTGGCACAGCCCCCTGCTCCTTCCCCTCTGCTGGTCTCCTGGCCCCTTGGTAATGACACTAGCAGCTGGGTCTTGGGCATCATCTTTGGCCACCTGGGAAGTGGGTCACTTCCGTGTTGAGGCCTGAGTTTCTGTCCAGTGGTGGTGACGTAGCTGTTGCTTTAAAGAGAGGGCACTAGAATTGTGGCGGAAAGTCTGGATACCTCAGAAGTCTGCTTCCTAATTCGCAGTGACCCTCATCATCATCAAGGAACCTTTTCTTCATAGTAGTTGTCATTGTCACAGTCTTGGAAGAGATTTTAGACTTTAAGCAACCCTTTCTTGAGCTAGGCCTCACTCTTTCTGGGTGTCTGGAATCGCCCAGAGCCAAATAGGGAAGAAGGAGACACCGGGAGTGTGATCCTGTGTGATTGGGGCAAGCACCGTGTCCCTTTCAGGACCATCTTTGGGTACACATGCAAGCACGTGGTTCGATTTGATTCTCGAAAGAGGACTTCAGCTCTGACGCATTTACAAAAGGCTTAGCCAGTATCCGCTGCGCTGTCTTAGGTGCCCCGGGGACTTGGCATTAAGGTTATGTGCCTATGAATTGGGTGATTGGTTTGGAGAACATGTCAGAAACACCTTCCTCCTGCAGAGTTCAGAGACCTACCCGTAGCCTGGTTCTGAGGGAAAATGCACGGAGAAAAAAATCCCTGGTCACTGATGCTTGTTCTGCATTTTAAGAATCATTGCCATCAGCCTGGGGAAATGCCAACTGATTTGGTGTCATAAAAGGAGTATAGAGATTTCTGCTCCGTGCTAAGCTTTATATTAGGTTGCGAGGAAAGAGCAGCAAGGCATTCCTTATAACTTATCTTCAGGTCAGACCTTTACTGCTCTCAGCCGTTGCTGGACTCATAGAGCGAAAGTTAGATACAATGTGGTTGTTAAGGGACATTCTAAAGATCAAAACAGAAGGCAGTGACAGTGAACTTCTGAGTGGAAGAGCTGGCAACACTTTAGCCTTGTTTTCAGCAAAGGAACATCCTCCTCTCCTCTGCTGCTTTAACTAGGGTCTACAATAGCTATGCTTTGGTAACTGAGGAATCCAGCGCCAACAGGCATTTGCGATATTTCTAGAAACAGATGACTCTGCACAAGTGCAGGCTTCACCCGCATTCAGAGATTCTGGCAGAGTCTGCCGGCAAGCCCAGAAGGCTTGGAAATGGAGCCCATGTTTGAACCACCCGGGGAGCACTGGAAAGCACAGAAACCAGGGAACTGACTTCATTGCCCTGGGCCTGTGGGCGGGGCATCGGGGCTTTCTACATCCTACAGCGGATTCCAGGAATAGGCAAAGTTAACAACTGCACTACGAAGACTTGTCTCAAAGGGAAGTTCTCGAATGATTCCTCTTCGTTACTTCACACCACCTGGGACAGGGTATGTGGAAGGCACACAGCTCTGGGCACGAGGTGAGCGTGCAACAAATGGGCGTGCGGTGTGAATCTGAATCTACAATTATGCCTCCAGAAAGGAAACCCTAAAGGTCGAACGAAACATGAAGGCAGTGACAGCAAACCTTTGCGTGGAAGAGCTGGCAACATTTCAGCCTTGTTTTCAGCAAAAGCGCATCCTCCTCTACCTGACTGCAAAAGAGCTAAGGCATCAGCATATCACGTCAAAGATCTATTCACGTGGGTTCTCTTTGCCCCCACGGTCCACCTCAACTCTGGGCCTCTGTAGCCTGCGTTCCAAAGGACACTTCCTTACACGCCCTCGAGGCCCTTCCATTCCACGTGCTTGACCCAACAGTGCTGATCCCCCGAATACCCAACCACGTTCCTCGACTCACACCAGGCAAGCAGAGCCTTTTGACGTCCATGAAGGGGCCAACCTTGAATCTATCTCCTCCCTTCTTTCCTTCCTTTGTCCTTTGCCGTCATCACTTTAAATAGGCCACCTTTCCTGCCTTGTTGGCGAAGGCCCTGGAGCTCGGCCGGGTCGTTCATTGGAGTTGTCTTGGGGAGCTCTGGAACTATCCTGACGCCTGCGATCACCTGCAGACACGGCTCCTGGTGATCTGAGGTGGCCGGTATATAAGCGCGTTTCTGGAAACCCACTGTTTCCTGGCATGTGTGCGGGGGGGGGCACGATCTCTGCGCCTTGTAGCCTTCTTTCTCTCTGTTGCCTCTGCCTTCACACGTGTCCGTTACCTTCTGTCTTTATCTTAAGGCATTCCCATCGACAGCCTGCAACACTTGCTCACGAGGTGTGCCCAAGTCATGGAGGTGAGCTTCCAGCCACATTGTGTGTTTGGCTCCTCACCCTTTCCCTCTCACACTCCACGTCCTGGGCTCTCAGCCCTCTGAGGTGATCTCCGTGCTCCCGCATCCTGAGTGCCTTCCCCCCTCCTCTGCATCCATCCATCCATCAAGCTCTTGATCTTGTGGGCTCCTCAAGGCACCTTGTTCAACCTTCGTCTCTGGCTGGAGTCCTAGTGTAAATGAAAGTGCGTTTGTTTCTCCACCCCAAGTGGATCTGGCTGTCCTTGAAGACAAGGGCCGGGACACATTCATCTTGTGTGCCCAGAGTCTGGGTTACTGCTTGGTGCGTTGTACAGGTTCAATAAATTGATTCAACTCATAGACCAGTGCCTACTCTGACCCCATAAATCAAACATAATAGAATTGATGCAGTACAAATTATTTATAACATGTCATCCTATTGTGAGGCTGAAGCCAACATCAAATTGAGACCTAGTTCTGGAGGGAAAGTAGGAGCTTCTTCAGATGTTTTATGCCAATTATATTATGAGTACAGATGGAAATGTGAACCCCAGATGAGTGAAGGAATGCTTCAAAGGAACTGCACTGGCGAGGGTGGGTGCAAATACCAGAGCTTTAGGGGAGACCCTTTTGTAATGTTTCCAGATTTGCTTCCAATTTGTCGGCCCCTCTGTTCAGGTGGCATTTGGGTCACTGAATTACACTATGGAAGAACTTTAGAGAAAGATCAATTTAGTGGCCCCCTTTGGTGCAGGAAAATTTCAGTCTGGCTGCTATGGCTTTGGTGGCTGGAGCCCTTAATGACTTATTGTGTCATTTCCCATGGAGCACTGAGTGAAGACCAACATGTCACTATGCAGATAGCCAATCAATCGAGTGACCAACAATATAGAGCCGGTCTGTCCCTTTCCTGAACACCAACTTTATTTTTGGATAATTAATGCATAGTGATGATTCTTTAAGTGAACCTTACCATTTGGATCTATATATATATATATATATATGTTTGTGTGTGTGTGTGTGTGTACTCGTGATACTTTTAAATATATCAACACTATTTCATTTCACAAAGGACTTGCGGCAACTCAAAAGGATAGAAATTATTTAGAAATTAAGGGAAATATGCCAGGCCTATAAAGGTTACAAGTTATTAAAAAAGAAAATATTGGCAAGTACAGAGACAGAGTTGTACAGTCAGTTGAGGGAGGAAAAAAGCAGACAGTTTTCACTGATTTGGTATCTGATTGTTATCCTGGATCTTATAGAATTAATGTATGCTGTGCTATTTTTATAAACTATTTGTCATGAAAGAAAATGGTGACTTTTTGCTTTTGCTTTTTTTGATTCTGTTCAAAATATAAACAAGGATCATAAGCAGGGTCCATTGGGGGTTTTTCTAGAACCCTCAGTTACCATGCTCTCTGCTGCCGCCTCGGCAGAGCCCTGGGCTACTTCAGCTTTTGAAAGGAACAGAAATAGAGGAAAAGACAGCCAAGCACTAGAACAGTCACTACAAGTAAAGAAGCTGATCAAGAGCATTTGTGTATGAAGATGATCAACTATCCTATAATCGGATTTCAAGATTATGCCATCGAGGAGAAGTTTGATTAGAAGCTTCACAAAGCCTTGCCCAAACAACTACAACTTCCTTTATTTCACCAGGGGTGTCAGTGGGAACTGTCAAAGAGGGGCAGGGCCACTTGGCCAGAGCGGACTGCTGGCGACGGAGCCAAATCCAGAAACACCGTGGAGGAGCAGCTCCCGAGCTTCGTGCGTGCTGCAGCGGGAGGGGATGGAGGGTTGCTTTATTCTGGATACTGTTCTTCATGCAGCGCGAGCCGGTCATGCTAAAGTAAGCTAAATGCCTTAGACACCTATTTTAAAAGCTTTAAAAGTCTGTTGCTAGACTCCGAAGTGGAGAGAATGCTGTAGACATGGCACATCTGGTTTTCCATCCGCATGGCGCTGTCTAGTGAGGACCACTCTCTGCTACTGTGTGCCAGACCCTCCCCCACGCGGGGGATGCAGCAGGCGCCAAACCAGGAAAGGTCTGTGCTTCCTAAGGGAAGATAACCAACTAAGTCACCATGCAGACTGTTGTTTAGCATTGGGTGGTAGAGCTTGGAATGGGGCAAGGGGTATCATTTACTATGGGGGGGAACCAGGGAAGGCCCCTCCAATAAGCTGACTGTGAGCAGAGGCTTGGAAGAAGGGAGGGTGCAAATCATGCCCCTATGCCAGGTAGCAGCAAAGCAAGTGCAGAAGTCTTGAAGACCAGAGGTAGGCGATTACCAGACTAATGCTGAACTGGAGGGAGGTCTCCAGGCAGCCTCCCTCTAGGCTCTGCCCTTGACCGTGCCGTCACGTGCAACACTGAGCAGATCGCTGCGTGTGGTTATATTGGTAGCTAGTCCTTACACAGCACTTGTGTGAGCAGTTGTTCTGCATGCATTCATGCCTTTATTATTTTTTCAAAGATTTATTTATTTATGCATACAAGAGCTGGGATACAAGCCAGAGGTGTGGGGGGTGAGAGGATTCACCGCAGACAGAGTGGGGAGCAGAGCAGGCAGTTCGACTGAGGTACACTTCTGAGGAGAGCAGCGAGCGAGGCAGGAGAGGTCTGCTGCGCCATGTGGGTCCCCCCACCTCGGCCTGCAGCAGGGATCAAACTCGTGCTGCAGTGGCTGTGGTTTGCTTCATAGTGCGTTGCTTAACCCACTGCGCCACCAGAGAGGCCCCGTATTCACGTCTTGAATTCTCATCACAACTTTGTGAGTAAGCGCTATTGTTATCACCACTTCACCCACCACACACAGAAGCACCAAGAGGCGAAATAAAGTGCCAGGTTACAAGCCTAGTGAGATGAGGGCCATATCCCCTGGGTCCACCTTTGTAATCTTCACATGTACTCTCAACACAGAACACAGACATGGCCACCAAATTTTCAGCTAAAACGAAGCTGCAGCAATCAATAACATGTGAGCTGACAGAAGCTGGGTTCATCTAGAAGATACTTTGACATTGTGATCTAGAGCGCGCACACACACACGCAGGTTTTCTATAACAGTACCTTCTCTCTTGCAGTTTTCTAAAGATGTGACAACCAAATTAATTTCACCAATCAGTAATGGGTCTCAGCTCACAATCTAAACAAGACTGACCTAGAGCCATGGACCAGTGAAGCCTAATCCTCCCAGGAAGCAAGAAACCACTTGTACTTATCACGCAACCTGCCAGCACACACATTCACCTCCTGTCAAGGTAGTTCCAGGAATTGTATTCCTAAATGAATCAAGAATGGTATGAAAGGCTGAGAGGAGAACAGCATTTTGACTAGATTTGAAATTTGCCCCGTAGAGCAGAGCAGAACAATGATGGAGTTTTGTCACTAGAGAGACCTTGTACAGCTGATCCGTCGGCAGAGAGCCAGAAGGCAAGCCCTGTGTCCAGCTGTGTGGCCCGTGCTGGCTTGCAGGAATCTCACCCCGTCCACGTCACTGGTGTTGCAGATTGTGGGTGCCACTCTTTCTTGGGCATCTTCCTAGTACGGTTCAAAGAGAGATGAATTCAAGAGCCTATAATCCCTTTCCTTGGTCTTCCACGATCCTATGTGGTGTTCACTTGCTTACAAAGCTGTTGGAAAACAATGCAAGTATAAATTCTGAAGGTGGCCACTATAGAAGCGTGATTCCTTTCTATTATAATAACAAATGGAAACCTGATATGGAGTCATTCCTGTAAAACCCCAGGATCCCCGAGAATCTGCCACTTGATCTCAGTTTGAGAAACACCAAGTTAAGCGGGACATATGTTTTCAATGGAAGATGCTACTTTTTCTTCAAGGGCAACCCAGCATTTCATGGTGAGGGATTTTCACCTTCTCCTGTGGGTCTTCGTAGCGGGCAACAGAAGTCTAGGAGTCGGTGAGTCCCTATGAGCTCACTGAAGGGGACCCTGGATGAGCAAAAACGACAGGGTTCAAGCAGTCAGCGTTCTGGAGGGCAGGCTTACCTCAGGAGAGAAGGCGGAGGAGAGAGGAGGAGTCTGGTGACTGCAGCTCTTTCATCCCAGGGTCTGCTGTTGCAATGGGCTGGGAAGCACCTGCCACAGAGCCCAGATTAATCGTGAAAGAGACCGAGCAGGTTGGAGGCGCGTACATACCTCAGTCTCACCCTCATCCAGTTCGAGAAGGGCCACTCTGAAGTATGTTAAGAATGGCCTCATCTTCAACCCCTTTGGATCTGATTCTGTAATAAATTTGAAAATACAGGCAAATGCCACATTCAGCTCTTTCCAATAAGAAATGCCCCACTTGAAAGCATCCTCGAGGAGCACTGGGCCGATCCTGGGACCTTGCTTCGGGGAACAGCACACTGGGCCCAGAGGTGCTGGGTGGCCGGTGGCCAACTGGAAGAGGCTTTAGTCACCGCTGACAGAAACTGGGTATATGGAGAAGTCCCGATACCTGGAGGCAAACGTTGGGTCAGATGAGGCCTTGCCTTATTTGAAAACGACATAATGGAGCATAAGAGCTTCGGAAACAATAAACATAAATGGGACTGAGGTAGAATGTGCCTCGCAGCCTGGCTTCTCACACGCAGTGTGCTTGCAAATGCAGGTTCCTGTTCTGTGAGCATGGAGCAGGGCCCGACACCTGCGCTCCTCACCAGCCGCTGCTGCCGTCTGGGCTCAGCCGCAAGCAGCTCCTCAAGTCTGACTGCAGTTTCAGTCCCCTGGAGAGCTGCTGATGCCTGGGCTTCCTGCAGAGATTCTGACCCAGCTGAGGGGGAGCTGGCTCTGGGCGCCAGGGTCTGTGAAAGCTCTCAGGGTCGTTTTTATTATGCAGCCAAGTCTGAGTGAGTCCTGAGTGACAGAGAACATCCAGAAGTGGGTACATGGCTGGCGAGAAGGTCTAGAAATGATGCCACCTAGAGACAGCTGAATAAAACCCAGGTCATTTAACTCAGATTAAGAGGGCATGTGTGTATATATGTGTGTGTGTGCATGTGCTTGTGTTTAAACCCCTGTGTTCATGTATTTGAGGGCAGAGGAGTAGATGCAGTCTGTTGTGGAGGATAAAGCTCAGGCCCAAATATGGCAGCCACCCACGAGCCTCCTTGAGCCCTTCGGCACAAGCTGCTGCTCCTGAGCCACTGGGCTGCCCCCAGAGGAAAGGGCTATGCTGTGGGGGCGGCCTCCATTGCTCCGAGCGTTTCAGACCGTTGGTCTGCCGCCTGGCTCTGAGGGTCACTGTGCAGGACCAGAGAGGGGCCTGTGTGACCTCTCAGTTCCCTCCTCAGGGGCAGGGCCTGGGGAAAACCCTGACGGGCCCTGTCATCTGCCTTGACCACACCAGCTTCTGACTGATAGTTACTTTACTCTTCAAAAGTTTCAGCACCTGGAGACTAGATGTAGTCAAAGAGACCTCATTATCTGACTAAGGCTTTAATTATAAGATGACTTTCTTTCCTTTTAAATTTGAATAGTACATCATTTTTATGCAGTTGATTAAATAATAAACCTACCTTCTCACCCTTATTTGTGATTGCATTCATAAGCCATGAATAATTAGAAATAATATTTGAAACAAAGGCCTTCTGGGCTTATCTCATGAAAAAAATAATTAAACTATAATGAAATTTCATAAGAATGATCAGCCTCCCTGCCCCCACCCCAAAGACCACACACACACGCACGCGTTTGGCATTATGTTTAATATTTCTCACAACTGGGAGAACTGGCATAGGTCACTCACGCCTTTGTGTAAGGTACATTTTCTCAGCACCTGGGGGAACTTTGTTTATCCCACATTTTGTGTTGAGCCAATGGCCAAACTTCAGACTTCTCTGGAGCAACTGGTTGAGGGTTGGAGGGAACTGGGATGCCTGGGAGCCGCCATGCCTTTCGTGCCCCATGATCTTGGGCGAATTGCCAAAGTCCTGTCATCACAGCAACGATGCTGCCCTTGCAGGCCTGTGCCGCGACGACCCAGGGGACACCTGTTAAGTACGTAGTGCGGCGTTGGGCATGTTGGGTGGGCAGCAGAGGGCAGCTCTGCTGGCTACGTGGCACTGGAAGTCCTGAAGCCCTGGATCCCAGACGCCTCCTATGCATCGCTGAGGAGGGGACAAGGTGGAACGGCAGCTGCCCTCCCTCTCCCACCCCCTCCAGCGGCAGCTGCTCTTTGTTTGCTAATTCAGAACACCTGAAAAGTGGTGACCCTAAGACAGGCCTCTCTCTTTGTAGAGAGATTGAAAACTAATGAGTTCTGCGTGGAGGACTCTCTGTCACCACCTGGTCGCCTCCAGTTTCCACTAACCATGACTCGGCGACAGGGGCCATTGAGAGCGGTTCTCGGGGCTTTTACCCGGCCAAAGCTCTGCCTGTGCTAACTTTTTAAAGTGAGGTGACTCTGGTTGAGTCCATCTGAGAGACGGGGAAAATGAGGCCTTGTCAGGTTAGGAAATTACACAACCAAGAACGTGTTCACAGTCCTGTATGTGCAATTCTGAAATCCAGTATGGACAGGAAACACATTTTGGGAAAACTGATTTGGTCTCAGAAGCTGACCAGGAGGCTCCTTACAATCTATCCTACATCATCTGAGTGTCAGCTTCTCGTCAGGAAGGTCATAATCCTGACTGGACGCAGTTTCGATGTGCTGGGGGGTTGGCTGCATTGGGTTCCATTTCTGTAATCTAAGAAATCCCAGTTTCTGAATATTGGGCTCCAAGCTTTTTAGGGGAGGAATCATGACCCAGCTCTTGACATGTGGATTCATGAACCGTTCGTGAGCTGATCTGGTGAGCTCACCATGTAAGGCGCTGACTCACCAAGCCTTTCCAGAACTAAGCCTTCTGTAAATTAACCTCCCACCCACAAAATCCAAGGAAGAGAAAGAAGTTACCCTAGTCCTGCCCTCTGTGATGTGCTCGTGTTATTTCAGGAAAGGTCCTACTAAGACACAGGGTTAAGGGCGAAGAAACCTAACTTTCCAGCAGCTGCCCTAGTGACAGTTAAATGAGACATCTGGGAGGGCTGCTACTGTCAGCTCCTTGGAGCCTGTTCCGTTTGCCTTTCTCTCTTGCTGGGGTGGAAGCTCAGCCCTGTGGCATGGAGCCAGCACCCAGCATCCAGGTTGTCCTTTATTCCCCAGCGGCTGCCATGTTTGGGCCAATCAACAGCTGGTTTGGTGGAGGGGCTTCTGGGCTTCACCTTGGATCAGGAACCGGTGACAGTGGCTTTTGGAAGTTGCTCCAACCTGACACAGATAAGCCCGTATGTGGACTCCTGCTCTGCAGTTTCCGTGGGAGGTCTTGGGCAGCTAGACTTTTTGGGGGACATTTGACGGAAGACGGGCAAGACCCAGAGGAGGGCAGCATAGGGCGGCTGTGGTGGCTGTGCCCGGAGGAGGAATCTGTCTCTGGAACACAAACAGGAGGAGGCTTTTCACACCATACTGGCTATTTTCCACCAAAAGATTGGTTTTGTTTTGCTTTCGTTTTCCTCTTCTTTCTCCTGTGTAGTTTGGCCCTCTCCGAGGATGAAGTGGACTTAACGACTTTCAGGAAAACAGTAAAATCACAGTGCAAATTGAATGTGATTTCTTGTGGTGTCTAAACAAGAACCAGTGTCTCAATTCCATCTTGGTACATTCTACTTTTTCAAACAGAAAGTAAATAACTTGTATTCAGTGCTGACCTGGTGCCAGGCCTAGCTCTTGCCCTTATTCATTTATGCCAAACAACCACCTCATGTGATGAGCAGAATTGTTCTTCAGCACATTTATTGAAGTGCAGTTCTCATACCCTGTCATTCACCCATTGAATGTATATAATTCGGGGTTTTGTTCATCTATATGTATTTAATTATGTTTACTCAGGTAAGTAGGTTTACCTGGATGTATCTGCTTTGGGGATATAGTTTTAAACCTCTGCGACTGTGCATTTTCATACCCTGCCCACTCAAGACCTCCGGGAACCTTCTTCAGGCTCCACTGGACCACTTCTTTCTCCCCTATTCCCCCCTCCCCTTCTGGTTGCCTCAGCTTTAGAGTTAGATGTCAAGAGTTTATTATTGGTTTGGTGTTGACTGATCCAGACAAATGCCAGATGGTCTCACATGTGGAATATAGAGAAACATAACAGAGTTTTTTTTTTTTTATTTGAAGGTATGTGCAGTAATCTCCACGACTGATTTTAGAACAATTCACCCCAAATAGAAACCTCATGTTCATTAGCAGTCACTCTCCCCTATTTTCTCTCCCCCCAGCCCTGGAAACCACTAATCTGTCGTCTTTCTTTTAGCTTTCCCTCTTCTGGGCATCGCATGTACTTGGAGTCACATGTCCTTTTGTGCCTGGCTGCTTTGCCTTAGGATGATGTTTTGGAGGTTCACTCACGTTGGAGCAAGGATCGTATGTCGTTCCTTTGTACGACTGACTACTGTTCCATCGTATGGCTAGTGCTTCATTTGTATCTCCGCCCACCTGTTGAAGGATATTTGTGTTGTTTCCATTTGGGGCTATTGTCAATAATACCACCATGTATGCTCTTGTACAAGTGTGAGTGAATTCATTGTTTTTCTTGGGTATAGACCTAGGAGTGGAAGTGTTTTCATTGCCCCACTTTACGGGGGAGAGAAGTGAACCATTGAAAGGGAAGATGTGGAGCTGGGATTCAATCTGGGAAGGAGGCAAAGGAGCCAGCGCTGGCTTCTCAGTCCTTGGCCATCTGTCCCTCTTTCATCAGAAAGGCAAGACACTGAGTCTCATTTTTTTCTAGTTGAGGACCCAGCTTTTAGAGTGACAGTGATGTGGCTTCCGATCCCGGCTGTCCACTTAGTCGCTGTGTAACCACAGACAACTCAGTTCATCTCTGAGCCTCAGTTTCCTTTTCGGTAGAATGCCAGTGGGAAAAAGAGCAGCCACCACAGGGCTGCTGATATTAGCATTAAAGCAAATATTACATATGACGTGTTTAGCACGAGGCTGGCCTGGCCCACCCTTGTTATTAGGCCCTTCTGCCACAGCTGGGAAGTACCGATAAAGCCAAGTTTGAGCTAGCATTAATCATCAGCTCTGTGACCTAGAAGTGGCCACTGCCTGCACAGGCAGTGTTCCTGTGATCTTCAGGAATCACAGAAGACTGACGTGTATGACTCTGACTGAGTCTGACCAGCGGTAGAGGAGCCCACAGCTGAGCTGTCGAGAACATTCCAGATGGATTTGGTGAGCAGGACCAGGACGCTGGCTCCATAGCCATAGCAAAAGCTTCCTTGTAGCAAACCAGTGTTTCGAGGCTGCGCAGACACTTCAGTGAGGTTCTCGTATGTACTTGCCCGAGCGAGGTTGTACAGCATGGTGACTAAAGGCGAGCAATTCCTGCTCTGGGGCTTACTTGCTTTAGGAGGTCAAGGAAGCCGCTTAACCTCTTTGTGCTCACTTTCCTCAGCACCCACCTCACAGGTGTGTTGAGGATTCAGCGAGTGCACAGTCACAAAGCCCTGAGAACAGTGCCTGGCATGTTCAGAGTGTGTCGCGTCCAGACCGCGCGTCTGCTGTCGCTGCCCCGCCACCCTCTTAACTTGTAGCCCAGGGTCTTTCTACAGGCGGCTGGCCCAGTCAGCTGCTGCTTATGTGGGCTGCTTCCTGTTTCTCTTGCCACTGTTCCATAACACCTCGGCCCCAAACCTAGGGACTTCACAGAGCAGCCATCTGATTCAGCTCACAGATTCTTGTGCCTGGAGTGAGGTGATTCTTTTGCTCCTTGTGGCCTGAACATGTGAGCGTCAGTGGCAGCCACTGCATGTGGACTGAGCAGGAGAATCCACGAAGCTGCTCTCTGCACATGCGTTGACTGGCTGGGATGAGTCAAAGATCAGGCCTGCACCAGAACTCATCCACCTGGCCGCCCGTGTGGCCTGGGCTTCCGGGAAGCTTGGAGGAACCAGGGTAGCCAGACTTCTGACACGGCACTTTGCCAGTCAGGATTTGAACCTACAGCTGTCTGGCAGGGGAGCTTATATTTGTAATGAGCCTTCTGCCTCGTTCTAGATGAAAATGGGATGTGTAGAAAGATGTCTCATTGCTTTGGTACAAATCTAACTACATCTGACAATTTTCACTGAAATTATTTGCTTGGTTTCTGCCCATGGTCACTTTTAGATGAAAGATAAATATGGCTGGCTCCTCCATGGTGTGCAATATGATTTTGAGTAAAGGGGAGGGAAACAAAAGGAATTATTTTTTTTCTCAAAGACAATCAGATTTATTTTTGCTCCCAGAGAGATTGTAGTTTGCACCGAACTTAAAGAAAAGAAAAAAAAACCCCAAAAAAAACCTAACCATAAGCCAACTTGAGGAAGCAGCAGTTGGGAGTCACTAAGATACATTTCTCTGAATTACCAAGTGTTGTGTGCAGGGGGAAGACAGTTTATTGAAATGCAAAAATATACGGTGCATGTTATGCTAAAAAGTGCCTGTAGTATAATTTAAATTTAAGTATGCTACCAAAAAATATCAAATGTGAGTAGGTTCACTATTTCTGTTTTGAGATTGGGTTTGTCCTTAATATAGTAATTATAGTGTTTATCCCATCGTTTATGCAGATTGATGATTCTAAGGTGACTGATGTCATATTGTGGTCTTTAGAAAACAATATGCTTGTGCATGAGACAAAGCCAAGAACTGTTGAAATTCAGGTATATGCAGGCTGCTTCGTTTCATGAAGATAAGCTTGTCAGATATCATGGGAAATTGACAATTCCTATCATCTATCCAGTACTTCGAGTACTTTCGATTATGAATGTGAGCTTCACCAAGCCCCCACAGAGAAGTAAGTTGAAGATCTTAAAGTTAATGTATTTTCTTAAGTGAGGGTTCAAGAGAGTTTCTTTCAAGAGAGTGGATTCAGATTTGGGTAATATTTATTTAGTACTCTTCTTCTCCCTGGCACCAAGCTGGGTATCTTCATCTTGTGCTAGTTCAAGTCATCTTTCTTATGACTCTTTAGGGTCACTGTCATTTGTTCTATTTGTACTGGGGTTAGGCTGCATGTATATGAATTTCAATATTCTAAAATTTTATCTAGAAACTTCCTCACATAGGATGCTAAGCTTAGTGCACATAGATAATTAAAGACACATCCTCTTCCTTTAGGGAGCTCACATGTGGAGGGTGAGGCCAGCCATGTGCTGGACTGGTGTGAGCCAGCTCACAAGAGATAATTAACCTTTTAGGAATTGTAGGAGCTGGCTTTTAAACAGAACCATTACTAAAAGCTATGTTAACCTACAATAAATTTTGTTAAAGGTAATTCACCATTTTTTATTGTTTTTATTACATTTTATTGTTGATCCTCTTGAGATTATTT
This sequence comes from Galemys pyrenaicus, assembly GCA_019455555.1. Classification (NCBI taxonomy): domain Eukaryota; kingdom Metazoa; phylum Chordata; class Mammalia; order Eulipotyphla; family Talpidae; genus Galemys; species Galemys pyrenaicus. The sequence continues at coordinate 2,413,799 of JAGFMF010011974.1, forward strand.
TTATCTATTGTATCTGTAGGCCGGAAATACTTGTAATTGTTTATTATTGCATCTCTCATCACAATTGTGCTCAATAACCTCAGATTAGCAGCTTGAAATTCACCATGATGGGAACATTTACACCAGGGAAATTGGCAAACACTATAATAAATAAAGACTGTTCTTTTCAGAGTCAAGTGTTAAACAGCTCAAGTGCACCACTGAGTTGGGCAGGGAAGGAGTTAAAGAAATGTCTTAGTAATAAGGAAGTGCCATAATAGAAGTTCAGGGCCAGTTCTCTGATAGGATTAGCAAAAATGCTTCAAGAGCTGATGACATTGAAAAAGACTGAAAGGTGGGTCTGATTTTATCAGGTAGAGATTGGTAGGTAGGGTACCTTTGACAGAGGGAATAACAAGTAAGACTGTGATAGGAGAAAGCAAGGGCCATGGGGGAAGACTAGGAATGTATCTGGCTGACAGACAAGACCAGTGTAAGGCAGTAGTGAAGATAAGGATGGGAAAGTCAGTTGAAGCCTAACTGTGGAGGGTTTAAACATCCCAGTGTGGAGCTTATACAAAAGTCAGTGGGAAATAGGAAACCATGGGAGATTTTTGAGCAAAAGTATAATGCCTTGAGCACTATGCTTTGAGTGATTACTATACTGGATATATGCAGAGGTTACCTATGTACTGGGTACATGAAGCGGTACATGCATGCAGTCTACATGAAGGGGCTAGAAGCAGGCCCTGGCCTAGTTAGGAAGTCATTGCTTCAGTACTGTGGCCATGAGGAGATAATCTGCAGTGGTGAAGAAAGTTGGGGACCGAAGTAAGATAAGAGCCATTTTGGTTTTCTTCCTCTCAGATTTCATTGCTTTGTCTTTTGTTTATATAACTATATAATTGTGATAGGATAGCTTCATCCCTCCATATGTGCACACGCATCAATCCCACGCTACCTCACCCTTATGAGGATGGCCTATATTAAAAAATACTAGAAACAAGTGGTGACGATGCAGGGATAGAGACATACTCATACACCATTCATGGGAATGATATTTGGTGCAGCCTTTTATGGAAAACAGTATGGAGACTCCTCAAAAAAAAGGATATACTTCTTCTAGGTATTTTCCTGAAGACTATGAACACACTAATATGAAAAGATTTATAAACTTCTGTGTTCACAGCAGTGATATTTCCTATAGCCACGTCTGGAAATAACCTAAATACCTATTGATGGATGACTGAATAAAGAAATTCTAGTCCATACTCAATGGACTACTAATTGGCTATTAAAAAAGATAAAATTATCATGCCTTTTGGGACAACATGGATGGATGATGAGGTGGTGATACTAAGCAAGAAAGCCTTTCCAGAGTGGATTTCACAAGTGTTGTCTACATGTTCATCTACCTTCTTATGCCAGCATTTGCATACACTTCTACTGTTACCTGAATGGTGTCTTGGTCATTTGATGAAAGAAAAAATAAAGGCAGATTAAATGCCTGCTTTTAATGGGAGCTGTTGACGAACCTTTCTCTAGTCACGTTTGGATTCAGCTTTCCCAAAGGAAATGTGCCTAATATCTTGCTTGTGTGTTCAGGAGGATGAAGAACAAGATTTCAAATGTGACTTGTGGTGAACTAATTCGAGTATTCAATGCCACAGGCAGCTGCAGGGCCATGATTCTGCAGCTTGATCTTTAGAAAATTAGTGTGGTAAAAGGTTAAAGTAAGGCCTGGAAAAAGCCACCAACCTACCTCTTTTTTCTCTCTCCCCACCTTGAAACCAATATTCTTTTTGTCTTTAGCAATATTCATGAACTCTGACTGGAGTCATGGGATTTCAGGAGCGCTGTCTGAGTGCCTCACCATATGGTGGGAGGGAGAATTGAACAGATATTCAGAATTTCCTTCTAGGGAAGAGTGTGGCCCCCAAGCCCGCTCGCTCTCTTCCCCCCCTTTTTTCTTCCTCTCTTGATCTTTACTGAAAACTCCAGATTCTCAGTTGTGTCAAAAGGTACCAAAGCTCTGTAAGTTGAACAACTCAAGGTTGGACATCAGCAGACTTGCATTTGGCATCAGGCACTCCATCCTCAAAAACACCATCTCACACCTCACTGGCGAGATCTGTAAGCACATTCCTCTATCTTGAGGCAGAATACACAGAAGTCAGGCGCTGATGTTACCCACTGAAGATGGTTGTGCTTAAAATCGCTGAAGAGATTTCTCTGTGTAATTGCCATTCATGAAGAGAGAAGGTATGGCAATCCATCTTGTGAGATTACCTTGAAGAAGGTAATCCACCATGTCTTGCTGGACATGGTGGGTGGGTAGAACAAGGGGATATCTGAGGGTGTCCAGAAGAGGCAATGGGGGAGGACTGGAGTGGACGGTGCAGAGACAGTAGGAAGGCCGAGACTCCCAAGACCCCATAGCCACAGGGGATGGGCAACGGGCGGTTTCTTGCCACCGCTCTCCATGCTTTAGCTACCCACAGACTGCTAGTTGTTTCGTGAATTTTCGGTGGCTATTTCTTCGCAGTCTCTACACAACAAGCACTTATTTGGACTTAATTGCTCATCACTCCATTTTGTAATTCCAAACACTATGAAGTCTGAGTCATTGGTAAAAGAACCTAATTTACTTTAGGGAAGTTAATCACACACAGTGATGCCATACCCCTTTGCTGGAGGGGTAGTTAGATATACCCAGGCCCCCAAACCATTTAACCGAGAGTGAGCTCTGTTAACAGAGCCCTTGTTCTCCCAAGGTAGACGGAGTGGACAGTTGATTTTCTCTGTTTGGGAGAACCTCACAGAGCAGCTTATGGACAAGACATTATTGTCTTTGGATAAATATTAAAAAACCTGAGACTTCCCCAAGGCTGTTCATCTCCACCTCCTCTTTCTGTCTTTCCCAAACCATGGAGGCAGGTACTTCGATTGGTTGTTTTCACCACCTGTCATCAGTCTGCCCAAATAATTATCTTCCCTTGATTTTTCTTTTTACCAAACCAATTGCTCAACCCACGTATAGAGATGCAGTGGAGGTGATGACCTCTGCCCTCCTGTGAGGTGAGAGGGAGGCAGCCCCCAGCAGGCTGCCGGGCGACAACACGTGACCCCAGAATGTTGCTCACCAGAGGCAGGTTGCGCCTTCCCAGGACTGTTGCATAATGTGTGCATTTCCTCAAGGACGGTTGGAAACGCCACTTCCAAAATGGGGTCCCCTGGCTGTTTCCTGACTGTGGGTTTTCCACTGGGGAGATGAATCCCATGTCTCTGGGAGCCACTGGCCCCCCATGACAAGAACACGGGAGCAGCGCTGACTGCCAGGACCTGGAGTTTGCTGCTCGGCGAGGAAGACCACCCTCGTCACTGGCCTCGGCCTTCCGCTTACATATCTCTGAAGGTATGTGTCTCGTTTGTTTGAATTTGGAAGTGTTGCTCAGAAATAGGTGCCCCTCTTGCCTTTCTGGTGGCAGTTACCGTGGTCAGCCTGAGGGAAGACCCGGTGTCAGTGGTAGGGATGCCCGTTTCTGTGACTTGGAAACGCAGGGCGCCGTGGAGCTCAGGCAGTCCGTGATGGGAGCTGAGAGCTGCAAATTTCCCCTGCCCTTGATCAGGAGCCTTGATGTTTTCCATCTTTTATCACCTTTCCGATGACGTTGCCAAAGCAATGAAGACGCACAGCCCTGAGCCATGGGAAAGTCTAATTCTTGCTCTGAGGAGACTGACAAATGACCTCATTTATTCTGAGAGCAGGTTGAATTTTAGCTTCCAGTCAAGATATTGGCAATCATCTCTTGCCTTTCTGCTGTTAATTTTAGCGATTACCATAGTTAGCATTCTGCCAGTCTTTACTAGAGAAATAAATGTTCCTCAAGAAAGAGAAAGCGTGCGCTAAACTGGCAACGGCTGGCTAGAGGACTCCAAGGGTCAGGAGAACAAAAAGCCAAAGCCCTGCTAACGCAAGTGGTGCCGCAATATCTAACAAAATCTCTCCTCCCGGTTTCCTCTTAGCCCCAAGCTTCTTGTCTGTCCTTAAGCCAAATGCCTTATTGCTACGACTAAGAAATCCTCTTTTATAACGGGCATGAGTCCTGGCAGGGAGGAGAGAGCCCGGTCTGGCTGCAGCTGCAGCAGGGCCTTCTGCACAGCTGAGGCTGGCAGAGGAAGAATCTCTTGCCCTGAGCATCCAGGGCACAGAAATCCAGGAGGAAGCGTGCTCAGTAGCAGGCGTGCTTGAGTGAGAACAGCAAAGACGGGAATAAATAGGCCAGAAGAAGGGAGGAGGGGATGCTACTGGAGCCAGGGCAGAAGGGAGCGGGGGCGGGAGGTGCAGAGGCTGTGGCTGAGAGGTAAGTGGTTGGGTGGGCCTGGGAAGATTCTTGCATCTGGCTTTTTATTTGCTTTCCTTGTTGTGTGCACAGTTGGAGATGTGCTCGCTGACCCCGATGGACTGTGTCTGGCTGGGTGGGCGCTTCCCTCCTCAATGGTGAGCACGCTTGGTGCGCGGGAAATAGTTCAGACAATAAGAAGATTCACCGGCTTTGTGTTGCCCCATTCAAAACAACATCTCAGTGAAGTTCAGGGCAAAACTGCAGGTGTTTGCGGCTTAGCTTACCGCTTTACTGAGGAACAGGGACGAGTAAATCAGCACTGACTTTTAGTCACTGAGGTAATATCTGAACACATTTGGAGGCAGCCCTGTAATAGTTCCTCCTGAGAGGGGAGAGCAGGCTGGAGTAGCAAGAAAGGCGCATGGGTCCCAAGTGGTTCATTACACGTGGGTGCTCCAGCAGGAGAGCTAGATATATATGCTGAAATGGTTCCAGATTGACTGCTGAACGGTCTCCAAGGTTCTGGAAAGTAGGTTTCATTCAGGAAACAGTGAAAACATTTGCAGGAAGTAAACAAGTGCGTTCTCCCCGTGGAAGGACATCGCAGGCAGACTGAACAGCACGTGCAAAGGCCCTGAGACAGAAGCGTGGGTGGCATGAATGAGCAACAGTAAGGAGGGCAGTGTGATGTGGTCCTTGGGGCCTGGTCAGGGGGATGGGGGCGCTCCAAGCAGAGAAAGCCTTTGGCCAAAGGTATTTTCTGTTGTTGCCATTGGTCCTACGGGAGGCCTTCAGAGGGTGAGAGGAGGATGATTCTGGAATATTAGGGTGGAAGACAGTTTAAAGGAAGCAACAGAAAACTGGCTACAAGCATAGGCTATGTAAAGAAAAAAAAAAGTTGCTCTATGAAAGACACTGTTAAGGGAAAGAACACACAAGCCAGCACTAAAAATACAAAGGTCTTGTGCTCATGCAACGGTGAAAATGAAAGCTGACCCACTTTAAAAGGACAAACTATCTGATCAGATACCGCAACACAATAGAGGTACAGAAGGTCAGTAAGCAAATTAAAACGTGAAGATACCACGGGCCCTCCTGCCCCGCGGTGTGTTGATGGTACTTTAAGTCGTAATCGCCAAACAAGCAAGTGGTAGAAGCAGACCCTGGTGTACTAGGAAGAGAACAAGATAATGAACTATTGATGTACTTGGTGACCTGGGGGAAACTTAAGTGCACGTACTAAGAAAAATAAGCCACCCTGAAGGAATAGCGGTCCACCAATTGACACTCTGGAAAAAGGCAACTCCATAGAAGCAGAAGATGGCTTCAGTGGGGTTGGTCATGAAGAGGTTGGGCAGGATTGTTTTGGTAGTTTGGTGGAACTGTGATGATGATTCTGTAGTCTACAGCACACAGAGCAAACCTTCATATACGCAAATTTCATTAATCATTGTGGAGGTGGGAGGATTCCAGGATGGAATGCAGACCAAGACAAAAGAGGTCAGCTGCATTGCAAATAAATGGAGCAACCTCCCTGACAGGCCAGGGCAAAGCTACTCACCTGAGTACCTTTGGAAATGCCTGGAGTCTTTAGGACCCAAGGGAAAGAATCTGCGCTTGAACAATGGACTCTAGTTAATAAAGTTGTTTTCTACGGAGGGAAGGATTAACACTTCCGATATTGCTGTACATGTATACTGGAATGGAACAGCTAAGTAAATGGATGGCAGATGGTGCTAGAATGATCCATATGGTACTAAGTTGGAGTTGGAGACATCAATATGAACTCATGTTTAGCTTTACTATATATATACATACACACACATATATATACAGATGGTACATATAGAACTATTTAGAGATGTGTATATAGCTGGGCCTCCATTTCCTCATTCCTAAAATGAAATAAGAATTTTGACCTAACAGACGCGTGAGAAGTCACGAGGCCCGGGTGAGCATATAGAATGCTTGTGGCTGTGGCTGGAAGCACTTGATGAATGGCGGGTATGGGTAGAACTCTCAGGCCTCCACTTCCTGGTGAGGGTAACAGGCCTGCGGTGTGCCTGGGGGAGGGTAAAAGAGACCAGAAGATTCTAAATGGAGTCAGAGCATGGAAGGTGGCCAGCCAGGGGCTGGAGTCGGGGGCTGGGAACACAGCTGAGATGACAAGAGGCGGAGGCGTTGGCTGAGGTGAGCTTCTAGGGTTTCTCATGGTCCTGTGCATTGGGAGATGCCAGTGTGGAGGAGGCAAGCCCTTGTGGGGGCGCTGCTGTTGTCTCAATAATTACTTTCCTCTTCTCCCTCTTTTATTGTTCCTTAGTCTTTTGGTCTGATTCAATCTTATGTCAACTTTTCCAGAGGATGAAAATAGGGTCCTGGCTTAGAGATCTGAAGTTATGTTGCTTACTGATGGTATTTGAAATGAGGCATTGTGGCCGATCTATTTATTATCCACTTCCCTTTTGTGTAATAGGAGGCCGGTTCTCAAAATATAGAGAAGCCAGTCTCGAAATTTGCATGTACAGAGTTACTCTTTGAAAATGAGCTCTACCAGTCCCTGCTTCATTAATTTTGTGGTGCTTACTTCATTAACTAATTTAGTTTTCACTTCATTAATTTGCCCAGCATCTCTTTAACTGTTTCGATGCTGGTAGCAATTCCTTTTCTATAGCTGTACGAGGAGACTCTTCCTTGCGCCCGTCCCGCCCCCGTGCTCGCTTTCTCCTGCCGCATCACATGCATCCCACACTTGATTTTGCGACTTGCTAATTATCCATGGGAAATATTTCATTGCAGTGTTTATTCTCAGTATTCCCATGACACATTTCTGCAGGTTTTTTTCTTCTGTCTTTAGTCTCCATGCTTGGCGACAGAGCCTCAAGAAGATCTACAATGTTTTGGCTTCGAGACCAAGGCTGAGGCTTCTAAGTGAGATGTTTCTCAGTCCTTTCAGGCTAGATTTCTTACCTCTTCCAAGAAAAGCACTGTGTCATATTGCTCTTTTGCATTCACAGTGTGTTCTAATGCAGTAATAATGACCTGCGCAGACACCATGCACTGGATATAGCGGGGGAATCCCATCAGCAAATCCAAATTACAAACCTAATTTGTAATGGGACAAGGGAATTATTGAGAGCTCAGCGTGCACTTGAAGACACCACTACAGACAAAACTTTCTGTGATGTACACGGGGCTGGGCTTGGCAGAAGAAGATGAGGAACGCGGAGAAGTCACTGTACACTTGAATGAACTCGCTCTGTGGACAATAGCCAGTACGCGGAAAACACGTTGGTATTCTGAACTCTCAGGGGAATTTAAGTTGCCTAGGAGCGAAAGGAGCCCCCATTATCTCATTACCGCACAGCAAATGCTGTTTTTAATAGAGTGGAGCCACGGGGGTGTGTAAGGACCCTCTTTACTTCTTGGCTGGGCCTTCACAATTTAGAATTGATTCTATACTCTTTGTCAGACCTGCCAAGCTTTTTTTTTTTTTTGAAAGTACACTTTCTGATGCAACCCACATCTGAAAGGCTCTTTTTAGTATACGTTTTCAATGAAATAGCATGTATTTTAAAAAATGCCTATAGGAAGCTCTGCCCTCCAGGCTGGGTGCATTATTTCCCTGATCCAGTGGGGTCTTTCCATTTGTAAAAAAGTCACAGTGATGCGTGGTGCCGTATGGGGGCACGCTCAAGAAATCCTGTGGCGCCAACGGAGCAATGCTGGACTGAGGTTTGGTGTCTGTTCTATATACCACAGAGAATGGAACATTTCAGAAGTTTGGGAGAATCTGCACGATGGCTAAAGACAGAATAAAGAAAGTATCGCTGGCAACATCATACGTGTCTTTCCTAGGCCAGTGAGTGTGCAGGAAGGAGGCTCCATTTCCTGGCTAAGTCTGGTAATCAGAAGTTAGGCATTTATACTATAGTCAGGCTCTTCCCGCTTTTCTCTAGTTGAAGACATTTCATAAGCGAGGGGGAACCAATTAAACAATGGTTAGATTTGGACTAGGAATAGACTCTGAAGCCTAGTGAATTAATTAAACACAACAAATTAATGTAATCATTTTTTCCCTGCTGTGGCTAGTAGCTGACATTTGGTATATTAGTTGTAAAATTATCATCTCTAAATTGTTACTAGTAAATGAGAAGGCTGTTTGTGTTTGCTTTCCTTTTCTTTCTTTTTTTTTTTTGAAAACAAATGAACCAGAAATTTTTTCACTGAAAATGAGTGCTATTCTAGGTAAAAATACACTCTTTCCAATGCTATCCCAACAGGCCAAGCCATTTCTGGAGTTTTCCTCCTCCTTTCTTTATTCCACGAGTGTTTAGTAAATGCCCACTTTGGGAAGGCCGTTGTACTAGGCCCTGGAGCAGGTGTAGATAAGAAGGCCCGGCCTCTGCCTTTTCAGGCTTCTCCAGTTCAGTCCCATGGCACTTTTTCCAGTCAGTTATGATTCCCATAAGCAAAACATTTTGCTGGTACTTTCCTTTCCTTGCCAAATCCCTTCTATCAGCCTGGTTGCCCCCTGATCTGGATGAAATTTTGTAAAACATTACAACCTAAATAAGAGAAACTACCATCTCAGTAGCCTTGCGCCCAGCAGCCTCAACCCTTCCAGGGTGCTCTGTTATATATAAGTGAAGTCAAAACTACATTTTTGGTATGTCTGTTGCCAGAGATATATCTTCTTTTTATGTTTAGTTATCTCTTTGGTTGGTGTGTTATCTGAGACTTTGCAGTTCTCAGGCTATGCCTTTTTATGTTGAAGACACCTTTGCTGGGTCTAGATTCTTTGTTCACAACCCTGTAGACATTGCTTTTTTTTTTTTAATCTCTTGGTCATGTTTGTTCAAAACAACAAATCAGAAGTAATTTGTATTTTTCTTGCTGCTTGAATACTAACAGGAATCTTTTTAATAGCACTTTACCAGGACATATCTAAATACATATAGATCTTAGATTGATAATTTTGTCTATAACATGGAATATGGTGAGTGTCTTCTATATCCAATCTCAGATAATTTTCCTGAACTGCAAAGTTTTCTTCTATTATAACATTGATTATTGGTTTTTTTTATATAACTATTTGCTCCATTTATTTTCTCAGAAATGTGGTACTGGCAGGTACAATATGTGACCTACTTTCCATAATGATTATTTTTTTCTCTAATCTCTGCTAAGCATTTTAGAGACTTTTCCATTTATTACTCTGCTTTAACGGTTCAGTTTTCTGTGCAGCAAAGTCCATTTACTCCTGAATCATTCTTTCATCTTCACTATTGCATTTATCTCTTTGGTTACATCTGGAACTTGCCATGGAAGATTATATCTTTCCTAAATGAATATGGTGTTTTTTTTTTTTTCTCTACCTTGCTAAGAAAGCTTGCTTTTTGTTCTGATTGTCTCACAGCTATATTAAAGATGGTTGGGAGAGGGATGTTATGGTGACCTCATTCCTCTGTATGTTTTCTGGAAGACAGATATATGCACTTGCACACAATATAAATGCTGAATTCTGGGAATTTGTTAGTACATGGTAGAAGTACCAACTAGCACGTAGCTGCCATGTTAGCCATAATCAGGATAGGGCTCCCTTATTTTGTATTGATGTTGCTAGCACTTCCTGTATGTTCTAGTACTTTATGTTGATTATTGTGTTTAGATAGCAGATACCAAACTAACTTTCATTTTCCCTGTCTGTATTCTTGGTATTTTCTCATCTTCCCCCTGTCTCTTAGTGATTTAGCACCATATGTAGTTCTACTAAAATTCCAATTAAAATACTACATGAAATCTTTTCTTTTTTAAAAGATTTTATTTATTTATGGATTTAAAGCTGTGGTATAGGCCAGAGGTGTGGGTGGTGAGAGGATTCACCAGAAACACAGTGGGGAGCAGAACAGGCAGATGGACTGAAATACACTGCTGAGAGGAGCAGCAGGCGAGGCAGGAGAGGTCTGCTGTGTCACGTGGGTCCCCTCCCTGGCCGGGGATCAAACTCACGCTGCAGTGCCACAGATGCTTCACAGTGCAGCGCTCAATCCACTGTGCCACCATGGAGGCCCACTACATGAAATCTTAATAATTTATTTAACCTTTTTATTCAAAATTAATATAGCTTCATTATTTTCTGGTCACAGTAGTCATGCATACTTACCTTCTAAACCCTCAAACAATATAGAAGCAGATTCCTTGTTCTAAAATGAAGTTCATAGAGAGGTTAAATGACATAATATAGATGATGATTTGACTTCTGGGGAGGTTTTAATAGAATTAGCTTTATTTTGTCTGAATAGAGGTAGTTAGGCATGTAGGTGCTATTTTTATTCATTTAATGAATTTTGAGATAATATTTTGGGTCCTAGAATAAAGAGGAAAGTCTTTTGCTTGATAACTTCCAGAAACAGCTAAATACTTAGAAAACACAATTACGTGATGCTCAAAAGTACATAGTTCGACTATCCATTTGAAACTCAGGTGCTATGCAAGTTTTTGACTAGCTGGGATTCTTTGCGTGTTTATGATAGAGGGAGCATGTAATGGGGCTGGACAGACTGGAGTTCCAGACTCCAAAATACAGATGATGAATTGCAAATTCCTGCACTTGATCCCTATGGGTTATGGTTTCCTCCTTAAAAGCTGTATTTGAATGATATATAGTGGCTGGTAATAGCATCCGGCTCCAACCTTGGAACTCCCTTTGAGATTTTGTAAAGCTTATGGTTTTTATTCCTATTCCTTTATTTTAAAAGAATAGCTGCCATGTTCTTCTCTAAAGGACTACTATTTGGAGCAGCAATTAGTTGGGCAATTAATAAGTCTTTTCAGAGATCAATGTGTATGTATGCAGGTAGAGATGTGAATATAAATGTGAAATGCATATATAAATAATGCATATTGTCAAGGAAAATACAAACTTACCTTTGATTAGTTAGAGGATGTCTTAGCACAAACTGAGTGACTGATGAAGCTATTCTGATTTTCATGTAAATGTATAACTTTAGTTACCTGATTGATTGTCCATCATCTCCAGATAGCATGAAATTCACCATGGGAAGGCTGTATCTATACTCATTCATTCCTTCACTCATCCATTAACCTATTTAGAACCTATTACATCCCAGACACTATACTGGGTTCCAGATAAACAAAGACAAAACAAGGGGAGAAGAGGCTTTGCTTTCTGTGAGCTAACACTATTGTGGAGCATAGAGATAATTACAGCAGTGTGAGCACACATGTACGGAGATGCCTTCATGGTGCCTGGGGGCACATAGTAGGGACCCCTCGGAATGATGGGTCAGATTGTAACGTGCGTTTTTATCATGAAAATCATTGGTTCTGTTCTTTTCATATTCTTCTATGCTTAGTTCCAAAGGATAAATGACCTTGGGTTGTAAAAGATAAATTTGGTGAGAAGGAGCATTTGCATGTTCTTGGACTAATGTATAAAGCTAGAACATAAGAAACCTGGTGGGAGTAGTGGACGAGATGCTTTAGGGCCACACTGTGAGAGCCTGCTACGGGTTCTCACACTTTATTCAATGCCACAGCTAATAGAGGGCCTTTGGAGACTTATGATGGGATAAGCGCGAGCGTCTAAGTTTCCCTGATGTAAAATAAGCTCAAAGCATCACAGTCTATGTCTCCCTTGCTTATCACATTCAGCTCACACCCTAGTATGTGCTCAATAAATATTTGTTGACCAGCTACCTATATACAAAATGGGGCCTCAGGAAGACAACTCTGACTGTTGTTCAGAGCACGTGTTGAGTGACAGACTAGAGTCAGGACAAACCAGCTGGGCTGCCCTGGGGTATGAAGACCTGGACTTGAGTAGGATTATTGGGGATAGAATGAGGAAATGACTGTAAAGATGAAATGAGTAATACCTGCTGACTGGATAGGTTAATGGGCGAGGGAAGTGGAGGGAACAAGGATTAAGGTTTTCAGAGGATAACAGAAAAGCACTGTTGACAGAAATGGGGGCGTCTGGCAGAAAACCTAATTTGGGGGAAAGATGATGAGCATGCATTTAAAATGGCAAAGATATAGTGTTGAACATTAGCCCACAAGTTTTCAACTAACCCTCAATAAGCTAGGCATGGAGATTATGGGTAAGTTGTCTGGTCTTTTCTACTATCACTGTGTGGGTGTGTCTAAGCACCAGTTAGCAGAGTGACCTGACGCCAAGGCCATAGCATTTTCCACATACATGGGAGCATATACATGGGAGCGTATACATGGGAGTGTATACATGGGAGCATATACATGGGAGCATATACATGTTCTATATACATAGAAGGCCACAGTGGCTTCCAAGATCAAAGCTTTTTAAATATGGAGTGAGCTAATAAAGAAAGAGCAACTGACTCCCCTGTGCCCCCTCCCACATCATTATCATCATCATCATCATCTAATAAAGTATATCACACGATTTATATTTTAAATATATAACCATTGACATACTATCTTTTGAAATTTGGTACAGCGATTTTAAGGTCCAGTTCCATTAAGAAACACAATGAGGGGGGCCTCCCTGGTGGCGCAGTGGGTTAAGCAACGCACTGTGAAGCAAACCGCAGCCGCTGTAGCAAGAGTTCGATCCCTGCTGCCAGCCAGGGGGGGGACCCACATGGCGCGGCAGACCTCTCCTGCCTCGCCCGCTGCTCCTCTCAGCAGTGTACTTCCGTTGATCTGCCTGTTCTGCTCCCGCTCTCTGTGGTGAATCCTCTCACCCCCCCCATACCTCTGGCCTGTACCCCAGTGCTTGTGTGCATAAATAAATCTTTAAAAAAAAAAAAAGAAACACAATGAGGAAAAAAATTGCTATGTCTGTTCTTATAGAGAACAAGCAGTTGACTGGCGTTTAAAGAAAGTAATAAAAAGACAATAGCAATTTGCTAAGGCAATATGTCATAGCTCTGATTATGCAAAAAGTGAAGTGGAGTGTAGTGAATTCGAGGTCAACTTTTCAAACAAGTCATCAGGGAAAATAAGAAAAGTGCCAAAGAGCTAAATATGCATGAAGCTGCTATTGAAGTTTAATGGGAAAACGGGGCTCTTGTCAGCTAGCTGCGTACTTAATAATGTTAACACCACTACAAACAAGTTGTGCTTTATTGCTTCAATTTCCTACGGACTGGCAAGAGAACTAACAAGACGGATGCATTAAGATCTTAGATTTCAGTCAAATTAGGTGACTAAGAGGGTGATGAAAAAACACTTGTTCTCAAAGGGAACACAACTCTATCAGGAACTTGTTACACTTTGCATGTGATCACTAGATGAGCTGCTGATGTAACAGTTAAACTGAAAAAGAAACCCCTTAATCAACCCTTTTTGTATAAGAGCTGTCATGCATTAGGTGACTCGAAGAAACAATATTCACAGGTACATCTCTGAATATTTGTGTGTGAATGCAGAGATGAATAAAATATCAGAGCCTTTGTGAATATCTCTATTTCATTGAGAATGTAAGATGCTATCAAAGTAGACTTTTGGAAGGTGGAAATAGAGTTTTCCCTTAACTGAATGGAGGATCTCTGGGCAATCAAATAACTCCTCTGGAATTTGTTGGTTGTGTGGAGACTTTCTCCTGATTCAAGCTGTTTCTCAGCACCAGTATGGATGACAGTTGTCACTATAAGCCTCAAATGTCTACTTTTTCTGACTTATAAACCAGAGAGGATTGGCCCATTACAAAATAGGACATGTATCCAGTCCCTTCAGGAAATGGGAGTGTGGACAAGAGAAGATGTTGCTGAGGAAGTATAACTTCAGCAGTGAAAAACAGCCATATGTGTATTAACATCAGTTAAACATCACCCAAGCGTAGGATGTGGAGGAAAAAAGACCGTCATTGTCCACATACTAAGTTTCCATGTAGAACAGAGAGGTCTCTCCTAATTTACTAGTTGATCATGTATTCAGAAGATTCGTCTGATTTGGTTTTACATCAGAAGCAAAAGATTCACTGAGTCATGAATTTTTAGACCTGAAGGACCAGTGAGAAAAACATTATAGCAGAATTCCTTTGAAGACAAGATCTTATGGGCACGTCCATTGTCTCTGTGGATGAACACAAAGCTTCTTTGGTAAGAATGGAAAAGGGAGCTGGACCCCCAGCTCTCCATCCAACTCTGCAGCAGTCACACCTGAGCTGTTGGGCGGGGGGCCCAAAATAGAAGCCACGATTAGAACACCCTGGTTTCACAGCTGATGAAAGGCTCAGAGTAGTGACATGAACAGACCACGGCCACACAACCAAGAAGGTTGGGGTTGTATTTAGCACCCAAAACCTGGTCTCCCAAATTGAACTGGTTCCTGTTAACATGGTGACAGCCCCTCCTGGATGATGAAAAGCGGCTTAGCTCCTCAGGCCTCATGGGCCTTTATGGCGACGTGCAGAAATCATTAACACAAAGGAAAGTGGCATTAATTTCTGTCCCTTGAAATGGATGGTTTAGGAGTAAAAGGCAAAGCAGCTTTTGCCTGGTGCTTGGTAGCTCTCAATTCCAAGGAGGAAAGGAAGAGTTTAGGCTGCATCATTAGGAAGCCTTCTTAACAGAAGCCAGGGTTTTGCTTGGGAAATTACAGAACCATCGACTAGAATACATCAATACAAAAGGGAGCTACAATAATAGAAAAGTCGTTATGCACCTACGTTCTGAAATGTAGTGTTACATCCATCCTGAGAGGTAATCACTCCTGTCATTACTAAGCTCTGCGATCCTCAGTCTAGCAAGATAGACAGCTTGGAGTTCAATGCCATCACAGGCAGATCTCGCTTCAGAACCCTGAGCGCTTAGGGCTCAGCTGGGGTTCAGGCAGAAGGGAGAAATAGCCACGACGGCAGATCGTCCCTGACCTTTAGGTATTGGTTATAGGCCTACTTAATTGAAATAAATGATTTTTTTTTATTAGTGCTTTATGGAGCCATTTAAAATTATAATCTTTCCTGTCTGAGAATTAGTTTAATATGATCCACTATGATTACCTCTAATTGGATTTAATTTAGATTGAAATGTTTGAGCTCATATAATGGAGAGAGAGAGAGTGAGTGTATGTGTGTGTGTTCAAATTTCAGATTGATTTTTCTTGGTATTGACTGCTACGATTGCATGTTACTAAACCCTAGCTAGCAGAACCGCCCGGAACGGTGTTACCACAGAGACGGTTTGTCCTTGTTGAAAGTTGTAGTGAAGGAACCTACAGCGTAGTCAAATGCTATCATGGAAGGGACAAAATAGAGGCTGCCGGCCTTCTTCACACTCTCCACACACTGCTACCTCTTTGTCTCTACACATCTCTCAAGCTCTTGAGCTTTACTTGGCCATCTCTTGAGTGCGTGCTGAGGAACCCTCTTAAACAGATCGAACAGCAAATCGCGTAAGCATTTCATTGGCAGAATAGACGCGACACCACGTCCTTGGCATGGAAGAGCGGGCAGGAAGGCGGAGGTGTGAGGGCCCCTCCCCACCTGCCGGCATCTAGCGTTCTGCCACTCCGTGTCCTGAGGAATCCGTGCTTGTGGCCTGCTGCCTCCTTTCTCTATTAGAGCCGTGAAACGCCTGTTTTGCCATAATCAAGTGACTAAAACATACCGGTGGCTTTCCAAACACGTATTTTTAGAGTCATTTACACGGTGACCCTGTGTCTTCAGAGTGTGGGTCTCACCAGGGCCTGCCTCATGCAGCTCGCTAATGCAACGGCCTGCTTCCTTTCTCCCAGGAGGAACAGTTAAAAGCCTGTTCCCACCTCAGGCTCCTTGGGTCTAAAACCTGACGGGCCAGAGGAGCCTTGTTTTAGTGACTAAGACTTCAGATGGATTACCCCCACTCCACCCGGTGCGGCGGGCAGGCTTTCGATTGAAAGCCACAGAGTGGCCTTATCAGAACCACATCTGTAGAACTGGAAGTGTCTGTACCGCCCAGACACGCACATGCAACCGGGAAAGGGTGGGAGGAGCAAATTTGCTTCCAAACCAGATGGACAGGTAATGTCCCTTCCCTTGGTTTCTGTCCAATCTTCCCTAGAATTCTGGGAGCTAGAATTCACAGCCTTGGGAATCTATTCAAATGACTTGTAGAATATTGTAGGATCGAAAAAAATAAGGCATGCAGAGGAAACAGTACTACCTCCTGGGAACCAGGTAGGTACATGTCCTATGACTTTGTGCTCCACATGCAAATGTGCGGGCACAGGGGAACAGAGAAACTTCCATGGGGCGACCCGCAAAACGCTGGTATTACAGCTGAGAAACTGGCTTGAAAATCGGAAGGGAGAGTTGGAAGTGAATGATTCTTCTTTTAGCCTTCAGATATTGAGTCCTCTTAGAATGAGTTACCCTCAGATCTTGACTAAAACCAGACATCGCACGTCACTATGGGATTTTATCTCTTTGAGGTTAGACACGAAACATCAAGGCTGATATCATAGTTGGCAGGAGAGATGGGTGATATTCACTATCCAGAGAAAGGAGAAAGTCACTGTTTACAATAGAATACTATTCAGCTATATAAAGGATTAAATCTTGCCATTTGTGACAATATAGATAGAACTGAAAGGGATGATGTTAAGTGAAATAAGTCAGAAGGAAAAAGACCAATATCAGTTGATTTCACTCATGTGGAACAATACCAAAGAAACTGATGAAATTAAGCCAAAACAAATCCCAGAAATAGGAGTATAGAATTGAGGCTACCACAGGGGGTGGGGAGGATCAGGAGCAGAGTGGGGGAGAGTACTGCAGTGGAGGACTCTGGGTGCCTCGTGGAGGATGTGGTCGGTGACATAATCTGAAGAGCGATGGCATAGATCTCTGAATCATATACAGAGTTATAAGTCAATGCTACCTCACACACAAAAAAGGGGGGGAATACAAAACAGAAATGGAGTATATATAAAAAATTTGAACACCTGTCAAAGAATCTGTGGATACTTCTGTTTATTTTTTTGTTCTTTTTTCCCCTTTATTTATATATATTTGACATCAATTGTAATTCCCATGTAGTCCCCATCACCATATCACCAGTGCACCATCACCTCAGTCCACCATGCTCCCGTCTGCCCTCAATCCTTCCCCTCCCCCTCCCCACCAAGTGTCCCCAATTTGTCCTTGTCTTTTCATTTTTGGTTTTTGTTGTGTGTTTATTGTTATTATTATTGTTCTTATTCCTTTCCTTGATCCTTATTTGGTTCCCTTATACTCCTCCTAGGGGAGGAACCATCTGGTATTTTTCTTTTGTCTTCTGACTTATTTTGCTGAGAATAATCCCTTCCAGTTCTATCCATGTTCCTATGAATGCATTTAGTTTTTTTTCTTTTTGATTGCTGAATAGTATTCCATCATGTATATGTACCTCAGCTTCCCGATCCACTCATCTGTTTTTGGGCATTTAGGTTGTTTCTAGGTCATGCAAATAGCCAACAGGCATATGAAAAAAATGCTCAACTTCTCTTGTCATCTGAGAAATGCAAATCAAAACCACTATGAGATACCACCTCACACCAGTGAGAATGGCACATAACAAAAAAAATCAGCAACAACAAATGTTGGCGAGGATGTGGAGAAAAAGGAACTCTCTTACACTGCTGGTGGGAATGCAAGATGGAAAGCAGTATGGCGGTTCCTCAATCTACTAAGAATGGAACTTCCATATGATCCAGCAATCCCACTCCTAGGAATAGACCCAAAAGACACAAAAACACTGATTCAAAAGAATACCTGTACCCCTATGTTTATAGTAGCACTCTTTACAATAGATGCTTCTGTTTAGTCTATAGGCATGGGTAAGGTACAATGTGAAGGGTAAAAATAATGTATCTTTTGGAACTTCCATAATTTAGCAAGTCAAATCCTGACCGAAATAACAGAGGTCAAGTCCAGTGAGAGGCCCTGTGGTTTATGTCATTACACTTACTGGTCAGGCCCATTTCCCAGGCTATATGTATTGAATGACAGAGATTTGTCATATTTTAAAGTCAATACAAATTCTTGCCAGGATGGGAGAGTAGAACTAACTGCACAATGGAATGTGAACTGACTACAGGTGCTTGGAGTGTCACCAAACCTCTACTACGAAACTGAACTACTTCTGTGAAATTTGGTTTAAAGTGTTAGTAACTTTCAAATTTGCAGCAAGTATGTTTAGAAGTCATGAGGACAAAGTTCTTTGGGTTTTTATCAATGTCACCTTTTACCACAGGTGGTCTAACACCGTGTCCGTCTACGTTGGGGTGGGGCTGATTTTCAGGTTATCATCAACGACTGTGTTTCTTAGCATATTAAGATCACCTTTCTTTGAAACCACCTCGCTTTTCACATGTTACGGATGTTTTCTCAGTGGGGAGGGAGGTACTGTATGTCCCCTAATTCTAGCGTAAGTTTCATTAACAACCAGTACAATCTTGCAGAGGGGACGGTTGTGTCGTTCATATGGGGTGTGCAGCGTGTCAGTTTGCACTTGAGGAATTTGCTCTCTTTTTCCAGTTAGGCAGATTTTGTACTCTAGACAGGAGGTTGACTCCTCTGTGCAGCTGTGACAGGGAAAGGCTGCAGGCGGCGCTTGCCCCGTTGTGTAGCTGTGGCTCAAGAGAGCCGGGCTGGTGGCAGTAGCAGGCCAGGGCCACCTCTCCATTTTGTAGTGTGTTCTCCACTGACCACTGGTGGAGCATCCTGGTTCCCTATTGCAAGACAGCCGGAAGTCCAGGGGCACATTTTCGTTACAACGACAACTACTCTGGGCTACTGAGAAATGGGCACTTGGGTCGTGGTGACTTCTGGCCATCTGTGAGTCACTTTCTCATTCCAGCTTTTCTGTCCTTCAGCGAATTTTCCCATGTTACTGGGAACGGCTGAGTTCAAGGGCGATGTACTGAATTGCCTTACAAATTCTTGCTCATTTCATGCAGCTGGCCAGACACTACTCAAGAACCTGGCCGGATTCAAGTCCAAGGCCGGGGGAGATGGGTGAGGCACTGGACCTGGGCACCGATTCGAAGAGGTACAAAACACACTCATCAATTATCAGGATAATCACCATTGAAATGCAGTAATTAAAAAAATCAAAATGAATGCCAAAAGTTCCATGATAAGCAAGATACTAAATTGTTGCATAAAGGGAGGATTCCCACAGGGCTGGGGTTGAGGAGGAGGGAGAGAAATGAGCCCTGCTCGCCCAAGGTCAGGCTGTGGAAATGTTTTCCTGGAATCTGAAACAAGGGAGAACCATTGCTTCACTTTTGTTACTTTCCGTGAGGAAGAGCATAAAAGTGCTTTCTACAGATCTTCAGTGTGATATAAATATAAAATGCGGTTGTATAATTATTAGCATTTGTTCCCAATCATGAATTCCTGGCTGGACTGACAGTTTAAACAAGTCTGTTCAATTCTTTGAATCACTACAGATTTACACTAATTTGACTCTTTTTCCTCTAAGCCACACAGCAAACAGCGAGGGGGCGGGGGGGCACTCTGCACTCGGGGGCCTGCATTTCACTTTCTGCCCCTTCTTTCTTTTCTTAATTACCATTCACCAAAAAAACAAACAAAAAAAAAACCAACAGCAACAACAACAAAAAAAACCAGAAAAAGGGTAGCCCAGTGCCCAGCTCCAGTCACACTTAGGGAGACGCTCTCTGCAGTTCCACGCTGAGGAAGCCTAAGATAGCAGCCATGTCTCGCTGGCAATTAGAGGAACTTCTGCATTTTCACACACCCCGTGACTTGGCATCTTGGCAGAACTGGTGGCAAAAATCATGTCTTGTGATGTAGAAAGTGGAAGTTCCATCCAAAGCTGCATTAATGAGTTGATTTCCCTAAACTCCACGAAGCCAACCTTACATGCCGTTCACGTCCTGCTCATCTTGCAGTTCTTACAAAATGGTGTCAGGGCACCAAAGCTTTCAAGTTGACCGGTCAGGACTTTGGGTTTGAGTCCAGCCTCTCAGTGCCCCTGAAGTTGTCTTTTAATTTGATTGCAGGTATGTGTGAGTTCAACAGGCTGCCTCCCTCCTGTCTTGGGGTGCATTTTGGGGGAGTCTAGGGAGAGGAGAAATGCAGAAATTAGGTTTCTATAAATACAGGGTAGTACAGGTGTTCCTGGCTTCTGCACATACTGGATTCCTGTGAATGAACAAACCATAGCTGGAGTTTTAGACAAGCCTGGAAAAGGATGCAGTGGCAACAGAAAGAAGCGCTAAAGCTAGTGGCAAGAAATGGAAATCAGCGTTAGCTTGTGGAACGAGGGTTAAGGGAGTATGTGTGGACGGACTTAAAGGACAAAATGAAAGTCCCCCTTAGTTGAGGCAGCTCAAGTCGCGTGTGCAGGAGCATGACTGTCCTGTGCTGCTTCAGCTACGGTCACTCAGGACGGTCCGGATGGTGAGGATGAGGGCCAGCATTTTCCTTGACAGCAATTCCAGTTTTAAAGTGACCACTTGGCAAAGGTGCCCATTTTTGTGTTTCTGTGTCCAGATTTAGGAACAAATGAGCACTGTGAATACTCCTACCCCGTGATCCCTGCTGGCTCCTCAGTGCCACTCGGGCAGAGTCTGAACGGGAACCCCAGTGCAGCAGGCAGCTCTGGGCGCTCAGCCAGTGAGTCCTGTCTCTCAGCTGTGTACCCCTGAGATAGTCATGCAATCTGGATGCACCCCGTTTCTTCGCTGGTCCAAGGTGGCTCGCTCTACCTCCCTGCAAGTGTCTGGTGCTGTTTGTGGCGTGGACAAAGCAGCCAGCATGAGATGTCGACCTAATGCTCCAAGTGCCCCTGCCAGTTGCACACGGCCATGTCGCACTGCCGGACTGCGAAACCACAAGCCCAGTTAGCGGAACGAGGATTTGAACTAGAATCGTCTGAATCAAATGTCGCGTGTATCCGAGTCCCCATTTCACGCCTGCTCATCTAGCACTTTAGTTTCCTGTAACAAATTAACACACTTCTGCTGGTTTAAAGCAACAGGAATGTATTCCCCTGTAGTTCCAGATTGGGAAGTCTGAAATGGGCATCACTAGGCTGGACCCCCCCCCCCCATGCTCTCCAGGACCATCCCGCGGTGGCCTCTGCCCGCTTCTGTGGCTGCCACATCCCTTGGCCGGTGGCTGCGTCTCTCCACTCCCTGTGTCCATGGATAGTTGGTCTCTTTTTCCGCGTGTCAAGTCTCCCCCTGCCTCTCCCCTGTGAGCGCCCTGGGCCCACTTCAAGATCTTTGGCTTAAACACACCTGCAAAGGTCTTTTTCACCAGGTGAGGTGACATGCACGGGCTGCAGAGATTAGGGCATCTTTGGCAGACTATTACTGACCCACGCTGAACGTTTTCAGTCTGGGCTGTCTGTCCGAACTCATTCCGACCCGATGGCTGGAGTTCCGGTAGCCCACACGGGCCCCGGAACTGTTTGGATGAGCCTAGCACATCGACGTGCGACTCCAGCTTCAGCCTCAACATCTTTCCTGCCTGGGCCTGCCCTTGTGGGTTTGCCGGGCCCTTCCCTGACACGTGGCCGATATGATCCAGAGGATGCCCCGAGGCCGGGTTCCTTGGAGCCCTGGTCCGCAGTCAACAAGTGCGCTGGTGGTCCTGGTGGTGGTGCTGAGTCCCCGGGCTGGCTGCAGTGAGAGGCAGAGATTTCAGGGCCAACACCCCTGGGGCCTTCTGCTGGGTCAAAGCGCTCTGAGGAAGCCCCGTGAGCAGCTGCCACACAGTGGGCAGTGCCAGCTGTTCTGCCAGTCTCCTTTAGGGTTTTATGGGTGGTGATGGGAATATATTTTATGCATATGCAGTTATGCATGTGTGTTTGCATATGCTACCTAGCTCGTTTTTCCAAAATACTTCATC
>JAGFMF010011974.1:2437350-2484545 GCA_019455555.1 Galemys pyrenaicus
CTCCCGCTCTCTGTGGTGAATCCTCTCACCCCCCCCACACCTCTGGCCTGTGCCCCAGTGCTTGTATGCATAAATAAATAAATCTTTAAAAAAAAAAAACAAAATCAAAAAGGAGGAGACACATAAACAGTAGAAATGCCAGAACAACAAGTAGAAATCTGAAAGAAGTCCTGACAAAGCCACAGTGTAAAACAACAGAGTGAACATCAAGTGGCTACATTCAGAAATAATGGAGTTAAGAAACACTGTAACTGATTTTAAAAATGCAATCCAGTCCTGCCATAGCAGACAAAGAGGAGCGATGAAGAAAAGATAAACAAAACAGATAAGCCCCTAGATAGGTTAACAAAAAAAGGAAGCGAGAAAACATTGATAAATAGAATCACAAATGACAGGTAAATCACCACAGATAGCACGAACTACAAAGGATTATGAGATTACCATGAATGATTACATGCCAATGAATTCAATAGCCTTAAGAAATGGATAAGTTTCAAGATCAACATGATTTACCAAGATTAACCCAGGGAGAAACAGGTGAACTAAACAAAACAAGTACAAACATGAAATTAAAACGGCAATAAAAAATATTCTGAGAGGGAAATCTCCAGGACCAGATGGATTTACAAATGAATTCTATCAAACCTTTAAAGAAGAACTAATGCCTACCTTGCTCAAATTGTTTTTGAAAATACAAGAAGGAATCCATAGAACATTTTATTATGCAAATTAGCTTAATACTGAAACCAGAAAAATACAGCACAAGAAATGAAAATTATAGACCAATAGCCTTGATAAACATTGATGCAAAAATTTTAACAAAATACTAGCAAATTAAGTTCAGCAGTATATCACGTCCTCCGCCTGAGGAGAAGACACAGAATGTGGGAATGAGAAGTTCTCTCTGGATTTGGGGTCTCTAAGGCATTGGTCCAATTTTCCAAATGAATCCCCGAGGGGTCCGGTGTTCTGTCATCCCAGGTGGCTTGGTCAATGTGAATGAGCAGAGGCCGGCCAGCCTGGGTCTCGAAAGAAATGAGACATTGCCATCGCTTCCGAATCTACCCAGAGCGATTTAGATTGAGGTACACTTTCACGCCAACTTGCTGAAAGGTTATTTTAAAATAAGATATGACACACCTATCACTTGACAGACAGTAAGCACCTTTGAGGTAAAATCTGAGTTCTGGATAAACCTCTTTGACATGGGGCTTGTGTCCTGGCCTTTGGCTATTACCTAGAACCTTTTTGCTATTTCTGGAAACAGATTCCAGTGCTCTGTACTAATCTAAACATTGGTTATGCACCAGTGGCCCACACTTTGTGCTCATTGCTGAGCCATCTAATCTGGGGGGTGAGAGAGAGAGAGAGAGAGAGAGAGATAGAGATAGAGAGAGAGAGAGAGAGAGAGAGTTGGGTAGNACACTTTGTGCTCATTGCTGAGCCATCTAATCTGGGGGGTGAGAGAGAGAGAGAGAGAGAGAGAGATAGAGATAGAGAGAGAGAGAGAGAGAGAGAGGTGGGTAGAAGGATGTGGCCTGCAATCCTTGTCCTCAGAGAACTTAGCATCAAGTGAGAGTGAATTGACTTATGTGACAGAACAGCTGTCGCCTTCAAACTATGGAAATTATTATA
Organism: Galemys pyrenaicus; assembly: GCA_019455555.1. Classification (NCBI taxonomy): domain Eukaryota; kingdom Metazoa; phylum Chordata; class Mammalia; order Eulipotyphla; family Talpidae; genus Galemys; species Galemys pyrenaicus. The sequence continues at coordinate 2,438,986 of JAGFMF010011974.1, forward strand.
AAAGAACTTGCGAAAGAATTTACTGTTTTCAACATGCAGACACTATTTCAAATGGTTGTGCTGCTTTTCTGGTTACACACAGGTGCTTTGTCTTTTCAAAATGATGGGAATCCTAGTAAGATGGCATGCGTGGTGTCTGTCCCTCATCATCCCACACCCCTGGACAAGAGCTGTCTCTGTTTGCCCTTTACCCTCTATTGGCTGATGACCTTGCTCTCTGTGGGTGTAATGTACATATATAGTTTATTTGCATTAAGACAAAAGGAGCATTCATGGCAAAGAGTTTTGCATTTGGCTTTTTATCATGTATCTCAGTATGCTGGCTTTCTGCCGTCATGCACATCACATTCTTTTGAATGGATGTGTAGTATTCCCTTGAGCATGCACTCTTCGATCCTTTCTAACGCAGGTCAGTAGATTACAGCCTACCATTCAAATCTGGCCCACTGCCCATTTTTTGTAAATAAAGTTTTATTGGTACATAGTCACACCCATTTGTTTACATATAGACCATGGCTGCTTTCATTCCACAACTGCAGAAATATCTGGCTTTGTTACAGAAAGTTTGCTGACCCTGACTTCTAACAACCATGCAAATTAGACAAGGCAAGGCTTGCCTTTCAGTAATTGTGGAGTGTGTGTGTATGTTTGTGTGTCCTGCTGTGTGTGTTCTGTGAACCTCACGGTACGTAACATTTTCATTCCTGAAGTATCATGTTGTCTGTGTGCTGAGTGCATGGTATTTTCAATGGCCTCAGTTTGCTGACTCAATAACTATTCTATCAAACGATTCTTTCAGATGCAGACTTCTGTAAAGTGGAGAAGTGCCCCCTAAGTTATCTGTTTTGTGCAGTATTTTGGCTACTGTAACACCCCTGTTCATCTGTAACCCACACACCCACAAGCACCCTCGGACACCCATTCTCACACACTAATTGCTACACACCCACACACTCCCATTCATGCACACGCTCTTGTGCCTCGCTTGTCCCCCAATACAAACATAGCGTCACCCCGAGCAGGAAGGAAATGCGTAAGAAGAAGGTGCGAGGGAAGGGCTTTGACATCCGTGCCCCACGGCTCGGGAGGGCGTGCAGCGCCGCGCTGGGAGGAAGTGAGTTGGCGCAGGCGGCGAGAGCTCCATGGAGCGGGCCAGTGTCGTACAGGGGCTGAGCCCATGAATCACTGTCTGTTCTGGGGCAGAAAGGGCAAGGAGCCACTGGTGGGGCTACAGGAAAGGTTGGCGGGGAAGAAGCAAGTGGAAAAACCCTGACCAGATCTGAACCAGAGCAAAAGGCCTTGATGGCAGCCCCTAGCTTCACACTCCACGCGGGCCAGGTGCCGGGTTGAGGGCTTGCTTGCCATACTGGTGACACAGAGCCTGGCCTCGCCTGCTCCCAGCTGAGCGGCCTCAGTAAGTTGCTCCGCTTCTCTGGCCTCCTGTCCTCATCTGTAAATGAGAAGGAGAACGGCACAGGCCTTGCGGGCCTATGGGAGGGCTCAATGGATCAATGTTGTTGTCGTAATTCTGATTCTTTGCCTATGACTTGGGCGCTTTTACAGATGATAAAAGTGAGGTTCAGGGTGTTTGCATACAGTCTCACGGCAAGCATGTGAGGGGAACAGGGACCGTGAGCCCAGTGGGACCCCCAGCATGGCCCTCTACGCCAGGGCTTCCACTTCCCAGGAGCTGAGCTAATGCTCATCTTTGGGGATCAGATCTGGGGAGGGGCTGGACATGCTGCACTCCCAAGGGGCTGACGCTGACGCCTCTGGTGTTTATACCGCACAGAGGAGCCTGTGTAATGTCTTCTTAAGACCTGCTAGCTGAATATCCCAAGACTCCCTCATGCAGGGTGAAACACCAGCCGGCAGCTCTGCGTCTTCATATGCGTCTCACAGAATTCAATTTCTCCCACCGGTCACCCTCATTTTCGGGCACGCCATGCAGGTCAGCAAGAAATCAGCAGCCAAGCTGCACCCTCTTTGTCAATGGCGCTTCATGCTCCTCAGAGTCATTCCTGAGGTGCCAGTTTCACATTATTACTTTTTACTTTTCTGAAAGATAATATAAGCAATTTCTTTGCTTCCTTTCCAAAAAATTTATTCAGCCAACGTATTTTACATCCCTGCTATGAACCGGGCATGGTTCTAGGCACTTGGGATAGAACAGTGCATGACAGGCAGAGGTTCCTGCCCTCAGGGAGCTTATACCCGACTAGAAGTGGCGGCAAGAACACTGGACGATGTGTCACGTGGTGCATTACATAGAGACAAGGATGTCCAGGCAGGAGCATGGAGAAGGCAGGAGTGGGAGATGTTCTTTTCTCGTTTACCCAGAGCCCTCAGAAACCAGAGAGCACTCCAAGCACTACTTGGGGAAAGAGTATCGTAGGCAGGGGAAACAGCAAGTGCAAAGGCCCTGAGGCAGGGCTCTGCCCAGCCTAGTTGGAGACCAGCTGGGAGGAGACTGGGAGAAGAGGAGGGTAACGGGCAGTGGGGATGCACAAGCCATGGGGGCAGACCGCAGGGGACCTGAGGGCCTTGTAAGGACTTGGGGTTTACTTTCATGACGTGGGGACCACATCATGACCGTTTTCCTAAGTGCATTCCAGGTTCTGTTCAGAAAAATGGGAGGGGACGGCTTGGGGTTGAGTAGGAAGGGAACAGAGACAGTCAGGAGGTTGGAAATACTTGCTTCACAACGTTTTGCGATGTAAGGAAGGCTTTAACTGACAGGGTTACCGGTAGAAACCTGTCTAACCATCGGCAATAAGCACGTTAACAGCTCCCACTGACATACCAGCAGTTCTGTTCCTGGTGTGCCTGTGCTGTGAGCTCATCAAATCCCACCATAACCGCATCACATTGGTGAGAGCCATTTTCAGTGAAAGGGTTCAGAGCGGTTAAGCCACTCACTCAAGGCCACACAGCCACCGAAGGGTAGAATTGGGAATCAAGCTTAGTCTCTAAACTGTACTGTACCCTCCCATCCTCATAAGAATCACAGTTAAGAAAGATTAAACCCACTGCCAACTCTGTGATTTATCTGTCATTTTCTGTCTGTGTTCATACTTTGAACACGTGTCTCCTGGCCTATGACTTTACGAATCAGAGCAGTGCAAAGTGACATGTGAGTGCGGGCTGGGAAATTGGGTCTCGTGGCATCAGATGCCTATCCTCGCAAGGAAGAAAATGACTGTTCTTAGTTGACTGATCAGCTCTTGCAGGCTTTTCACGACAGACTCATTTGTGTGTTTCTTTTCCTCTGTTCAGGTAACTTCCTCAGCTGCTTATATGAAAAGTAACAGGCCAGTCCCCGCTCTGGACACTGCCGATTAGTTTACGCTGGAGGCCCTCTCGCGTGCTCGGCTGTGTGGAGAGCCCAACTCCTCCAAAGAGGCCTTAGAGGGACGCAAAGCTGAGCAGCGCGGTGCTCTTTTCAGGCCTGCTGTTGCGAGGGTCGCCATAGTGGAGCCTGTCCTTGAGGAATTTGCTCCAGCGTTTCAAGGGCTCATCAGAATACACCCCCTACCTCTTGGAACTCTGACTGAGTCCTCCTGAGGAAAAGTTGCTGCTGTCATTCCTGACAGCACATCAAGAACTGGCAACTTACGCGAGCAAAGGCCTTTCACTTCCAGTACAGCCTGGAGGCTCAGTATAAGCCCCACCACTTCCCCCGCTTCTGAGCACATGTGCCCATGAGGGTGTGCTCACACATGTGCCTGTGTGTGTGCCTGTGTGCACACGTGTGCGCACACACACAGACACACTCAGGGAGGGCTGCAAGCTGCCTTTATAGACTTTCTATTGCTTCAGAAGCCATTTCCTGGACCGCACTCTCATGTGAAATCTCAGAATGACCTCTAGGGCCTGTCTCTTCTGTTGGCGATGCCCCACCTCTGAAGCTTCATTCTGTCGGTTGGTAGCCAGCCTGCCCTCCAGGACCCCCTTCTGCTCCCCACTCAACAGCCACTTAAGGAGGCAGATGGCACCTCCTTAAGTCTGCTTGTGCCCGCGCCTGCCTGGGCGCTGGCCCTCTCCACCCTGGCTTATGTCGAGCGTGGTCTGCAGATAACGGCAGATGAGAACAAGAAGTCGGGTGGGCCCATTGTCCCCAACTCCGCAAGAGTCCTCGGGTGCACATGGAGTCCTCTGGCTAGAACACGGGTTTCCTGCAGCCTTGTGGAGATACTGACACAGCAGACTTTGGGGAGCGTGTCCTCTCTGGTGACCTAGTGTCTGTATTTCTTTCCGGTATATCCCAAGCATTTGAAGCAGCATCTGTTGCAAAGTAGTGGCTTGAGACAGTGTGTTGAATGACTATTTGTTCATTCATTGGGGACAGACGGTCAGTAAATGTCAGGGATGAAGAGCTGAGGGCGCCATCACGTAGCCTGTGGCTTTGTGCGGTTGAGTGAGTCAAGGTTACAGTAATGGTGACGGACAGGGGCCTTGTCCGCTTCATCTTTCAAACTCCAGCTTCTAGCACAGTTACCAGGGTCCACTGAGTGCTTGAGAAAACACATGGATGTGCTGGATTGTGATAGAGGACGCACGGGCAGTAAGGACAATTAGTCACTGAAGATCGAAATGGTGACGTGCGCCAGACAAAATACCCTTAAAGATGCCCAATAGCAAACCGACTAGCGTGAACCCTTGCCTGCACAGCTCTGATGAACTCGTGGGCTCTCAGGGAACGCTCGGAGGCCTGTATGCACGTTTACTCAGTTGCCAAAGAACAAGTAGAAATGGCGTGAGAGGAGCCTCCGGCCCATGGCCACACAGGGCCTTCACTTCCCAGGCAGGACCAGAGTCTGGGCGGTATGGCTCACAATCCACATTCCAACCCCCACATCACACCAAATCTAGAGTTAAGATAAAGTAATTTTGTTCTTAAAAAGAATTATTAAAAGGATAACTGGATAATTGTAAAATGTGATTATAAGCTTATTGTAAAAATTGTTAAGATGCTTTTTTTGCATGCTGACTCTTAGAAGATTAAGGAGAGGGCTGCACTATTAGAATCCAGTATTTTCCATTGCTTTTGGTACTTTCGTTACGTCAAACTGTCAGATCACCTTCTCGACAAATGTTTGGCAAGTCGTAGTACGATGCGGTGTTCTACTTGCTGTTTATTACAGCTCATTGGAACTCCCGGGTTTGCAAGCCTAATAAGCCAAGGTTAAGGTGATGATTACAAACAGGATGAGGGCTGCGCGTCAACAGCAGGTACAGCACAGGCTTCGTCTTTGAAACTATAGCTTCCGGCACAGAGGAGCTACAACTCAAGGAACGATATAAAATCAAAATCAAAATGAAAGGTTTTGCTCATGTGCTCTACTGAGAGAAATCATTGCTGGGCCGGGGAGTGGACTGAGTTTGACCTAGGCTAAAATGCCATTGACCGAAGCCCAGGAACAGAATGTGTGACCTGGGAATTGTTTTGAGACCCAGACTTGAAAGCTATGGGATTGCTCCACAGTAAAGAACTGTAACAAGAGGAGTACATTTATGCCAAGCAAGTGGAAATAGATGCTGTTTTCATCTTGGTGGCTGTTCTTTGAACATCCTGGGAAGATAGGCTAACAAAATTTATATGCGTACGTTCAAGGCCTTTTAAAGACATATCAGTCTCACTGGAATGATGAAGGAACTTAGAATTGTTCGGTGTTGTTATCTCTAGATTACAAGATTTAATGTATGGGATTTTAAAGCGATGTTTCTATTATAGTGTTCCTTTCAGCTAGTAAAAACATCAGAAGTACAGTGAAAGCGGAATCAATGAGATCACATGACAGGCACTCAGCTGCACATCGCCATTGACAAATGTACATCAGAGCCGCTGTGTTGTGATTTTATGCAAATTGCTCTTGGTGGCTCTCTTGAATAATTATGTTCTTCGACCAGTTAATTTTTCCTGCTCCATGCATAACAGATAACAGTGAGCTAGAGATCCAGAGGTTGCAACCCAACGTTTGCGATACAGTCTCTGTCTCTGTGGCCATCTGTGCTCCAGCGTGATTACGTGGTTGGACCAGGTGATTGTGACACGTGGGGTGTCCCCTGCAGCTAGTGGAAAGACGAAAGCAACAAGATGAATAAAGGTTTCGGCGGGAGTCCCCTGACCTTGCCTCCCAGTACTCTCCAGGGTTTGCTCTCCAAAGGGTTACACCTAGAAGATTACACTAACTTGGAGAATGCGTTTATGGGACGTGATGACACAGGTGGTCATCACTGGGGTGTCGCACAGGGGCAGTGACATCCAGCACCGTCCGGCAGCTGCTCACGTGGTGCCTGTGCTGTGCCAGGCCCTGTGCAAGAGCCCCGGGGGCCCAGGCGAGGCCGTCTCACTCCAGGCCCAATTGGCAGCATCTCACTGGCCCTTGCAATAGCGTGTGCTAGCTTCCACCTGCAGTGACGAGCGGGTCTCTGCGGCGGAAGAAGGTGGAGGTTCTGCAAGCTTTGAGGAGGCAGGCGTCATCAGGGCATGCTGATTGCATCGCTTGACATTTTCTCTTTCCCTCTTCCCCTGGGGAACAATGGCTTTCTGTGCAGAAATCAGATGGGCTGGCAGTTTGTAATGTGGGTGATTAAGGATTTTCCTAAGAAATGTGGAGCTGACAACAGCTATAAATAAAGGTTTAACTACTCATAATTAATTTAGTCATAGTTTATGTATTACTACAAATGTTAGTAATGTTACTTGGAAATATATCATTGACTTAGAAGCGGAAATGACATTGAATTTTCTAGCCCATTCTCTATCAATGCAAAATTGTTCCCTCCTGTATTTTCTTAATTGTTTAAGCCAATCAGTCATATTTTTAATGACTTGCTATATTAATAAATTAAAGCTTGGGCCCATACAGGGAAAATGTATACACATATTAGAGAACATTATGTTCTTTACAGGAGGTTATATTCCTGCCAATATAGGAAATACTTGCTTATAAAAAAAAACACAAAGGAGACTTTTTAGGAGGGAATTTCAAATTTAATGTAAAGGCAAGCAAATTATAGTTGTTAATACACCTTCCATTTGAGTAAAATGAACATAATTCATTATTTAGCCTCACCCTGTTATAATATTTTTGTTCCTTTCAGCATTGTAACTATTTTGAATACCATATACTTTGGGATTTTTCCAAGATGTCCTTGAGGAAATGAAAGAACAATTGCCTTATTTAGCAGGGCTGAGTCTTCATTTCTGGTATCTCTGGCTTTGGCCAAGTCACAGTAAAGTTCCAGTTTTTTTCATACAGTTTTCCAGTTGTGAACTCCATGCCCTCTAATATTACCAAGAAGGAAACTTAACGATTGGAATTAAGCACAATGGAAAATAAGATATGTGAATGGATTATGGACCGTGTGGCCTTTAAAATATGGACTCTTGCCCAGTATCCCAAATCCTTTGACGTTTATATGTGACTTTGGTTTCCTGAACTCTGGATATCTATGTGCAATTGAGTGAAACTGGGTGCCTGTCTCACACAGCCACAGAAATTGACGTGAGTCGGATTAGACTTAAACGTGAGGCCTGAAGCCGTGAAATTCCTACTGGAAACATCGGGGTTATCCTGGGCATTGTTCTGGTTAATGACACCAGAAGTACAGTAAATCCAGATCTCCTTTCTATGGGGACACCTGGAGACTTGGGAAGGCTGCGCTGTCAGTGCCTCCGACACAGGGGAAAACGAAAGAAGCCAAGGACAGCGCTGGCATAAGCAGCCCGCGCCCCAGCCTGGACCACGTCTTCTTCGCTGTTGGTGGAGTCAAAGCCCTTCGGTGACTCCTGCTCCCCGCTTGGCTTATGACGAAGGGACAGGCCGCCTGCCTTTCTTGAGATAAGAGAACAGGAACTTTGTGTCCTCACATTCAGACGCTGCAAGAGTTTTATCTGACTCCACTAGCCTTCTGTGTCTTGTTTTTCTCATCCTGAAAACTCCAAGGAGATGAAAGAGGCGTATGGGGGTTCCCATAGAGTTTACTAAAGTGGGGGGTGCTGGGGGCCTCCCTGCAGCACAGGGATTTTAAAGACACAGTGCTATCAAGCTCTCAGCAGCCACTGCAGCACAAGTTCAATCCCTGGTCAGGGGATTTATTTATGTACGCACACAAGAGCTGGGGTACAGGCCCGAGGTGCAGGAAGTGAGAGGACTCACCAGAGACAGAGTGGGGAGCAGGACAGGTGGATCTACTCAAGCACACTGCCGAGGGGAGCAGTGGGGACAGGAGAGGTCTGCTGCACCCTTGGGTCCCCTCGCTGGCCGGGGATCGAACTCGTGCTGCAGTGGCCTCACAGTGCTGTGCTTAACCCCTTGAGCCACCAGGGAGGCCCCTGGTTTTTTAAGAAAACAAAGACCTCACCCGGACTTTACGTGGATCCTTCCCGGGCCGCGCCTGCTGCCTTCCTCCTGGGCACTCTCCAAATAAATCCAATTTTTCTGCTGATCTGAAGCTTGTATCCAACTCCTTTACTTTCTGGGTCAGTGATCAGGGTCCCCGCGCTGCATTTCCGCACACCGGATCCCCAGGTGCGGGTGGGGGGGGGGCTCCCGGTCCTGCCACCTACGGAAGGCCTCTTCTCCGTGCCTCATTCTCTGCTTTTCCCTGCCTGCAGCTCTCCTGGGGAGCGAACAAGAAAGCCTCGCCCTCTGGCTCGTCTCCTTTCCTTCCTCCTGCTCCCCAGTCTCTGCTTTCTCCCCGCCGCCTACTGCCTGTGTTCTTCAGATTGCTGTGCTTTGCTTTTCGCCCCAGGTCTGAAAAGCCCCATTGGATAATTTGAGCGGGTGTATTAGCTGCTTTCCGGTGAAGAAACTGCAGTACAGAGCAGCCGCATGACCTGTCTGAATCACACTGTTGACGAGACCCAGTCACTTGCCAGCCAGGCCACCGTCTCTGTGGAGATGGCATATTCTCTGCACAGCTGCCTGGGCTTTCCTCCCTCAAGCCAAAGACGTGCGTGCGAGGTTCACTGGGTGTCTCCATGGTCCCAGGCACATGGGCGTGGCTGTGTGATGTCAGCTGCCATGGACGGGCTTCCAGTCGAGGGCGTGTCGTTCATGACCCTGAGCTGCCGGCATGGACTCTGGCCGCCTGTGACTCTGACCTGGAATAACTGGGTAGCTGAATGAATGAATGAATGAATGTGAATGCAAATGACTGTTTCATAGTGGAAGTGTTGGGTTCTTATTTAGAAGCGTCGTGATGTTTTGTGACTGTAAATATGGCTGAGAACTTACCTCTCATTTGTAGCAATCGGCCTGTGGTCTAGTGGGCTTGGCTTCGTGCCATTTGCTTAAAGTCACAGTTTTCAGGAACCCATCGATGTCATTACATGAGGACCGAAGTGTCCTTTTATAGAGTGAAATAAATCATTTGCTTTTTCAAAAATGATTTATGTGCCTAACCCGGAAATGCTGACGACACAGCTGTAGCCCTTCCGACTCAGTTGACGTCTATGAGCCATCGTTTCACTTGAATCCTCAGCCTCACAAAGAAGACATCCGTAGCCCCATTGTACAGACCGGGAGGCTGAGGCTTAAACAACTCCATGCAGGACACTCAGAGCCACGACTCAGCCACTCCTGACTCCACGGCTCATGCTTTTTGAATTTTAGCTTCCGCCTCACACGTGAAGGGGCTGCATTTGTAAAACCCATTTAGTTTTGTTTATGAATATTTATGGGTAAGCGTTGAAATGCATCAAATTTACTGACATACAAGGTAAAGGCAAATCAGTAATATTATGTTTAGCTATTGATATGAGACGGAGCTGCTTGCAAAATTAGAATTCATTACAGGCAATAGATCTTCTTCATGACTAGTCTTTGCTGGATCTTATTATCTTGTAAATAGCACCAAAATAAAAGACTTGGGGCTTAATAGGGTAATGAAACAAGTTGATTTAATCTCCTTGGAGCACAGTGGGCCAAGGCCTGCCTGACTGCTCACTCACAGTGCCCTGGAGGGCTGTGCCAGGGTCTGGGCAGACGGACTGGCTGTGCACCTACGTTTTCGGCACTGGGGGCTGGATCGAGATTTCCATAATGAAGTGAGCAGCCAGGAGGATGGGAGAGTGGATTATGTAGTGCTTTGCACACTCAACGTTTGTGCTATGAATCTCTGGAATAGAGTCAAGCATCAGGTTAAAATGCCAAATGCCTGGATCCACTTAGTGCAAGGACACGAGGTTCCCTGGAAGCAAGACATTCTTAATCGTAGGTCCGTATGGATTCAGGTGGCACCTGGAGGTTGCGGGCCCGCACTGAGGTGATGGGTGCTCACGTGTTCGGTTCTCGAGAAAGGTGTGGTTTTCATGTGTCTGGCGAAGCAGGCAGAGAATGGTCAGCTGCTGATGGAGAGGACAACTGAAGCGTGGGGAGGGAGGGAAACCCCTGGAAAGATGGGAGGCAGGAGGCGTATCCAAGGCAAACATGGGAAATGAGCAGCTGTATGATGAGGCAGACATTTGAGTGACGTGATTCTCAAGACACTGTCACGCGGAACACAGTGGTGTGACTGGATTTCATGATGGGTGATGATGTAAACATACGGTGCGAGGCTCATCAGCTCTCTGGCAGCGGTGTGGCATTCTGCATGAATGTGCTTACGAAGACACTGCTCAGGAGAGTACCGGCATTCACCAGGCTGGGGGAGGGTCCTTGACTACCGAAGGCTGAGAGAGAGGCAGGCACCTGGGCACATTGCGGGGGAAGGAGCCCGAGTCGCTGTCATAGCTCTTTTCAGCTCTCTTCACTCAACAAAGCAATGTGTTAAGTGCAGAATCATGTGGTCCATTCTGAACACATGACGGCTGAGAGAGGAGAGCTGAAAGGGCAACTCCTGAGGGGATGATGCCAAGAAGAGTCCACCAGAGGAGAGAGCAGGTCGGCTCGGCCCTTGAGTCTTGAGTTTTCACAGGGGAGAAGTGGGCTTGGGCCGAGTCTGGACTGGATGACTCGGGATGGCCACATAATTGAATAGCAGGTTCCCACGCAGGACAAGGGATTTCCCCTTTGACTGTGTGAGACGCTATAAATGAGGAAGCCATCGCCAGAGGGAACACTGCACGGGCTGTTTATCACCATAAAGGAGGCAGGAGCAGTCGACTGACCTGGTGGGTTCATCAGAATTCTGAGCAATGGCGCCATTACGTGATGACTCAGTGCGCAAGGTTTACACAGCCCCTGTCTTCATTAACAATATAAATATTTCCTTAAAATAATGTTTAGGAATTGAACAGAGAATCATAATAAGTTTCTTCCCTTGCCAAACTGCTCGGAATTGCCTCTCACCCGGCTGTGCGGACGGCGCTTCAGCTTCAGGACTCCGAAGACTGTCCCCAAGGATGAGCATGGGCTTGTTCATGGCTGGCCAGGGAGGGGTTCGAACGTTCACAAAGGAAGCTGTCCTGGCATCAGTGGGGACTCTTCAGGGCAGACTGGATCCGTGATGAGTGCCTCAGAATTCTGGAATAATCTGGAATCCAAAGGGTGCTCCTGAGCCGCCTTGTTCATTCCTGGCAAGAGCTGGAGGCCGGTATGTGCCACTGATGTGATAGGTGTCTTTCTGGAGATCAACGAGCAAAGGACACAAACACACACACACACACAATCTAAATCTATAATGAAGCTCTGCATTTCTGTGATGTGGTCACTGTGGCAGAACAAGTTGATTTTGTAAAGTGAAATATCGTTTGCTATTGTGACTATCGCCACTGATTTGTAAATACGGATTTTGCTTTGCTTAAAGTACAGCCTACTTGTGTGTGACCCCGGCAAACTAGAGACTCTGTCTTCATGTGCGCAGACTGATTGGGTCAATATTTTCACAGGGTTTCTAGTTCTTTTGAGTTGGGAACAGATGGTCCTGTTAAATGAATAATAAGCTATGAAAATTGAGCATACAAGAAAAAAATGAGTATTATAATCAAACAAAATTTGCAACAAAGTGAAAATGAGACATGGCTAATGATTTGTGTGCTAATTGAGTCAAAATACTATGGGGTTTCTGGAAATGGCTATAATTAGTAAGCCTCCTTCTGCAGGCCAATCAAACATTGGTAGGGAAAGAGATTGTTGAAGAAAACTGAGCGAAGGCCTCTTCTGGGGGCTCCTGGAAGAGCCCAACTTTCCTTCTTTGCAGTAGGCACCCCCACAGCCCAGCTTTCAAGGAGCTCCTGATTGCCACATTCACATTTCAGACCTGACCGTGTCAGAACGAGGCAGCTATGTCATGCTTACCATGGGCAGTGGTTTCTCAACTTGAGCAAAGATCAAAACCCCCTGGAAGGCGTTTCATTCAGTAAGCCCCAGGGTCAGACGCAGTCATGTCCCTTTGCAACAGGTTCCCTTGTTGCTGGTGGGGAACCACACTTCGAGAACTAAGGGAGGTCTACGGCTTCGCCTGCAAATGGCTACTCAGGAGAACGAGGCCAAGAAGTGGTCATTTTTACCCACCTCCCCAACCTGGGGAGAGAACCGGGTACCCCAGAAGGTAACTTCAGGGGTTCCTTCATGGCTCACTGTCTGTCTTCGAGGACTTCACTTGCATTCATGGGCTCCTTTAGTTGCTCAAAACTTACTTACTCAGCACCTACTACGATAACACCCAAATTAGGCCCTGGAGCCGCATCAGACACGCCTGCTGCAGCAGCGGAGCTCACGGCACAGAGGTTGTGAGGATCTAGGGTGGCCGCGCCGGGTGGCCATGTGTGATGCTCTCACTTCCCTGCTTCGGGAGTACCTGGCTTTTTCCACCACGGAGGACACTGAAGCTGGCCAGAGAGAACTTCTGCAAGTTTCTACTGGACCACGTCCCTAGCCTTCTTTCCCATTACACTGGACATATTAGTCAGGGTTCTCCCGGGAAATTGTGTGTGTGTGTGTGTGTGTGTGTGTGTTTGTGAAAGACAGAGAGAGAGACAGAGAGAGAGACAGGGCAACAGTGATCAAGGTGTTGGCTTATGTTATTATGGGTGGGGGCAGGCAAGTGCAAAATCTGCAAGGAAGACAGACAGGCCAACTGGAGACCCAGGAAAGAGATAATCTTGCACTGGAGTCTGAAGTCAGTCTCGAAGGACAATGCCCCAGAGTTGTCTGTTCCTGTTGTCTGCTTCTGTCCCTCCCACTGCCCCCTGAACGCACCAAGCCAAAACAACTGTTGCCAGGACTCCCAGCGGTGACCTTGGTGTCCAGTCCCGTGGTCACTGCTCCATCCTCATCAAGCAGCGGCACTTGGCACGCTTGACGCCTCCTCATTCTTCAAGAACCTGCTTTACTTTGATTTCACTAGCACCATACTTGCTTTTGCTCTGAAGTCACTGGCAACTAACTAACATCTCAGGCTTCATTACTGGCTCCGCCCCGTCTTTTTGACCTCTAGGCACTGAGTTCTGCTGGGCTCAGTCCTTGGCTCTGAACACTCCTCTAGTTATGCCTGTGTCCTAGGTGATCTCATCTGGCCATGACTTTAAATATTTTCAGTATGCCGATGACTCCGAAGTTACTCTAGTGCACGGTTAACTGCAAACCGCGTGACCAACACTCCGAAGAAAAGAGAAGATGATGCTGTGCGATCACGTGCCAGGGGCTCTTGTCCTGGCATAGAACAGGAGCCTCCAGACTTGGAGCTGTGGGTCAGTCTCAGCCTGGGACCTGTTTCTGTCAATAACGTTTTGTTGGCAGTCAGCCACACCCATTCATGTCGATCATCCAAGGCTTTTTTATTATTGTTTTTTTGCACTGCAAAGGCAGAGTTGAATTATTGCAACACAGATTACCCAACCTGCAAACCTGAAAATATTTATTATCTGGCTCTTTATAAGAAAAATCTGTTGACCCCCAGGCTAGGAGATCAAGGAACAAATGATATTTGAGCTGAAGTCAGAAAGGTGAATGTGAGTTTTGCTGGCAAGGAACAGGGGAGAGTTTCCCAGACATGCACCGTATGAGGGAGGGGCACCTGGGGAATGAGAGGACCTGGTGGAACATTGCTGTGCCTGGAAAACGGGATCAGATAGGAGAGCATGCAGACACAACTGCTCAAAGATGGAGACGGCTGTGCGTCTAGAGCAATGCTTCTGAATCTTCATTGTGGACAAAAAACTGTTAAATGCAGATTAAGTGCACATGCTAAAATGCAGATTCTGGTTCAAGGAATCTGGTGTGGGGCCTGGGATTCTGCTTTTCCAGCATGCTCCCACATGACGCCTACATGACAGGCGTCATCTACCACCTGGAAAGTGGGAGAGCGTGACCTCATTGAGCTGAGTGTTTAGAGGAGGGGAAGGATGGATCAAGCATGATTCCAGCTTCTAGCTTGAGTAGCCCAGTGGTGCCACTTGCTGGCAAAGGAAGACTGAGGAGTGTGGAGCTGCTCAGCTAAACAAGTTGAACTTGTGAAACTCATGGGGCATTTCTTTGTAGACAGGCATGTAGTTGAATATTTGGGGGAGACTTGAACATTTTCTAGGCTTAGGGGCAGGCATAGTGATGGAATAAGCTCCCATAGAGATGAACACAAAGGAGTTGCTTCTCTTGGACAAGAAAAGAGGGGATGAACAGGAGAGACCAAGTATTTATGCAGATGTGTTGGGTGGAGCTTTAGGGCAGTCCCACTTCTTCAAAAGGCAGCAAGGCCATCTGCTAACAGAGAAGGCATAGGGCTGAGAAGGAAGGGGAGGGAGGCTTTTGGGACTGTGTACAAAAAGTTGAGTCTTCTGATAAATTGTGTTTTATTTGCCTTTAAATTTTGTGATCAAGTGTGGTTAGGTGTGGCAGAAAAAAACTGGAACGTGGAAAGAATCAAGAACACAGCTATTTGACTTACTATTTGATCCTTAACAAATCTCTACCCCTCTCTAAGTGTCAACTTTCTCCTTTGTAAAATGAGAGGGGTTGAAATTGATCTCTAAAGCAGTCCAAAAGGTTTTTAAATTAGCATGTGGAAAAGGACAGAAATATCTACATTTTACGTAGGATCATAATGAGGACTATCTACTCTGCTTAGAACTGGCTAGGAGTAGAAGGCACATTTCCTTCCCAGTCACCCTAAAGGCAGTATAAATGAGTAGAAGGACACAGAATCGAGGTTTTATGGAGTTTCTGACTAGCGAGCCTCAATAGTGCTAATCTTCAAAGTGTTTGGTGATCATGGATCCATTTTCTCCAAATGCCCAGGAGAGTCTTCCTGCTTTTCAAGACGATGTGAAAAACTGAGGCAAGGAGAATGTGATAATTTGTCCAAGGCTTTGGTGGGGACCTTGCAAACCTGCTCATTGAAGGCTGAGGTGTGGCCCCTCCCTGGTGGTGAAGTGGGTTAAGCAACGCACTATGAAGCAAACCACAGCCACTGCAGCACGAGTTTGATCCCTGCCGCCTATCAGGGAGGGAACCCACATGGCGTAGCAGCCCTCTCCTGTCTCCCCGCTGCTCCCCTCAGCAGTCTACTTCAGTAGACCTGCCTGTTCTGCTCCCCACTCTGTCTCTAGTGAATCCTCTCATTTCCCACACCTCGGGCCTGTACCCCAGTTCTTGTGTGCATAAATAAGTAAATCTTTTTTAAAAAAAGGCTGAGGTGTGAAGAAGAATCATGTTTCGCTGATTTTCTTTGCTTGAAATGGAAGGGCTCTGGAGAACACTCGGGAAGGAGGTCATGTCATTTTCACCTTCACCTTTCAGCTTCACATCACGAAGTGTATCCTATCGACAAGGTTGGTTTTTTTTTTTTTCAGGGAATATTTGAGACCTTCCAGGACACCTAGGATCACGTGCAATTTTTCTTGGTATTTCCTAAGGTCGTTGACTAAGAATTTATTTCTTTTTAAGCACCATTATTTTTTTAGAATGAGAAAATTAAATTTTTCCCAGCTAAGATATGGCTGCAATCTGGGAAGTAATGGCTGATCCTCAGATTCAGAGTATTGCTTACAGAGAATGTGCTTCTTAAACTGAGTTCCTGGCAGGAAATTGGTTTTTACCCAATCTGCTCTCTGGAATAAGAAAGTGGATCTTGACCTTTCACTAAGTTGCTGTGTGCCAGAGGAACTTCAGTTCTGCTTTTCTGTTTTCCCGTCCAGAACGGCCGAGAAATAGTGCCTCCTCCTGTCACACTGAAAAGCTTTTGGGCCGGTACCTCCTAAGTAAGATGACACCTTGCATAAAAGGTGTTATGTATGTATGCAAGGTGTTACCACCTAAGCACTGGATACTGTTTTAGCCAAAATAAATTTTAAAACCCAAGTAGAGCCTGTACAGTACTAGTTAATGCAAAGAATAAGTAATGGATATTCTGGAATGTGTCTGCCTTACGATACTTTTGAAAGAAGCAGCTGAGGGCTGTGAGATTCCTTAAAGTCTTTGAGTCTAGACTTGGAAGGTATGATCACCTTCCGATTATAAGTGTTATAGTCAATACACATTGTCCCGATTCAGATGCATAGCTAGGACTTGTTCAAAGTGAACAGACCCCTTAAAACCAATATTTTGGGGTATAGCCTCTATTTCCTCTGGAGCCCTGACTCATTTGGGTGGGCATCAATAGAGAGGGGCTCAAGTCCCACCTGAGAACATTGTACCATCTGTACTTTATCATTTTCATACTCTGACTTGTATTCACGGCAGGAAGAACTGAAATAACCTTGTGTTATGATTTCTTCAAGCTTGACAGCAATCGGGAGCCAAATAAAAGACAGGACAGATAGTTCTAAGTCTAACACGGTTACCCCAGAGTGCTTGATGTTCTCTGTGACATTTACTTGAAAAAGATTCTTCCAGCTTCATTAAACTGTCTTTGGTAGGTAGCAACCAAATATTTCCTGTAGTCTAGATTTTCACACTCTCAGATGATTGGAAGTCATTTGAGTTGGAAGGAGAGGAAGATGCTTGAGTGAGTGGGGTAGGACGGGGGCAAGCAGTGGGGGCAGTTATGCAACAGGCCACGCGGTGACCAGGGAGTGGTCTTTCAGCAGCAGAGACCTTTGGAACTTTCAAGAAATGTACTGATTTACATTCACTTGCTGAGAAAGTAGATATAATTTGTGCAGATTACAATGTCCATTTTGGTACACACTGTTCAGAAGGACAGAGAACATAATGCTTCCACCCAAGCTCACCTGGTCAGAGTGTACTCAGAAAAATCAAAAGAAGATTGCTGTTTTTATAGTTCAAACACTTGAATACTGTTCACTATGAAAGTCTTTCAAGTTTGCTAATGATTTGCAATTTTTCTAATAAAATGTCAGATGGGGAAAAAGAGAAATGCCTCTCTACTCCTATTTCACCACCCTTTCTCTATCCCTTAGACATCAAAGACTGGAATCAGAACTCCCCAGACCTATTTAGTTATACTGTAAGTTATATATTCTAGAACATCCTTTGCCCTTTGAAAGTGATTAGGATTTCTCTCCTGCCTTCTTAAGAGGTGACACTAAGGTTAATAGAACCATTCATAGTAACAGGTCCTTAAACACATTGACTCATAAAGGAAATAGGAAAGAAGATAACGATTGACTAATCTTCACATACTTGCACTTACATGCACGCACGCGCGCGCACATACACGTACACAATTATTAATGCCCAAGTAGACAAAGATGATGAGATTTTTTTGGGAAGGATGTGACAGGGAGAGGGGAAAAAGAAAACAGCTAATAGTTACCAAAAAAGGGACAGGTTCTTAAAAAATGTGGATTGACTATTCATAAGGTGGTTTAACCCTGTGTCACTGTGAAATGACTTTTGCAGTTGTGAGTATTTTGTTTCCCAAACCCCAAACTGGGACACACACTTTGAGGCTGCTGGAAAATTCTGAATGGGTGATCTACCCAGCATGCTGATCACAGGCTTTCTCTTTTTACTCCAGTGGAGCCTAAGGAAAACATTTGCTATAAGTTCTGTGAAGGTTTGTCATGAATCTCATTTTATGTGAAGGGACAATTGGCATTTTGAATTGGAGTCCTGGGGCTAAAAGCACATGTGCATAATGTAAATATCTTAATTATCATTCATTATGCATCTTCAGGCAGTGCATTATTATACATAATTATGCATATGCCTCTAAAGAGGTATAGCTTCTACCTACAGTGACCACATCTCCCAAATCCCAAACTGAGAAGCATAATGTGAAACGTGGCCTGACATGGAGATTGAATTTTTAAAAATCTGGGCCACGCTGGAAAAGCACAAATGTCCCTTGGCAGTGGCTGTGCTGGATGTGGATGCACTTTTGAACCGAGCACTGAGAGACCTTAAGCTGGGGCTGAAATCTGTAAGCCCCAAAGCAAAGGACAGTGGGCCCAGGCTTCTGAGGGAAAAGGTCAAGGGAGGTCGTGACTGGGCAACCTCGAAGCCATTTGCTTGTGTATCTTTTGCAGCTGGGAAGAGTGAGGGAGACCGATAACAGGAGCTTTAGGAACAAGAGCACGAGCTGTCTGGCAAGAGGAGAGTAGAAAGAGAAAGTAGTGTTTCCAAGGGCAGAGCACCCTGGGGAGACCGTGTTCCTTCTAATTCTGATGTGGAAGTCCTCATCTCCAGTAACAGCCGTGACTGCCTCCGGATGTAGGGCCTTTAAAGGGATAGTTAGGTCAAAACGAGGCCTTATAGCTCGAGGATGTTTGGACACAGATACCTTGGGAACAGCATGTGCAGACTCAGGCGAGGAGGGCGGCCTCAGGAGGAAGCAACACTGCAGCGCCTTGAGCTCAGACGTCCCACCATCCACACAGGGCGCTTCTGCCATGCCCAGTCTGTGGGACCTGGCTACTCAGCCCTAGCTAGCCAAGCAATGCTCAAGCGTGATGTGATGCGCTGAGGGGACCCCTCCAGGAGGGAGAGTCCCGTGGGCCTACTAGAGAATAGAACGTCTGAGAGAGGTTTGGCCCGGGTGAGCTGGTTTCATTGCTGGAGCGAGCTTGAAGGACAGTCTAGCAAATGCGAGACTCCCCGAGGTATTGCAGACTATGTAGGAGTTTTCTTCCCCGGCTCCCACCTTACCAGACAGATTCAGTCGTCTCATGCACCTAACAGGAAGCGGGAGCAGGATTTAAGTGAAACCTGCTTGTAAAAGCCCTAACAAGGCTTGTGTGGGGGTTCCCAGCGGTGGAGAGATCACCCTCCAGTACCGCTGAAGAGGGGCTGCATGCTCCTGCAGTGGGGCCATCCCCAGCTGACCACGCAACAGCCATGTGGGGCTGTGCTCACACGCAAGGACAACATTCAGTGGCTGTTGCTTTTCGTCTGTTCCAACAACCTGCTTTGACTTGACCCGGGGCAATGGGACTCAGGCCAACCGAGATGCTTCTCCATTGCTTGTGCCCTGACGCTCACGTGAAGAGGTGTGGGCTTGTGAGCTTGGGAAGACAGGCTAACTGGGGAAACGAGCCTGGAAACGCTGATGAGGAAGGACAGAGGGCTGGCTCCTGAGACCCCTTTCTCTCCGCTCCGGGCTTTTTCCCGCCGTTGTGCTGACGCCCACCACGTGATGTACGTGCTCTCATTCCCCGTACTTTGTAGGAAGGAAACGGACACTCAAGCACTGAAAGGGACCGACCTAAAGTCACAGAGCCAGTGAGTGACAGGGTCAAGGGGAGAAGGCAGGTCTGCATGAGTCAAAGCTGATGCCCCTAATTATCTTCCTCCCCCCTTAAAGGATATAAATAGATCGCCCCGGACTTACTCATTAAATCCCGGGATGATAAAACTAAAGGACAACTTCCTTCCTGGCACGCCTGTACACATCCTGAAATCGAAAGGAGGCACTTTAGAACAAATTAAAGGCAGCCGGCTTTGTGGTACAAAAATACTACTTGATTTTTTTACCCTCTCGTTGTAGTACCTGAAAATATTGGTTTGAGAAGGTTCCAGAGCAGTCCCTAGACAATGAGAGGTCTACAGGGTAGAAATGGGGATTTTGTTATTCTCAGAGCAAAACAAAACTGCTCCCAACTTGATGGAGAATTTACATATATGCCCCTCAGGACTGTGCTGGCAACCCTGAGGTAGCCACTTCGTGACTTCCATTTTACAGATGAGAAACTTGATGCCATTTTACCGTGACAAAAACCAAATTGGGAGTTACCTGATCCTTTCAACTCAATTGTTTTAAAAGGGGAAGGTTTGTTTTTACTTCATAAATGTAGTGGTAAAGAAGGCTATTCAGAGAGACAAATGCAATTTGATATGGTGAACAATGTCAAGACGTGTAGTCCCTGGGGGGGGAACACCTCACCTTTGGGGACATGCTTGCTTGCAGTTCAGCGCTTGGAGTCTCCGCACTGGCAGAGCCACTTGAATGACCTATTTCTTTTGTAAAAGCTGAGAACATGAGGGATCAGCCATCCTGTCCCACTAAGAAAACTCAAAAATTCAGAAACATGCCCAGGAGGGACAGGCTTATCCACAAATCTGTGACTCTGGCCCCATTCCCCCACTAAAATGCACCCTCTTGCCTCCAAATTCGACTCGCTGTCTCAGGCTACACTTTGCTCTACTGCTCAGATCCATGGGGGTAGAAATCCCCAGCATAGCAACAGTGTCCAAGCAGAAGCTGCAGTCAAATGTCCTTAACTAGCAGGAGGAAGACCTGAGTAACGATCGTCAGGCTCAAGAGCCGAATCATTTGTAGCTGACCTGTGGTGGTGGTGGTGGGGGCTCAAGGACAAGAAGGGACAGGCAGGCCCCACCGGGCTCTTTGGCACCATCCACCCAAACGCACCCCAGCTGACTGGGAGCAAAACACTGGCAAAGGGACCTGATTTTCCTCAGAAATCATAATAACTGCCATGGAGTGATACCTCACTGAATCCCAGCTGCTAGTCCACGCACACATGGTCTTTCACTTTATTAGGGGTAAGAAGCAACACCATGTGGCAGGCACGATCATGACTCTCACTTTACATCAGGGGAAACTGAGGCTCAGGAATGTTAAGGAAATTTCTGAGGTGACACCAAGTTCAAAGTAGCAGGGTTTGAATTATGATACTATTTTGTGCAAATTCTGAATCGGAGTCTTCGCACACTTGGTTAGGGGAGAGCGAACTTTTTCTGGACGGGGTCATAGAGTAAATATTAGCAGGCACACAGCCCACATGGTGTGTGTCACGGCCACTCAACTCTGCTGGCGTAGAGCAAGTGCTGCCATAGGTCATACAGAAACAAATGGGCATGGCCGTGTGCTCATAAAACTTTATTTATAAAGACAGGGAGCACAGGTCTGTATTATAATACAGTTGCCAACAGCAAGGAGTTGCTCTGGTCTCCGAATGAAGTGACCTGGACTATATGGAAGGAAAGAGAAGTGAACTTGAGTTTGAGACTGAGCTACAGCTGTGCCACTAGCTTTCTCTGGGAATTTAGGAAGCCATGCAATGCCTCTGTGCCTTTGTTTCCCTATTTGCAAATAAAAGCAAGGACTGTTCTAGCTCTGGCCCTGGAGTGTTTCCAAGAAGATGGGCAGTACCGACAGTCTACATTTGAGACTTGAGAGGGTGCGCGCCTCTTAGGTGCTTCCTTTCCCTCCACCAGGCCATGAGCGCCTGGGGCCGAGAGCTGTGATTTCCCTGCAGGTGGCACCCTGGCCTGCCTCACCTGGCCTCTGGCGTCTGTGCAAGGAGCGGCAGGTGAGTGGTGACTATTGCATACCTGGATGCAGGTTGATTCCTAAGGCAACACACAGACTCCGAAGCAGCTCCCACGCTGTGCAAAAGAACAATGGGAGGAAAGCAAAGCAGAAAGTGAAAATCAGACGAGGTAGTGAGTTGCAAGGAGAGTTGGTTCAGTTCAGCTTGAGTGGCTAGTGCTGATACCGGAATAAATGGCTGATGTCGATAATGTGCTGTTTCTCGGTGACAGGAATTGTTTTCACCGGGTGAGCGCGTTTGCTGTGTGCAAGCACGTGTTTGGGAGTGCATTCAACAGCCCAGTCATGGGTGCTCCTTCCTGACAACTTGCTCCTTGGCGCCAGTCGTCCTTCTGCCTTGCTGCCGCAGCTGGGCCGGGCAAAACCACTTCGATTAGTCCCAGGAAGAGGCTGCGAGCAGAGGCCCAGGGCACCACTCGAGCTGTGACGACCGTGGGGAGTTTGTCCCGCTCTTCATGCTTTCAGTGGGGAAGCCGAGGCTCGCGAGGGGGCCGCTGGAGGCCTTGGCTGGTAAGCTCCAGGGGCCCTGCCCTGGAACGCGGGTTTGCTGCTCTCCTGCCCAATGACTCGCCCCACTGTGCACTCTGAAATGTGCATCTGTGCCGGTGTTTTGCAGATATTTTCATTGAAACAACCTGACATTGGCCAGTGAACCCGACACAAGAATTTCTGTATTTTTTTTTTTGCAAATCCTAGTTCAAAGCCAATGATTGGGCCACTTTTCTGCCAAAGAAATGAGGAAAGAGTCCTCTGTGTTCCTGTGAAATCGTTTAAAGATTGTTTGTTTCTATTGAGGTAACTGGTTTGCAACATTATGATTTAGGGGTGTAGGTTAATACCTCTCCAGACGCATGTACCCACACCATACCTACCACCAAGGCCCCCATAATCCTCCCAGCATAGGCCGCCTTTGCCCCCCACTCCACCTACCCTCCTTCTCTAGTAGCCTGAGCTCTGAAGTCAGATTTCCAGGGTGTGTTTTGATTTCGTTTTCTGTTTGCCTTGGTTTTGTTAGTATATCTTCTGCTATGAGTGGAATCTTCTTTCTCCTTCTGACTTATTTCTCTTAGGACAACCCCCTCCAGTTCCATCCATGTTGTTGCAAGTAGCATGAGATTATCTTTTTGATCGCTGAGTAGTATTCCACGGTGTATCTACACCACATCTTACGGGTCATCACCCTTTGGGCACTGAGGTGGTTTCCATAGTTTGGTTATTGTAAATAGTTCTGAAATGAACACGGGGTGCATGTATCCCTTCAAATTAGTGAATCCTGGGTCATATGGTAGTTCCTTAAAATATTAAAAATAGATACACTTCATCCCCAGAAATTATAGTGTAAACAGAAGATACTGCCATCAACTGTATCTTGTTCTTTTCTCTTTGTTCTAGTTGTTACTACTTACGTTGTCACTGAAAATAGTTGAAACTGCTCTTCAATATGTTTTAAGAGAATGAGCCATGTGTCTGTTATAACTTTTTAAAAACTTTACCAATAATTGCTAGACCACTGCAGTACTTGGTGAATAAGGACATTGAAGTTACCAAACCATGAAGTATTGTCTTCCAGCTTTTCCAGTCTATGAAGAATCAAACACTTCTTGGGGCCTAGACATGGTAGGCGGTGAGCATTAGCTTTTCCCTAACCAGATTCTAGACAGTTCTCCCTATTTCTAGCACAGATCTTTGTTCCTGTTATTTCCAGGTATAGGGTTTTGGACATTACCAAGGTGTCCATTCACATCCTATGAGTGTACACTTTAGGAAGTGGGGGGGGTGGGCAGGCAAGCATATTCCTGGTTGTGTGGCCTTGGAGAACTGCTCAGACTCTGGCCTTAGTTTTCTCATCTGTGAAGTGGGGGAGCAGGACCGAGTTGCAGGTGAAATGCGCTGCTTCAGGCTGTGCTTGGCACAGGCCTCCTCACTAGCCAATTTCCTTGGGGAGCCTGGGGAATTTATAGCACTTATTTTCTGTGATGCAGGAAGAAACAGAAAATGCTTATTTTGAAGCCGTGAATAATGTTACATAAAGATACAGGAATGCTGATTGTTCAGGCCGACACACACACCCTCTCTGTTACGCCTACTTAAAGTCATTTTCTCCATCAAAAATCCCTTGCTGTGAGAGAATTTTGTTCTTTCTCAATCAAACATCTTCCCGTTGTCAGTGTGACTGGTGTGTCTTGTTATTGCTCCATTATTTTCCACCGAAACATCTTTCCTCCAGAGCATGTTATGTCATTTACAACTACTGGCACAAACAATTTTTCCATATTTTGTCAATTAAGCATGTCACAGAATTTAATATTTACAAGCTTGTATGGTTCACTGAATTACTTAGAGGAAAAGGGAAATAATGACATGGGGGACAAAATGAGAGATTCTGCTCTCAGCACCAAAGAACTGGGCCTAGAACCTACCCTGTTGAGTTCATTAGTGAGTATTAAATATAATTATGAAGCTTGTAATGAACATACTGATAACTTTGGTAAGCATTTCAAGGAACAAATTAATATTTAAATATTTAATATTGAACTCAGACTTGCCTCAGGAAGCAGATGGCACGGCTTCCTCGTGGAAGGTTAAGTCACTGATTGCCAAAACCTGGGTCGTGCAGCAGCAAACTTGTTTGTGTTGGTGGTACATCACAGAGACCCTAGGTTTTGTTCCAAGCCGTTATGTCTAAATTCTGTTCCCTCTAAATTCGCTTGTTAACTTTCTAACCCCCGGTGCTCCAGACGTGAGAGGATACGTTGAGAGGTGTCTGTGTGGCTAGAAATTTTATTTCTCAAAGTTAACTTCCATGGGCACAGTTACTAGGTTTACACGTTTAGGGCGGATTTAATTTTACTAGAACAGGCCAGAGGTGTAGGGGGGTGAGAGGATTCACCACAGACAGAGTGGGGAGCAGAACAGGCAGAACAAGGGAAGTACACTGCTGAGGGGAGCAGCGGGCACAGCAGGAGAGGTCTGCTGCGCCATGTGGGTCACTTCTCTGGCCGGCGGCAGGGATCGAATTCATTCTGCAGTGGCTGCGGTTTGCTTCATAGTGCGTTGCTTAACGCACTGCGCCACCAGGGAGGCCCTCCAGTTCTTTTTGAGTCCTTCACTCGGGGTCTGCTGATGTCTGCTAATCTTCACGACTGTGCTGCATTGATTGAAACGTGCCCATTAACATCTGCATGGCACTCGTGACTGTTTTTGGATTTCTGCACTTTTCCCGCCGCTGTCTCTGCTCTGCTCCAGGGCCCAGTCCAGGATACCATGCTCCGCTGAGGTGGGCACGTCGCCTGCATCTTCTGTGGTCTCTGCCAGTTCTTTCGTCTTCCCTTATCTTACGTGAGCGCGCCAGTGCTGAACAGTATTGGCCAATGACTGTGGACTTTCTTTCGATGCGGGTTTGCCTTGTGTTTTTCTCGTGTTTAAACCGCAGTTACCGATTTCTCATCAAATCGTGCAGAGGGCACGGGAGGGCAACGCGTGAGACTTGACCCCTTGTTGAAGGGGTAGCTGCCTTCCCACACTCTACTCCTTGGGGGTCAGTCCACAGCTCAGCTCACACACAAGAAGCAGGGGATTAAGCTTCATCTTGTGGTTTGAGGAATAGTAATACATATTTAAGACATATGGGAAAGCTACTACCGTAATTAATAAATATTTGAGCAGTAATACTTTGAGACTATGCACCTTTTCTTATTTTGACTTAAACTTTTGCCCACTGATTTTCGCATTCGTCAGTGGCCCTTGCCTACTCCGGTGATTACTGTCGTGCCTAGTAATTTCTACCTCTCATTCCACCGATAACTGACAGTGGCACTTCTTCTAAAAAGAAGAGCTTCCCCTTCTCCCCATTTATTTAGTTAGTTAACCATTTAATCAGTGGGGTTCAGTATGGGCTCACAGATATTGTTTATTCTTTGAGCTATTATCCAGTAGGGTTATTATATATTTACTTCGTTGTCCAAATCGTCCCATTTTGGCAATTAACAACTCTTTCAGGGTGGCTCCTGTGTTCTCTCACATGCTCTAATGCTTTTTCTTGCACTGCTTCCCAGTCCTAGAATTGTCATTTCTCCAGGGATCTCTGGCTGCTTTTATTGGAGAATGATTATTTAGAAACTATAATGTGGGCATAGAGTGTTCTCATTGCTGCTGGAGTGGACTCCTCAGCAAACAGAAGTAGGGTGATATATATCCACACTCACCTGTGCAAGGGTATGCACACACACCACTCATCTCTGTATCTGTATTACGTCTGCATGTATATACACACACACACCACTCATCTCTATCTGCATTATGGATGCATGCGTATATGCACACACGTACATTTTTCTCTCTGATGTGTTTACTCCAACCCAGCTCCATAGGGTTTACTTTTCTAGCCTTCCCATCTTGCTTATTTGTGAGTTGGTTCCCCTGACTGTAAGAAACCAGTCTGTCCACCATCCATTTATTTCTTTGTTCAACCCTACTGTGGGTTCAGAATTGCTAACCTGTACCCCTGTAAGAGACAAAGTTACCAACTGGAGTATATACTTTCTATCTGGTTGCCATTGGCTTTCGATTTGTATCAGAGTTAGATTTACTTGTTACAATCTGCATTTCACTCTAGTTTCCATTGACATCCTGTTTAAATTTGCATACAGCATTGTTCACTCATTGTGACAATCACTAATATATTTGCCAGATCTAGTTTGCCTTTTCCAGAATGTCATATAAAAGGAACCATGCCACATGTGACTTTTTTCACACATGAAAATGCATTTATATTTCATCCATGTTGTTGTGTACATTAATGGTTCATTCCTGTTTATTATTGGATACTATTTCATTGAAAGGGTAGACCACAATTTTTTTATCCATTCAGCAAGTGAATATTACCTTTTTAAAATTAGTTTTAATTTGGGGAGTACATTTAATTTGGGGAGTACAGTTTCACTTCTCTGCAGGTACACCTGCTTCCCTCCCCCTCCACCAGAGTTCTAGTGCTGCTTTCTGATCCCTAACCCTCCGTCCCTCCCATTCACTCCAGTAATCGGTATAGTCTAAGAATTATTTTTGCTGTGCTTCATCAGCTTTTTTTTAAAATTATTTACATTCCACACGAGTGAAACCATCCATTTCTGATTTCCTTCTTTTTCACTTTCACTTTCTGATTTGCTTCATTTAGCACAATCACCTTAAGATCTATCCATGTCGACCCAATGGCACACGTTCACCTTTTTATTCGCTGTATAGAATTCCATTGAGTATATCTATTCCACAGTTTCTTTATCCTTTCATCTGTCAGCGTCATTTAGGTTGAATCCATGAATTAACTAATATGAATAATGCTTCTGTGAACACAGGTACATAGCTATGCATAACCACACAGATATTTTCACATTAGAGTTTTCATATTGCTGGATCATATGGATTTGCACTGATCTTCTTCTAAAGGACTCTCCTTACCATTTCCCTAAAGGCCAGGCCAGATTACATTCCTTTTGCTTCCCACTTTCGCCAGTTATGAACAAAGTTGTTATCAACATCCACATACAGATTGTAGATGATATGTAGGTTTTCTACTCGACTATATACCTGAATGTGGCATTGCTGGTTATATTTTTAAATTAATAAGAAACTGTCAAACTGTCTCTCAAAGAGAATTTAATATTTTTTAAATTAACTTTGTTTCCTTACATTGTTGTTAAGTTTTGGACAGCATTTCATTTTAGTCAGTATAACATTTTACATGCCCAAGAGCCATGAATGACAAGACATGTTGCTGTACATCCTTGCCAGCAAATTGGTGGTGTCTTTTTCAATATTAATTATTTTTATTTAATTCCAAATTGGTATGTCATGATTTTCACCAAGATTTTAATTTGCATCTACTGAATGGCTAATGAATATCTTTTCCTGTGCTTATTTCCATATATCCTCTTTGGTGACGTTTTGGCTCAAGCACACTATCTAGCTTTTAATTAGTTCTTGTTTTCTTACAACAGTTTTGGGAGTTCCTGATACATTCTAGATATAAGTCCATCGTTGGCTACGTGATTTTCAAATATTTTTTCCTAGTCTCTGGTTTGTCTTTTCATTTTGTTGACTGTCTCTGACAGAGCAAATGTTTTAACGTTTGAAAAAGAAGAATACATTGCTTTTTTCTTTGCAGAGTAGTCCTTTTGATGCCATGTCTGAGAATTGATCTCTTAAATCCACCCCAAGTTTCTGGGTTTGTGTTACATTTATATTTCTCATTGTTTTAGTTACTTTTTTATATGGTATAAGGTTTAGATTGAGGTTCGTTTTTTGCCCAATTTCTCCAAACCATTTGCTGAAAAGACTCTTTGTCCCATCGAATGTGTGTTTATCTTTTTACAAAGCCCGTTGGGTTTGCCTGTGCAGGTCTCTCTGGGGTTCTCTACTCTTCTCCCCTGGTGTTTGCTGCTCTGATGCTGTACTGCCTTCAAATCAGGGGGCTAATTCCTCTACTTTCTTCTTCTTTTTTCTAAACCATTTGCCTGTTCTACTGCTTCTATATCTTTCATGTACATTTTATTTTTTTTGTTTTTTTAAAGATTTATTTATTTATGCATACAAATGCTGGGGTACAGGCCAGAGGTGCGGGAGGTGAGAGGAATCACCAGACAGAGCAGGGAGCAGAACAGGCAGATGGACTGAAACACACTGCTGAGGGGAGCAGCGGGCGAGGCAGGAGAGGTCTGCTATGCCATGTGGGTCCCCTCCCTGGCTGGCTGCAGGGATCGAACTGGGGGTGCTGCAGTGGCTGCGGTTTGCTTCACAGTGCGTTTCTTAACCCACTGCGCCACCAGGGAGGCCCTCATGTACATTTTAGAATCAACTTCTATATGGATGAAATGATCCTGCTGGGGTTCTGATAGGAATTGTGTTAAATCTGTATACCCAGTTGAGAAGCATTTACCATTTTTCCAATCAGTGAACATAATGCCTCTCCATTCATTTATTCACACATTTTTCTTTTCTCCTCACATGGTAGTTCTCAGAATACAGGTTCTGTGCATATTTTTTAGTGGCTTAATGCCTAAGTATCAAAAAGAGCAGGGTGAAGAGCGTAGTATGTCAGTTTGTCGTGAGGGAGGTCAAGGTGATATTTGAGAAATGAAGACCAGAGGGAGGGAATCATGTTGATCCGTGGCCTGGAAGGAGAGCGTTCCAGTAGGGCAAAGCTCGGGGGCAGGAAGGTTCTAGGGATGAGAATAGGGGTGAGGTCAGTTGACTGGGATGGAGTAACTGAAGGGGAGGATGGCAGCCAGGCACTCAGCAAGACAGGAGAGGGACAGCATGTGCAGGGCGTATGGGCGTGGCCTTCTACAGGCCTTTGGCTTGGGTCCTGAGCTAGCTGGTTGCCACTGGGAGACCTGATTTGGATTTTAAGAGAACCCTCTGGCAGCTGCTTTGAGACTAGGTGTAAGTGATTAAGGATGGAAGAAGTGATTCCAGTTTAGGAGACTCTGACAATAAGCCAGAGCAGCTGGCGCTTGTCCTGGTGTGTCCATCCCACAGAGGCACACTGAGCACTGGCGGGGCCGAGACGTCATCAGTGGTGCCAGCAAGAGTCAGCAAGGTGAGCCAGAAAGCGCCAACCGCTAAGCCCAAATCTGAAAGGGAAAGTACATTCCAACAGCATGAATAAGCCATGCAAATACAAGTGTCCAGCCCTAATTAGTATTCAGTTTGTAACAGGTAAGGTGCCAGCGGCAGTGTGTGGGAAGTGGGGTGCTTGTTGGGCCGTTCTCCTTGCTTGGGTGAATGGCAGACTCCCTCTTGTCTGCATGGGTCTCCCCAGAAACAAGGACGGCACATCTAGGGGTTTTGTGAAGTACAGACACGGTGTTGGGCATCCTGACCTTGATTCACCTAGAGCACTGGCGCCCCAGGGGTGCCTTGAGGAAACCAAAGCTACCATTAATGCGTGAGTTCTGCTCATGTGGGAAGAAAAGCAGAATCGGACTTAGCACTGTTTTCTGCTGCCCAGACCGTGACAGTTGATCCCGAACCACACCTGCAGCTTTTGGTGTGTGTGCCTGTCAATGCTTGTCAGGAGCCTGACACATAAAATGGATTCACGGTTTTTTTAGGGGGCATCGCCCCTCTTTCTGCAGGGTGCTATGGCCTTTACACAAAGATCCTCACAGGCAAAGCCTTACACATTTTCAGTGACTTCTTAAGGATGGATTATAAAATTCAATCAGGGGGGCCTCCCTGGTAGCGCAAAGGGTTAAGGCGCAGCACTACGAAGCATTGGCAGCGCGAGTTCATGTGTTTGATCTCCGGAGACCAGTGAGGGGACCCACGTAGCACAGCAGACCTCTCCTGCCTCGCCTGCTGCTCCCCTCAGCAGTGCGTTTCAGTCATTCTGCCTGTTCTGCTCCCCACTCTGTCTCTGGTGACTCCTCTCACCCCCCCTGCGCCCCTGGCCTGCACCCCAGTTCTTGTGTGCATAGATGAATAAATCTTTTAAAAAATTAAATTACGGGTTTCAGTGTTGAGACTTATGAGCTATATTTTTATTAGGGGGCAGGTTCCGCCCCGCTACTGCACATATTTGCAAAAGGCATGCACTCTCTCTAACCCCAGGACGAGTCAAAGACCATTTGCTGTTTTAAAAAGTAATTTATGCCAGAACGAATAACTATGCCTTGATGAATAGAAAATATATTGAAGTTATTTCTTTAATTAGCTCATCACTTTTTTAACATGACATTAGCCATACAGTGATGTAACACCTCGGTCAAAGGATACTTAGCTATAATCTAGACCCACATCTTCCAAAGGAGGGGATTTTTTCCCCCAGCCTACCTAAGATTTGGCCCTCAAACCTCTGCTCCCACTTCTTCATCAGTGAGGGGCTCACTGCATATTGGAATGACCCAGTTTTATCCCTTCGGTCTCCTCTCACCTTCTGGTTGCACTGGGATAAGTTAGAGCTGGTCAGCTCTGTCTCCCACCTGTGCACCCTTCTGACTCTTGAGGCCACTGGCCCTGCCTTCCACACCTTTCCACAAGCTGCTTGCCTTCCTGTGGGTGTGTCTGTGCCAAAGTTTCTTCCTTACTGTTGACATCCTTGGCTTTGAACACCAAACATTTTGGCATCTCAGCTGGGCCTTTCCTGGAGCCTCTGGAGGTTTCTGTCTCAGACACCCATTTAACTTAATAAGAAGAAAATCGTTCTGGTTGTTTGTGAGAGCCAGAAGGGGCGGGAGCCCGACCATCTGGAAGCCAAGCTAGTTCAGAGTCATGAACGGTATCATCACGAAGAGGGAGGAGAGTAAAGAATGCAAATACGGCCAAATCTTCGGGTGCCCCTAAATAGGGGACAAGTATAATCGGTCCGATGCATTTGCTAGAATTTTCAGAAAACTTGTCTTCCATTGCATCCTTCCCAACGGTGCCTGACTAATCGCTAGCAGTTACATTTGATAGCGGTGGATTAGACGAGTCAATGCTCTTTTTGATTAGAAGGTGCTGTAACTGGCTCACACATAGCGAGGGTAAGGCAATCTCAGAGTTCTCAGCTGCTGAACTTCATTAATTAGCCACTTGATCTGTTGCGCAGTGACTGACCGTCAGGAATTAATGTTCATTTTCTCGCTGCATTCATAACAGACAGTATTTATTGTGGATGCACATGACACGGCGTTAAGTCTGAGGTCATTTACCCCTCACAACAACTTTATTAGGAAGGTTTAATCATCCACATTTTATAGAGGCCAATCTGGATGCTCAGAGGGCCAAGTGACTTGCCCTGAGTCCCGTAGCCAGTGGATAGTGGAGACAGGTTTCCGGTGTGAATCTGTCTCACTGCAAAAGTCCAGACTCTTGATACTTATGTTACTCTGCAGGGCCTACACGCTGCCGCTCTGCAGCTGGGACATCAGGTCTAAGGCTTCTCACTGAGTGTGTGCTGAGGGCAGAGGTGGGTGGTCCTTGTGGGTGAACAGGCCACTCTGCAGCTACGCTGTCAGGTCATCCTTCAGCACCCCTCTGCAGCCGCCCTCAGCGTCATGCAGGACTCACGGGCTGTCCTCTCCACGTCCACGCCCTGCCCACCTTCTTGCATCTCCTCCTTCACAGGAAAGTTCTCTCTGGATTCCAGAGTGAAATATATGATGGGATAAACAAATTCATTCTAACATGTAAGAGAAGGCTTGTGCACATATGCCCTGAAACTTCCTTCCTCTCTCTGACAACATGTTCTTATTTAATGGGAAAATTCTGGAAGCACACCTCTGTGTTGCTTATCCAACCTTGGACAGTGATGAAAATGGGGGACAGTGGGCGGGGTTAAGGTCAGGGAAAGTCCCCAGCAAGCAGGTGAAGGATAGAAGCAGATGAAGTCCCGATATGATCTTCATTTTAGCCTCTGTGAGAGCTCAGCCGACGATGAAGGCCATAGGTTCAGAATGTGGATGTCACATCCACTTCAATGAAGAACACCCACTTCCAGTGCAGAATGTGAGCAAAGGTTCTACCTGTGGCAAAGCCACTGTTCCAGCCACTCCACCAGGTAATCAGGTCTTTGACTTCCTAACACAGAAGTTAGTGTCAATAACACTAGCTTATTGGTTGTAGTAGAAAAGATAAGGTGATGCATGTGTTTAAATATGTTTCAGGTAACAAGATAACCAGGTTCCTGTCACAAAATCCTAGGGTCCTAACTAGCTGTAAAAAGATACACTAAAAATCACTTTTCAATTTTCACTTGCAATGTGTGAAATAGATAGGTACAAATTTTTATTAACAGGAATACAAAATACAAATCTACTGGAATAACAGTACGAATGACTCAGTGTTAATGAAAAAAGAACTTTCGAAAGGAAATAGTAGGTGTTTGGGACTCTATCACCAAAGATCTGCTTCAAAAGGCTAAAGGTTATTTTTTTGCAATTGACTTCATGTGGAGAACTGCCTTCTGGGAATTGTTCTCATGTTGCTGCAATGTGACCAAGGGGGGAAATGTAGAAAGTAGGAATCTAAAGAAGCAGAGAATATGAAAATGATAAATCAAGCAGGGGAGGTGGAATTAATTTAGCAAACAGGAAACCCTCTAGCCTGAATGTCCATCATGCACAGTGTGTGTCTATAGATACTTATTATGAATAAACAATAGAACAATAAGCAAACGCATGTGTTCTTGAAAAATGGCATGCTGACTCATTTGGCATATCCTTCCAGAATGGTTTCGTATCAGTACTCTGTTTTTCAAATGAGCAGAATTGTGAAATATTCTTGTTCAATGGTGGACTCATGATTCCATGAGATAAGCCAGCACCATAGTGTCTGCCTTTATTTCCTAGGGCTGCCGTCTTAAAACGACAAAAATTGATCGACTCCCAGTTCTAGGTGTTAGAAGTTTGAGATGGACGTATCTGCAGGGGTGCTCCCCTCTGCAGGCGTGGGGAGGGGATCCTTGTCGTCTCTTCCGCCTTTGGTGTCATCAGCTCTCCTCTGCATTCCTTGCCTTGGCAATGCCTCTGTCTTCACATGAACTTCTGTCCCGTGTCTCTGTCTCTGCTTCTGAATTTCCCTTTTCTTATGTTCCAGTCATTGGAGGCCAGCCCACGCCAACCCAGTCTGACTGTCTCTTAACTTGGTGACATCGGCAAAGACTATTTGCAAATAAGGTCACATTCTAGGTAGCAGGTCCGAGGGCTATGTTTTAGGACTTCAACTTCGCTTTTGAGGAGGGGCACAATTCAGTTCACAGCAGTGTCCCAGAAAAGCACAAGTATTTTGCAAGTCTCTAGTAAAGAAAGAGATGCCAACCAACTTCACTATAAACATGGTGTACATATCTGCAGGTATGTCTCCTTCAGAAACTTGAAACTAACAAAGGGAAATTAACAAGGGGAAATAAGAAATTAACAAAGGGAAAAACCAAACACTGGAACCTTCTCTCCTAAGAAACCTTCTTCCTGCCCGCTATCTTTGCAGCTCAGTATACAACTTAGGGTTAGTGCAAAGGGTGATAGTAGCTTCTGAGTTCCCACACACCCTGCCCTTGAACATCGTCTCACCCCCTTCCTCACACCATCACTACCTAAGGGCACAGGCTCTAGAGTTTGACTGCTCAGGTTCAAATTCAGTCCCTTCATTTCCTAACTGCCTGCTCCCCGCTACACCAACGAGTCAAGTTGGAAGTACTGGCGCATTTTCTTTAGTTGAGTTTCTTGTAGTCAAGTCGTTCAGTGAATTCCATCATTTATTATCTAACTCACTGTCACAGCCCTGTTATCTTTGGGGCACTTTATTTTTTTGTTTGCATCAAAAGAAAAATATACTTCTTGATGCCTTACCTTCTTTTATTCATCCACCACTGTGTGTCTAGCTCTTCATTCGGAATCTACTGCACAATGTGTGGTCTGGCCCACTGACCTTTACAGTCTTGTGGAAATCAGCATAAAAATATTTTCTGGGAGTTCGTCTTCTAAATATTATTTTTGACAAATGCTAGATATTTTAACTGATCTTTGGCTTAAACCCTGGCAGTCTTATCTTTGATGTCCTCCTTTGCTCTTGTGGATGCGTTAGGATAATTATTCTAAAAAGAATGTCAAAACACAGCAAATCGTTTAGAATTACTCTGTTTATATCCCTTAGAGTGAGAGGGGAAAGGTCTTGGGAGAGAATAATGTCCTATAGCTGCTAGCTGGGGACATCAAACAAATTGATAGTGATCTTGTTTTTACTGCAAGATAGTACAGAAATTCATGAAGATGAACTAAAGCTGCAGAGGCAAGGACTGGACCAAATATAGGGAGTGTTCAGTTCTTGGTCTAGATTGCTCATTAGCAAAAGTTGGAAATTCAGAGACAAGGTGGGTAGTCTGGAAATTCATGGGAGAACTACATTTATGAGTGCGGTGAGGACATTCAGATTTACGATTAGCTGCAGTATAGATTTCCTTTTGTCTACATTGGAAAATTATTCTGAACAATTTTGAAGGTCACAGTCTTCTATCTGCATCTCAGGGAATCCTTCCAGGCCCCTTTGAGAGGAGCGTTACTCATTCATCTCCCAGGTCACTGGGGATTAGTGGGACAAACCATCCTTCCATGGCACAGGCATGTGTATCAGGAAAGAGGAAGTTGCCCTTTAACATAAGTACAAAATACTGCTATTTTCTCAGAAGAAATCTCAGTTTTCATCTCTAATGTGTTCTGATAAAGTCATGAGAGATTCATGGCTTTCTTTGTTTCACTCAGGTCAATTGGGGTCCTTGACTTGGAGATCCTCTATACTTACTAACCTCTCAAAGAACCCAGCCTCTACCCAGGGAACCATACTTCACTTGTAAATCACAAAGTGCAAGGAAGGCTTGACCTCTAGTGCAGGAAGTGGCGTCCTGCGATTGAATGTGATCTTTTAGACGGAAAACAGTTCTCATTTTCAAGTAAAACTTGCATCTAGGAAGCAATAACAATTTCCAGAGGCCCAGTTCTCCTGCTAACAACTTCTGTGACCTGGAGACCACAGTTTCTTTCCCCATCTCTAGTAAACAGGTCTGACTAAATGAAATCTAAGGAGCTCTCTTGCTCTGAAGCTAAGGTGTTCTATTTACATTAGGCAAGTTATGGAAACAAAGCAGGTGCCTAACAACACATGAGTGGTATTCAGAAAATGCATATATACATGGTGGAATATTACTCAGTTTGAAAAAGACAAAATCTTGTCATACGCCACAACATGGATGGAACTGCTGGAGTTAAGTGAAGCGAAATAAGCCCAAAGGAGAAAAATAAATACTAGATGATTTTACTCTTGTGGACTACAGAGAAAGTAAACAAAAGATCTGACCAAACTAAAGCAAAACAAACTCTGGAAATTTAAAGGTAGAGTTGAGGCTACCAGAAGGAAAGGGGCCCAGTGGACTGTCATGGTGGACTTGGTGGGTGCCTTGGATGTGGGTGTGGTGGGTGTTGTGACATATCTGTGGTGTGGTAACTTACAACTACACCCCCAAATCACATACGGTGTTACAAACCGAGTTAATTCAATGGAAAAACAATACAATTAAAAAAGTAATGTTGAGGTGCTTTCCAAGCACTACACACTGAGTGTTTCATTTTGCCTTCTGGAATCCACTTCTAAACCCAGGCTGTTCCCTACACTTCTTCAGTATAAAAGTGTATTTCCTTCCTTCCTCTGCTTCTTTGCTCATCATGTTCTTCTTTTTCTTTCTTCTTATTGTTATACTATTTTATTGAGGTAAAAATCATTTTAAACATCGGCTATAATCTGGGATTATAGTCTGACACCTTTTCAGATGTGTGTTACAACACCGTCTGCACCCTTTGAAGCCTCCCTAATCCTCCACCATATTGCACTGTGTCCATTCCCTCCACATGTCCCTCAGCTCTTCTGCCCATTCTTTACCTGGGTTGTTTATGTTTTTGCGTTCAGTTGTATGAGTTCTTCGTAGATTACAGATATCAGCCACTTGTTAGATGTACAGTCTGTAAATATTTTCTCCCATTTAGTAAGGTGTCTTTTGGTTTTCGTGTCAGTTTCTTTTGCTGTACAGACGTGTTTTGGTCTGATGCAGTCCCATTTAGTTATTCTTCATTTTGTTTCTCCTGCTGTTGATGTCAAGTCCTCAAAGACATCCCTGACACCAATAACATGGAGTATTTTGCCTATTTTCTTCTATGTATTTTATGGTTTCAGGTCTTAGCTTCGAGTCCTTAATCTACTTTGTGTTCATTTCTGTATATAGTATGAAATAATGGTCTAGTTTCACTATTTAGTATGTGGTGTCTAGTTTTCCCAGCACTATTTGTTGAAGAGACTTTCCTTTGTACATTTTGTATTCTTGGCTCCTTTGTCTTAGATTAACTCTTCATATAAGTGTGGATTTATTTCTGGGCTCTTAATTATATGGTATTGGTCAGTGTGTTTGTTTTGCTCCAGTACTGTGCTGTTTCCATCACTGTAGCTTGGTAGTATAATTGGAGGTCTGGGAGTGCAGAAGAATTAACATTGTTTACATGACCATCTTCTCCAAAGCAAGATGAAGATTCAGTGCCATTCCTCAAAGTTTTAGTGGTATTCTTCAAAGAAACAGGAAATATCATTGACGTTCACATGGAATCACAAAGTACCCTGAATAATCAAAAAATCATGACACCAAGGATCATTTTGCTTTTCCTCTTTGTCCTCTTGGGCCCTCTTCACCCCTGTGCCTTCACCCTAAATTAGGAGGAGGACATTTCATTCCTTCTGTTGCATCATCAGGTAGCATTTAGCTCTGAAGAGTCCACTGACCTTTGGTTTCTAGAAGAGCAGACTTCTTATTTTAAATCAAATTTTAAAATATATTCGGGGGTTCTTAATATCCCCAAGACATGATGAGGCACCCTAAGAAAAATCACAGGGCAGTGTTCAGCCTAGCAATAAAGGGGGTGGTGGAGTCATGTTTATAATCGACTGTCTCCCCACTGCCAGAGAGGCTGATTATGTGGAGGTTTTCTCTGGAACCACGGTGCTTCAATTCCAAATATGTAGCTGTTCAGCCTGGAAGTTCTAGGGTCCATCCACTTGGGGAGACACTGGGACTTACCGTCATAGGCATCTCCACAAAATGGCCTTCAGCCTCGCTGGGGCAACTGTCCCCAGCAACTCACAGTTCTCCCTCTCTCCCCAGCAAACAGAACTCTGACTGACTTCATCATTTGCACAACACATTTTTGTAGCTGTTTAGGTCTTCAGAAATCTCAAAATACTCCGTGCCCTCCGACCTGGGACAGGGGAATAAGCAACAGCTGACTTGTGTGCCCCGCACCTGGTCCCTCTTGGTCACAAGTCCAAGGGATGGAGCCTGTGCTCATCAGCCCATTCTGCAGCTGGAGAGGTAGAGGCAAGGAGCTGGGATGCATCTGGTAAAGGACGCGCAGCTAGGCCATGAGCTGAACCAGCCATCTAAGCCAGGTCACCTGGGTCACCCCATTACCTACGCACATTCACGCCCGTGTATTCCCACAGCTGCTGTGCGGTGGGACTGGAGCAAGAGCTTACATCTGTTTGGGGTCAGAACTACATCCTCAGCCTCCATATCCTACTGGGAGCACGTGCTTTGCCTTCTGTTGTGATTCTGACATTACCCCGCCCCCCAGCAACCAGTGCTCGAAGATTGTCAGGTTTGGGAGCATCATTTTGTAAAGGAGAACCCCCAAGCTAAATGCATACCATGAAGACTGCAGAAATGCCAAGCTCAAACGGCATAAAAATTGTGATCACTAAAACCTGGGCTTGCAGCAAAATCTCCTAAGGGGCAGGGGCTGTAGGTGGAAGACACCACACACTCAGTAAAATAGACTTGTAGCATTCCTGCAATTGACTCTCTAATAAACTTGGCGATTGTCATAATATTTGGTTTCATTGAGAACACAGCCTGTTAACAACAAGGAATAACTTAATCTGTTAATTAAATACAAAATTCAGTTCTCATAAAAACACAATAATTAGCCTTTTCTTACCTTAGGATATCTGCATCAGCGAATTTCTCAAGAAGAGAAAAATGGGATTCTGATGTGTGCCACGTTCGCCACGGCTTTGCAAGTTCAGCACTCAGGAGACTGTTTCCACTTTCTAGACGCTTCTCTGGCAATTAGGGTATGCTGCTCTCCAGCGACAGTAGATGAGTCAGTTAAATTCATGTTGCTTGAACTACAAAGGATTCACATATTATAAGCAAAGACTCGCTGTGAATTTCTGATGCTTTAAATCCAAGCAATGCCTGTGCTCTGCTCCCCTCCAGAAAGCTCCTCATTTTAACAATTTAAGAAGGTAATTGGTAAAGTAGCTCATTATATAGAACAAGATTGAAGGGGCAGCGTTTGAGGACTAGGGCGACGGTCACACACACACGTGCAGGTAGGGGGTGCTGTGCCTAGGTCCCCAGGAAGCAGACAGAGCTGTCCCAAGGAAGCAGACTGAGGTCACACGCAGCCTCCTTCCTGGTCTGTAGTGGACACTGCTGCCTTGGCAGTGGGTGACCTTCTTGTGAAGATGAAGGAAGAGTGTGAATGAGGGGCTGGCCCAAGCCGTCCCTCCATGCCCCCTGTACTGAGCTGCCTGTGGCTTTCCACAAAACCCTGCCTCACTCTCTCGTCCCTTGCAAGGCCTCCCAAGTCCCCTGGGCTCAGCCAGGAACAACTGTGGTGGCCGTTGCCTGTGGTTCGGTCCTACCGGCTCTCGGCAGCGTTCACTGCCGCTCCCTTGGAGAAGCCTTCTTTATCACTGACGGTGAAGTGTGGCTGCTGTGCTAGGAAAAATCTGCTCTCCTAGGTAAAAAAGCATAATAAAGTATTTAGAGGGACATGATGGGCTGCTTGGGATTTGCTTGGACGTACTTCAGGACAAAATGAGGGGAACGGGTGGATGAAACAAGGTTGGCAAGATGGCGCTAAGTGTGGAAGGCGGGATGTGGGTACACCTAGCTTTTGTATTCATTTCTCTTTACTTGGGGGTCTCTTTGAGGCTCTCCACAAAAAAATAAACAGATCGTCCTTGACCTCCCCTGGCACGCTGAGTAGGCACCCGCCCACATGCCCCTGAACAGCGCCATCATACCAGGCCTCAGCCGCCCTGCGGGTTACGTTTCCTGGACAGTGCCCACCATTCGACATGAACTCCTTCAAGACCGAGAACTGCACCTTGTTCGCTCTCATAGACCACGTCTGGAACGAAACATCAAAATGTGAAAGGGTCACTTGGCGTCCTTGACAGGTGACGTCTTGTGTAGAATATACATTTTGTTTGCAAGACAACTCCTCGAGGAACTCGTTGTCGGGCGGACCGGAGCCATCCAGGTGCTGAGAATTTGCTCCTGTTGCAGCCGCTGGCTGTGCGAATTAATTAAAGAGAAAGGCCATTATAACACGCCCTGTGCTAAGAATCGAAACCTCTCCATCACTAACTGTCTGTAATTAGAACGAGGTGATTTTCCACTTTCCTCAAAGAATGAAGTGTCCACTCTCTCCCACAGCTTCAGTTGCAGCTTCCGCTTAACGGCTGTGTGTGTGATGCATCCTTAGCAGTCCCTGGCCACAGCAGGCCTCCAACACCATCATGTTTCCAGTCGATGTAGAGAAGGCGTAGAATGGAGACCTCAGGCACGTTCATGACATCATGGGTGGCACTACCCGTAGGTCTCCCAAACATCCGCTTTTGGACTGTGTATGAAAGTAAACACGTGTTTAGGACGCGCGCCATGCAGAGTTAGCACAGATTCCACTCACCGTCAAAACCCTGAAGTGCTCTGTAGCGGCAGGATGGGGGCGCTGGAGCAAGGTTCGGGATGGTTCTGGGCAGACAGGTCAAGGAAGGAGAGTCTTGGAGCCCTCGGTGGCTTTTCATACTTTATTTAGTAGAGGTGGCCAGGTACATGGCAGGCAGGGGTGCTGGGGGGCTGGCAGGCCTCCCAGCCCCCGGCGCATCTCACCCTCTCAGCTGCTTTTTCTCTCTCTGCTGCTGCTGCTCGTCAGTACTGTCAGTTGGTCGATCCTCACAGTTCTGGCGTCCTCATGACGCCGCCCATTTAAGCCCGTGTCCAACACAGGTGCGCCCACTTGCGCATGCCCACCCCGGAATGCTCGCAGCACCGCAGGTGTCCATCATCAGTGGTGGGCGGGTGGAATACCTGATCCACCTGTACCCTACACGCTCCTCTGCCCATTTTGAAGCCTCAAAGTCTCCATGTTAATGACAAGAAAGTCCCTCATTTAACAAACATCTTAAAGTCTTGCCAGGCGTGCCAGGCCCTCTTGTGCACCCTGCAAACGCCGTACAAGACAAAGGCCCCAGCCCGCCTTCTGAGGCAGCACTACACACAGCCCCGCCAGCCAGGCCCTTGCAGGCTGTGCACACCCAGCACGGCGCTCTCACGGCGCGCTCTCAGGGAGGCTGTCCACTCGCTCCCTTCTCACCCTCTAGCCAAGCTCTTGGCACTTTCTCCTCTCTTCCCTCCTCGCGACATCAATTTTCTTTTCCCAGCTGGGTCGTTTTTGTCAACGCGCACGTGTGGACATGTCCCCTAATTAGGGGAAGCGCCCATAGCCCCATCGTCCTTTTGAACCACCCCCGTTTCCTTGTCCCTCTACAGTGAGAACTAAAAAATGACTTGCCGGAAGTCACCGTGTCCACTCTTTCTCCTCCCAAATGATCCTTCTCCTCTCGTTCTCTCTGGATCTCGTATGTATCCGCTGTTCCCTTCCATGGGAATAGCATTCGTGGGGTCAACTGACGAATATGCAAGCATTGTTAAACCCCATGACCAGCTCCCACACGTGATTGTGCTCGACCTGTCAGAAGCATTAGATTCAGTACATTTTTTTTTTCCTTTTGGGCATCATTTCTTTAACAGTGAAGCTTTTATTGACTATCCATATTATTCAAGTCAGTCTTGGGGTGGAATGTCCTGGAATGGGGTCGCTCAGTTGATTCTCTCTCTGGGAAACATGTCTGAGACACGACACTTTCCTGAGCTTCCCCTTCTCTCACCAGCCATTCCGTCTCAATCTTCGTTGCTGGTTCACGCTCTTCTCCCCACCCCCGCCCTTTATCTCTGCTCCACTGCACTCACCCCCAGGCTGAGTCCCAAAGCATCAAAACCTCATGCTTCACATGCCATGTATATGGGCTCACCCCCAGCGTCTAGCTCCAGCCTAGACCTCTGCCCTGAATATGAGGTCTCCACCTGCCTCTTAAACATCCCTAATTAAATATCTGGTACACATCTTAAATGTCACATAGTTCACCTCCTGATTCTTCACTCCCCAAATATGCTCATTCTGGAATGTTCTCCATCTCAGGAAATGGCTCATCTATTCTCCCATCTTCCCAGTCAGAAACACCCTCACCATGTTCCATTCCTCTCTCTTCCCCCACATTCTTTCCTCTAGCAAATCCTTTCATCATTACCTTCAAAGTCTACCTACAACCTGACCATTTCTCTGACCTGTGCTATTCCCATGTCGGTTCACACAGGCATCGTTTCTTGACTGAATTACTATTAATACAGTAACCCCATAAATGACCTACCTGTCTTCGCCCAGGCCCTCTGCTGTCTAGTCTCTTCATAGCAGCCAACGTTGATTGTTAGAATGTAAGTCAGACCCTGTCATTCTCCATTGCAGAGCCACCCCATGAC
This sequence comes from Galemys pyrenaicus, assembly GCA_019455555.1. Classification (NCBI taxonomy): domain Eukaryota; kingdom Metazoa; phylum Chordata; class Mammalia; order Eulipotyphla; family Talpidae; genus Galemys; species Galemys pyrenaicus. Next base: position 2,480,807 of record JAGFMF010011974.1, read on the forward strand.
TTTCTAGCTCCTTGAGAATAGATTCGGGTGTCTGCAATCATTTATTCCTTTGGCCTGGAACACTTTTCCTGCAGATATCAGCATGGCTTGCCCGTCATTCCTTCTAGCCTTTGCTGACTGTTGCTGGCCATCTTTTTAAAATTACAACCTCCCCCATTCCCACACTCCCTATCCTCTTCCTCCTTTCATTTTTACCCATAGCACTTGCCTTCATTTGCATACAGCACTCCCCTACACACACACACACACACACACACACCCGAATGTAAACACCAGAAGGGCCAGGGATTTTTGATTTGTCTTACTCATTGCTAAATCACCAGTACATAAAACAAAGCCAGGCACTGGTCAGATTTCAGGGTTTTGGGTTTTATTGATAGTTTGAATGAGTGAGTGAATGAGTAAATGAGTACTTATTCTTAGCCGGGAACAGGAGATAGAGTAATCAACAAGACATGGCCCTTGCTCCAAGAAGCTCACACAATAACGACAAATAGAAAACTCAACAGAATTTCAACTCAGTACATTACTTACATTTGTAAGGGTGCTCGCCAAGAGGGACTGGCAGCCAAGGTGGGCGCTCAGTAAGTGCTTGTTAAATGTTGAATGAATGAGCTCCAGTTACTTTAGTTAATAACAACAGAGATACTTCTCTTGAAACACTGACAACATCTTAATGACCCCTGGGGGAGGATTGGAAGCTGAAGAGATCCTGTTGATAGAATGCAGCCCAGCATCTACCCCGTGAAACCTCAGAGTATTGGTCTTTGTTACTTGTTAAAATCACCAAGTAAAAATAGAATGAAACTGGAAGGAGAGATAACAATATGCAAGGACATGTAGCTCCCAAGAGAATTGCAATGAGACTTATCACTCCGCATTAAGATGTAAATCACTTAGTCCTCTGAGTCAATATTTGCTGATTGTGTATTTCATTTAGCCAAAGGTGAGTCAGTTTGAGGAGGAGAAAAGGGAAAATAACAAAAGCATGAGTTGTTGAAATGGAACCTTCCCCCCTCCCCCCCTCAAACTTTGCACTGAAGCTGTGTCTGACAACAAAGCAATAGATTAAAAAATTGAAAACTTGAGTCAACCAATTGTTCTGGCCACATGGCACATATTCTTTGATTTCTTTCTCCACTCAATTGAGACACTGTACATATGTGGTTTGAGGGTAAAAAATGGGACCGAGGAAGGGAGGGTATTATGACAGGCATTTGGTTCCACATCCTTCTGTGTGGCTTCTCCTGGGTTTGGGGAGACTGGGAATGAGCAAAAACGTTCTGCAGCAACCGAGACACGCTGAGCTTGCTCCTCTTTCACTGCTCTTCACATCCTGGGAACAGTGCCCCTTGACTGCGCTAAAGCGGGAGCCCCGCAGCGGCTGCTACCTGACGCGTGCCGAGACTAGAGTGTCGGGCGGGCGCATGCACGCTGCGGGCCCGCGGAAGCTCTGGTGGTGTTGGCCTGCTTGGGGGCCTCTCTGCCAAGCACTCAGCCTGCTGGGCCTGGGATTGTAAATGGATCGATTGGGCTTGACGGGCAGATATAAAGCCAAGGTTCCAGAGGGCTAGAGATTCAGGCTCTTTGGGACCTTCTGGAATGACCTTCACGGACGGATTCATCAGGAAGACTCATCTGCACCTCCTGGAAAGAACTTTGGGCCTTCAAAACCTTTGTCGACCGACCTAGACCTCAGAAAGCTTGGCATCTGATCTCCACTTCGAATCGCAGCCTCATCACTGCTCCCGCCTCTGGCCCTGCTTCAGACTTCACCAGCAAATTGGCATTGTAGGCCTCTGTCTGTAAAAGGGCATCTGCTATTGGCTTATGCCTACAGCTCTCAAAGGGCTGTGACTGGTGCCTGGGGTGATCAGAACTCTTAAACTGTGTCTGGCTAAATTAACCTAATGACGCTGCTGGAGCAGGGGGCTGGCCTGCATGCTACAAGCCCCACCAGCCCTCAAGCCTGGTCACACCCATGGCGGCAGCGACCCTGGGGCTCCCGTTTCAGTACTAGAAGCCGCTTGTCACGGGAGCATTGTGGCTGGTGCCGTGGAATAGGGATTCTCTCCTAAACAGGACACACAATGAGAAAAGAAGAGGATTGAGGCTGGGCTCTTGGGAGCATCTGGCGTTGAAGAGGCCCAGAGGAGAGAGTGTAGGGGAGATGGAAGAGGCCATTTTAGTAGTCAAGGGAAGAGGGATTTATACCGAAGGTGAGCAGATCAAATAAGATGGGTGCTACGCTAAGGATGGAAACAACCTAAGTGCCCGTCAGCTGATGGATGCATGAGCTAAATGTGCTACGGCCACACGATGGAGTAATATTTGGTCTCAAAGGAACAAAACATTGGCATGATCAATTTGCATATGCTGCATCATTTTGAGAATGAGCCTCAAAAGAGTATGCTAAGTGAAGGAAACCAGTCAGAGTCTGATCCCATTTCTATGAAATGTCCAATGCAGGCAAACCCGTGGCGACAGCAAACAGGTGAGAGCTTGCCAGGGGCTGACAGGGCAGGGGGAAGGGAAGTGACTGCTTAGTGCATACAGGATCTCTTTTTAGGGTGATGACTATACAACACGTGACTATATTAAATGTCACCAAATTATGTATTTTAAAGTGGCTAATTTTATGTTAATGTGAATTTTACCTTGATAGGAAAAGATGGCCGTGAACGCGGTCGTTGGAGTAAGACTTCCGTAAGACTTTTCTAAGAGCCTTTCCGGTGAGGTGGCGGGCAGCAGCCAGACTCCAAATAGTCAGTCATGGTTGTGTTACAGGGCAAACCCAGTCAGGCAAACCCATTTTATATTAGGGTTGCCCTGTAACAGTTGCGTGTCCACCAAGGCTCGTGAGGAGTACAGAGAATCTCTCGGGAGGTAGAAAAGTAGGTTTAGAGCTGGAATGTTAACGGAAGGTGGTGTTGATTCGTGGTAAAATGTGGGCAGCCTGCGCCTTTGTATTACCAAGGAGAATGAGCAGTGGAGAGAGGGGGCTTGAGGGTACCCAGAGACACTGGCTGTCAGGAGGACAGGGATGGGAGCCAAAGCAAAGGAACTTATTTCTGCACGCAAGAGCTGGGGCACAGGCCAGAGGTGTGGGGAGTGAGAGGAGTCACCAGAAACATAGTGGGGAGCAGAACAAGCAGATCGACTGAAACACACGACTGAGGGGAGTAGCAGGGAGACAGGAGAGGTCCGCTGCACCCTGTGGGTCCCCTCCCTGGCCGAGGATCGAACTCTGCTGCAGTGGCTGCGGGTGCTTCATAGTGCTGCACTCAACCCCTTGCGCCACCAGGGAGGCCCAAAGAGCTGAGTTTTAAGTGGAAGGCAGGACCATGCCGCCCCTCATATGGCAGATGGGGGAAGGAATGTTGAGGCAGGTGGTGGCGTGCAGAGGAAGCGGAGGGTGTCCTCCATCTCTTAGCACTGTCTGTGAGATCGAGGGCGCTTCTTGTGGTTATGTAACAGGGTGGTCCCAGGAAAAGGGGAAGTTCCAAAATCCTGGTTCCGCCCTAAGTGGGTGGAGCTGAGAAGAAGATTTCTGCAAAGAGAGACAAAAGGAAGGAAGATGGAGAACAGCAAGGAGACCTGGAGAAGGCACGTGGAGCAGAGGGACATGTGAAGAAACTGCGCTTGCTTTTTGGTCTTGGACTGGTTGGAACAGATGTGGGTGAAAGACCCGTGGGGAGGTTAGCAATGGCAGCTTTCATCTTGATTTTGATTTTGCTCT
>JAGFMF010011974.1:2484595-2543497 GCA_019455555.1 Galemys pyrenaicus
ATCCTATTTGGCTGGACTTTTACCCTCAAGGAGATGGGTAACTTTGGATGCTTAACTTAGTAACTATGTTCTTTGTCCTTTCTTTATTGTACCCTAGTTATATTAAAGTTCCTTTCCATTAAAGGTTTTATGTGTTTGTCTTAATGCGGCGGATGGCAAAACCCATTCAGAGAGGGCAGGCTTGGGGGTTCTAGGGTGCTCCTCTCCCTGCCCTGTAACAGTTACCGCAAGCTGACTTCCTTTCTTTTCATCCTTAATGAGGGAACAAGGACTGGTCTCCAGAGTCTTTCTTTTTTATTTATCTCAGTTGCCTATATTGGGTTCATGTTTTTTAACCTTATAACTCCTCATCTCCCCACATGACTTTAAATGTGAAATTCCATTTGTCTAGTAAGTAAATATAATTGTGGTGATAGGAATAACGTAAATGCAGTCAGCACTGCAATTGTGATAACCCTAAAGTGCAGTGTCTGAGGTAGCGAAAGTTCAGTACCTTAGAGAGTTAATTAAGTCAAGTTAATTTGTAGATCTAATCTCCAGCTAGGTAACATGGTTGATTATCTTATTTATGCTTAAACAATGTAACAGAGGTCATTACAAGACTTTTTAGATTATTGATTGATATATAATTTTGTAATTAATTTTGATCAACAATATCTCTTGCTGCTGGAATCTACCCTACTCCATTCTGGAATCTTCTCAGCACAATTGATCTATTGAAATCATGAGTTACCACGTGGTTCATTTGTCTCATCTAATTTTCCTATACAGCCCCCCTTCCCGTGGCATTTTGCCGTGAATCTCTGCAAACCAGCACTTTTGCGCTATGTCTGGCATGCTGTCAAAGGCAGTGCTGAGAAAGGGACATTTCTGTGGCGATACCAATTGCTGGTATAGACACTATTCGTTTCCTTCCATTTCCATCACTTTGCCCCACTCCCAAGCCACATCCAATAATACAGGTAAGAGCAATGTGCTTTCTTGGCAAATACAATTTCAAGGTAAGTCTTCTAGCCCCTTTTCCCCTGTTCCGTAGACATGATAGACGTGGTGGAGCCACCATTGGCTGTTCTGCTGAACGGCAGCCATTTCTTGCAATTGAGCTGAACAGGCTGCTGTGTCACCGGAAGGCACTAGCAGCAGGAGAGACAGGTATTTGGGAGACCGCAGAGGGTTTCTAGTTTGAGAGGAGTTTAGACTTTTGTGATCTTTTGGGTGCATTTAATTATAAATTCTTCAGTTTCAAGATCTACAGTAAAATTGAGCCAAAGAACTTGAACTCATTCGAGATTTCAGCGATGTAACATTATAACCATTAAGATACATTACTATCTAGATCTCTCTGTTTCCTCCAGAATATGTCACAAAATGTACTTTGTATCTTTCCTCACAACAGCAGCTGTATCTAAAAATATATATCCAACATAAGTTCTGAATGCAAGTTAACTCCTTTTCCCGAATATTCCATATATTAAAGCTAATAATGTCAAAGCATTGATCTGGAAGAAACTATGTATGGACTTGTGGAACAAAGGAACTCACGGGACTCCAAGTCACCTTGTTGCGGTTGCTTCTAGAGTTACAAGTTACCTTCACCAAATGTCTGCTCCTCTGACCACTTTAGCATACAAGATGGGGTGCAAAGGATCAAACTGAAAAGAATGAAGAAAATTGACAATAATACATAAAGCAGCTGTGTTTAAAAGAAACCTTCAAATATTCCCCACCTCATCACTCGCACAGCTGTAGGGGAAACTGCTATGAATGAGCATGTTTTACATTTGGACAGTGGAATGAATTTTCCCATAACACTTAAGCAATTAGCTAAGCATTGGTGTTTTGCAGAGAATTTTGTCCTTGTTAAAATAATTTCTTACATGTTTCTATCACTTTAGAGTTTACAACGTGCTTTGATGTGTCTCGTCTCACTTTAGCAAGTTACCCAACAGCTTCTCTGTGCCAGCCATTTGACACACTCTAAACTCTATCTCATTTAGCCCTAACACCAGCCGCAAGCAGTGGGACCTGTGATGTGAGTTTGTAGATGAGCACGCTGAGGGTCTGTGTGGCACGTGCCTGCACCTGCTGTCGCAGTTAGGAAGTGGAGCCCTAGGTTAACCCAAAGTGACCCAGAAACTATTTCAGCCTGTGTTCTGTGGCTTCTGAACCTTGCCCTCTCTTTCTGCTTGTTTCAGCCCCATCTCTAACATGTTCCTTTTTTGTGCAAAAGCTTTATTGCTACTGTGAAGGGTTACTAAAAACAGGAAGGTTTAAACAATGACAGCCGTAATTACAACAATAATAACAATAGTTGCTAAAATTTAAGGTGCTGAACTGACTGGCACTGACTGGGGGCTCTCGATTCCTATCTCGGTGAATCTTATTGAGTCCCCATATTGTAGCCATGTTGCACTTGAAACTTACTCAGTCCTTGGAAGCTGGTAGAGCTAATGTTATTCTTCGCTTTACAGATAAGACCACAGGTTCCTTGAGGTGAAAGGACATGATGAAGGTCATGCTGCTTAGTAGAATGGATACTAGCATCCAGGTTTTCTAACTTCCTATCAGATAGCCTTAATCTTCCTACCATACCTCACAAATGCCAGCACTTGACCACATTGTGTCACCAACAATACTGTCTACATTTGTTTTACCATTTTTTTCCACAGCAGGCATTGTGGAATTTACCAATACTGCAGTAAAATTAATGATTGTGTCCCTCTTTAGTGTTTTTCCATTCAAATTGTTTTATGCCCCCAAGGATAAGCAAGTGATGGCCTCTCTGTGCATCTGTGTCTCTTTTTCATTTTCTCTTATTCCTGATAGCAAATTGAGCTTCTGATGGGGATAGATAAGATTCTGACTCATTGAGCTGCAAGGCAGGAGTGACTCAGTAGAATTAATGTGTTTTCTGGAAGTCTAGAGACGTGATCTTAAGTAAGAAAAGTATGTACTGAAAAACTGTCTCTCCAGGATGAGTGACTCAGACAGTGCCCTGAAGCATGCAATCTATTTTGTCCAAAGTTCTGTGAGATACCTAATTTTGTTGCTTTCCTTATCCAGGAGAAATCAGGAGCAGAGGAGACAGGAGAACTGGGTTCTGGACCCAGATCTACCCCTTTCTCTATGTGAACACACTTCCTTCTCTAAGTCCAATTCTCTTCTCTGGTTAAAGGGGAATGTCATACTAAAACCATCTGTAAATGTCTTCATGCTTCAAAAATAATGAAAGCTAACTTTGTAGATTTTATGAACCACATCTACGAACCCCACATTGTTTGCTCACTATTACAAGCCTGTAAGATGGGTATTTGTCTGTCTCCATTTTATAGACCTAAATCACTGGTCCAAGAACATAGAGTTAGAAGTTAATGGAATCAGGAATCAAACCATCTCTTTGATATTGAACTGCATCTTCTTTTCACTATCACACATCTGCATTTGCTTTCTGTTTGTACAATTGTTGTGAACATTTGCCTGGATCTTATTAATGGACATGACAGTCCCAACAGTTGATTCAGTTGTTGATGTAGATTTTTTTTTTTCTGAATAGCCAACCAGTTCTTTAATTTGTTGACTTCCAAGGTGGAACAGGGTGTGCTCTAATATTGTGGGAGAATAACGTTTTTAGGTCGGGGCCACAGAGAAAGTGAACAATCACATTAATAGAAATTAATATTGTTAGTAACAACACAAATGCTTTCCTGCATTCAAAGCTTAAGCTTACTCAAGACCCCAGTAAATCCCAAAAGAAATCCTGCCCACTGCAAAGCCATTTAAGAGGTGTGTGTGCCTCAACTTTATGCAGCCTCCGCTTCCCACGCAAGAGTCTGAGCAGGAGACTCTGGCTGATTCATAGCATATCATCCGGGCCTCATGACAGAGCCCTGAGCGTGCAGGTCTGAGTAGACAAACACCCAGAGGAACCTTCTGCAGGGTTTCTGTAGGGGGCTTCCTGCCTCTCCAAAGTAGAAAAGAAAAGCCTCCTTTTTATTACTTGGTGGGGACTTTCAGGATCTCTGGTTTCCAACGGTCTTGTTACAACTGACTCAATAAACATGCACGGATCTCACAGAAGGCATGCTCTTGTGTTGAGCTCCATGGGGAAGCAGGAAAATGAATGAAGAGAGGGATGGTTTCAATTCGTAAGGAACTTGGATCCAAGTGGGAAAGACAAATCATAATTATAACTCCACACAGGACGCTGTAAGTCAGCCATGAAAATATGAACGATGAATGGATTCTGGAAGCTTGGTTTATAGACTAGAGTAATTCTGACTAGGCAGGGGTGTGCAGTGACATCGCTGAGCAAGTGACCGAGGAGGCTTCGTGGAGAAAGTGGTACTGGTGAGGGATTTAAGAAAGGGTATAGCAGTGTGAGAGATGCAGATTGGAGAAACAGCACCGCAAGCTGGATAAAGGAACAGCACAGCGTGAGGAACGTCATAGAAGTTGTAAGTACATATGGAGACCTAGGTTGTTTTGAATTTCATGTTTTATTCTCTGGAATCCAAAGCCCTGCCTCGTGATCTGATAACCTCGTGTTTTCGGCCTCAGCCCCTGAAGGCCCTCTCGCTGCTTTGTGCTTCTCTCTCCTTGGATGCCTGCGCTGCTGCCCTCCAGCTACTGGCTTGCTGTGAGGGTGGGAAGGACGCTCCTCCGTGTGCCCCTCGTCATAGTCATGGCTCTTTCCTAAAGGCCTTCCTGAGGGTTTACCTGGTATCTGCATTCTGGGGTCACGTAGACCCTGGTGCTGAGGACCAAAGCCCTCCGGGTGTATTGGGGCGCAGACCACTTCCTGGCCAGAGATTTTCCTTGTGTTAGTGCAGCTTCAATCTCTTTTCTGGGAAGGGAAGAGGCATGCATGTGACGGGGTGGTGGGGGGAGCGAGAGCACAAGCGAGGAAGGGAGGGAGGCATGAGCACGAGCTAGCTGCTCACGGTACCATTTCTCAAAAGAGGTCAGTAAAGTCATGGATACCACTGCATGAACAGGAGCAAACCAACGTACATAGAAGATTTTTCTCCATTTTATATTTTTTTACATTTTTCCAATTTATTATAAAGGCTTTTTTTAAAAAAACCGAACTGGCCTGGAAGAGGTCTGCTTGAAAACACAGCCGACTTGGAACACACCCCACGTTGGGCTGCAGTCCTTCTCACAGACCCTGAGGAGTCACAGCTGCCAGGGCCTTGGGGCCTTCTGAGCACTACACTTCTTAACTGAGTTAAGGGCAAGGTAGAGGCGCGGCAAGTGGCTTGCGCCACCTCTGAGGCAGAAGGTCCTCGATTGTTAGTTGTCATCATCATCATCATCATCTTCGTCATCATCATCATCAACGATTCATAAAAGGTGATGGGGAGACACATCATGATTTGGGGAATATACACTAAATAAATTTTATTTTCCAATTTGGGTGTCAAAAGAAGAAACATTTATTTGATGCTTATTCTACCCAAATAAGTATCTTCTGTTTGTCACCTTAAATGTTGTTAATTAGATGCTGAGTAGTCTTCAGATCATTGGCTTTCATATCGGCTCATCCCCACACGGTATATACAGCGATCCCTAGATGTTCTTTGTCCTCAAAAATATGAATTCTCCAAGCATCACAAGGGCGGGGGAGTGTCTGCAGTCCTCTAGCAGTTGCTATCTATTTTTAGTCCCTTCATTAAAGGATATTTTCCCCTTCTTTTGTATGCAGATGTGTGATGGGTGGGGTTGTCCTAAGAGGAGAGCTTGAGGATGGAAATGAACTAGATCTCTCCTCTTTGTCATTTAAGAAAATGATTCAACTTTCCATTTTGGGAGTATATAAGGGTCACCTTTAGCCAATTATGACTCATAATGGCTTTGTGTTATTGAAAAGTTACACAAATAGGATTTCTTAATATGTTTTTGTAATAGTACAAGTGACTAAATATCACGCAAAAAATCAAAGATCTTTGTGAAGGTGTCACTTAAAATTGGAAAAAGAAATCTTATGAAGAAGAAACTCTGACAGGTAGTAGTAATTCAGTCTCGTCTAACAGTGCCGGGGGCGGGGGGGTGACAGAATTATTTCAGATATTTAAAAAAATGGATGGGCTTAATTCTTCACATCCTGAATTGTTCACAAAAGAACAATAACAAGAAGTAGCTCAGTAGGCAGATGTGCACACACACCTGGGACCAATTAAATATTTTTCCTTCATCTTAATCAGAACATGGGGCTCTTGTCTTTCATAGAAGACCAACATTCCCCAATTTCGAATGTTTTTTAAAAGCTATTTTTAACATGCCAGATTTACAGATAGTATTTGTCGATTTAAATGAAATAAATGACTAGATGGAATGGTAGTAATAATACCTCACAGTTGGACTGATTCTACAGATTGCAAATGGCTTTCAGATATTATTTCATGTGATCCTCACAACACACCAGCCTTGTAAGGTGAACTGCCGGGTGGCCTTAGCTTCCCAGTTTACAGGTCAGAGAACACTGAGTCTCATCACCATCACCATCACCATCACCATCACCATCACCATCACCATCGCCATCGCCATCATCATCCTGACTCCTGAAAGGTGATAGGACACACAATGATTTTTGGAATATACTAAACAAATCTGATTTTTCAGTTCAGGTCACCCGCCTGTTGTTCCCTTTCCTCTCTTTTAAAATAGCACGAGGTGTTCTGCTAGTCTCCATCGTTGCTCTAACAAAGCACCACAAACTTGGTGGCAGCACACAGTAACAAAAATTGGTTTTCTCATAGCTCTGGAAGCCAAAAATCTGAACTCAGAGTTTAACTGGGCCTTGCTTCCTCTGAAGTTTCTAGAGGTGAATACTTCTTTGACAACAGTAGTTCCAAGGATATTCGAATTGTGAGGTGCTTGGAGATAGGACTTGAATAGATGTCTCCGGGAGACAATTCAACATATAACAGGCAATGACCCAGAACTTTCTTTTTCTGGAGTATAATTAGATAAATTACACTGAGACCACAATGTGTAATCATACCGAGAACCCAAGGCCAGGGACACATAAAAATAGCTTAATCGATGGCAGGTTGTTTGATGATTGGACTCCACATCTCCCATGGCTGGTGCGTTGGTATCTTTTAGGGCATGTTTCTACCGCAACTGACCCCTCTGCTTTGACTTTCCAAGGGGAAGTGTGGTTACTAAGGTTGGGTTTTGGGGCGTGTCTTCAGGTATTTATTTGTGTCCACGAGTGTGGGTATCACAAGAGCCGGCGTGGACCCATGTCTCAGGGTGATGCTCAGAAGCAGTTGCTTTGGCAGGGTCTTGGAGGGATTTTGTAATTAGAAAACCTCAGGAGGCCACCCCTTCTATTTTGGACTGAACTGCAAGTTTAGCTTTGAGGGACCCCTGAGTCGGTGCTCCATATTGAAAATTCCCATTACACTCATAACTGCGTCTACAGAGACTTCAAATAAATGGTTAGAGTCAATACTATGAGTGTTAATCTGCACCAGGCCCTTAACTGTGGTGCACACAGAAAGGAGGCAACCACGGTCCTTTCCCTCCAGGGAATCTAGTCTACTTGTTCAGTAAAAATAGCCTGGCCGTAACTATAAAAGCACTGGTGACGTGAGGGAGCTGGCATGGTGAAGGAGGAAGGCGAAGCGTCACAGGAGGTGCGCCATTTTTCATGGGTAGGTAAAGACAAGCCTGTTGTAATTCAATAGGTTGGGGCCTGTGGGAGGACCGAAGAGGTGCACTTAACACAGCCTGGGACTGCTGGGACTCTGACAGTAGCCACTTAACTTGCAACGTGGGAATTCTGGCTCCTGAGGGAAGTGCTCCTTGAGCTGACGGAATGATAAATTCCAGTCACCCAATAAAAGGTGGAGGGAAGAGTGACCCACCAGGACTTCATGCTAGTCTGCAACTCAGGGAAAGGCTGGTGAGCGGCCTGTGGAAAGTCTGGGCCTGGTTCTACCAGCAGGGACCGGATAAGGCACCGACGGAAGTGGGATGAGTGATTATTGAGAAGGACTGCCCTGGCAGTGACAGAGGGGTGTGCAGGGCGAGAGTGTGCATCTGCTTGAGTCTGTCAGAGGGTCTGAGGAGAGGGGACAGCGTCATTTCTGAGCTAGCTGGTAGCTTAGTCTTCCCGCTCTGACCTGATCCACTATACTCTATTTCCCACCCAGCAACTCAATTCAGTGTTTTAAAGCACAAGTCAAATCGTGACACTTCCCACTTGCCACCTGTCAGTGGCTTCTTGTTGCCTCTTAACAGGACTGACCGTGGTGTCCAAGGCTTGGTTGTAGCTCAGCTTCCCTTTTCAAAGTCATCCCAACTCACTCTCTCCCTTCACATTCGCCTTGCCAGTCAAACTGTCTTCAGTACTTGAAACACTCAAAGATCTTATCTGCTTTAAAACCTGTGCATGGGCTATTAGCTCTGCTTGGAAAGTTCCCCCACCCCCATCTTGTTACCATCCAAAGCTTCTAGATCTCAGATAAGATCTCATCTACTCAGAGACCTAAAGCCTCCTTCCTATTACCCTCTCTCCTCCTCCTGCTCGGTGGACATTGCTGATCGCCTACACATTAGGAGCCCCCCTTCTCGCCCGTTCATATGTTCACACCCACCCCCATTCGACCCCAAGTCTCAAGGGAAGCTGATGTGATGGCAGTCTGGGAACAGGTGTGCCTGCTCTACAGGGGACTGTGTTTGGCTTGTCAATGATTGGTTGAAGAAGTGGCATGAGACCTGACTCAGGATCATTCACTTGAACAGATGTGTTTAGCACGTCTTCTATGTTTCAGACTCTGTTCCATGTCCTGGGAACAGCAATGATCCAAGCAAAAACATCTGCCCTCATGAAGCTTGCATTCTAGTTGTGGAGACATGCAAGGAGTTAGGGAAGAAATAGGGAGATTAGCCAGAATATGATCACAGGAATTCAGGAAAGAGTGAGCAATTGGATCAAAGGCTAAGGAAAGGTCAAGAAAAATGTCAATTGACAAATGATCATCGTTGACCTTGACTAGAGCATTTGCGTTAGAAGGTCAGTCTGGGAACTGAATGTACAAGCTCAGAGGTTGCATTGTCTTGTCTCCATTTGAGTACTAAACTCTGGGCTATCTAACAGTTAAAGATGCTAAACTTCTTGGTGGGCAAAAGAAATAAATTTGCTTTGGAGAGTAACTTTTGGCTCCTAAGTATGCTTTGTTCCTCAAATTCCATCTGTCACCACGTTCTGACATTTTCCTGAACAGAGCATCATCTGTGTTTGCCCTCTTCTCTTTATTCCCTGAGTTGGCTCCTTCCTGGAGTTAGCTAGTATCCTTAGTACTTTGAGAAATGTTCTCCAACAACTGGCCCCCCCCATCTCTGGCCAGTTTTATCCCTAATTTCCTACATCGATCGCTGCTTTCTACCAAAGAGTCTCTAGTGGCTTCCTGGAATATTGGGGGTTAAGTCTCAGCTTTAAGAAAAGGTTATTAGATTCCCAGCGGACAATGACTGGAGACTGGAGTATTAGTACAGGTAATTCTGATTGGGGGGTCAGCAAGACACAGGGCCATTCTACAAATATCTCCTAGATATGAACTCTCCTCCCTGCCTCCCCCCTCCTTCCTTTCCTCCCTCAGTTCCTCCTCCCCCTCTCCTTCCCCTTTCCTTCCTCCCACCCCGATCCCTCTTTCTCTTGCTCTGTCTCTCTTAGACACTATGGTCTATCTGGGGTACAGAAAAGAATAAGATGTAGCCCTTGCCCTCAAGGTGCTTACCGTCTAGTTGAAGAGACAGACACATGAGCTGCTGCTTATAATGCAGCGTGATGAGAGTATACACTCAGTGTCACAGGACACCTTTGAAGGGGGATCAAGCCCACTCAAGGAGATGGAGAAAAAACTTGAATCCCATGGTAATCTATCAAGGGTGAGTACAGATTAGCTCACTTTGGGTGGAGGATTGGTGGAAGGTATTCCAGAAAGAGAGAGCAGCATGCACAAAGGTATAAAAGCAAGAAAGTGCTTGGCACATTCAAGTAACTAATGAAATCAGTGTGAGTGGTTAAAGATCTGGGAGAGTAAGGTTGGTCGAGTGGTATTAGATGAAACAAAAGAAGGAATCATGACATAAAAGACTTCAAGAAAAATGGTTAGGCATTGATGGGTTTCAGCAAGGAAGTGACAAGGCCATATTTGTATTTCAAAAATGGGGCTTCAGTGTGGGAAATGGATTGGAGAGGATTCTCACAGTAGGGAGACCAATTAGGAGGCTGGAACAACTGCTTAATTGACACTCTAATGGTTACTTGGCTTTGGTGTTAGTGGTGGATGTGGAAAACATTGAATGTATTTGGACTATATTTTGGAGGTGTAGACAGCAGGAATTAGTGTCTGGTTGGGGAACTGAAGAGATGAAAGTCAAAATTAAAATGAGGGGAGACAAAGATTTTCAAGTAAGACTCAAAAATTCTATAAAATCAAAGGTTGATATGCATACTTCATTAAAATGAAGAACTTCTGCTCCTCAAAAGATGCCATTCAGAGAAGGAAGAGGCAAACCACAGGTAAGAAGGCACTCACATCTCTCAGACAGCTCATGTCTACAATATATAAAGAAATTCTACCTATCAAGAAGAAAAAGCCCAATATAAAGTTCGGGTAAAAGGCCTGAATGGTCACTTTACAAGAGGACTTTGAAATGGCCAGTAAATGTATGAAAAGGTCCCCGACATGGTTAGTCATCAGGGAAATGCACATCAAAGCCATAGTGAAATGGCACTGTACATCTCTACAGGGGGCTAAAATTTAAAAGTCTGACACCTGTTGGCAAGGATATTGAACAATTAGCCCTCTCTCATACTGCTAGTAGGAGTGGAAACTGGTACAACCTCTTGGGAACATTGTTTGGTAGCATCTACTGAAGTTAACTGGAACTTCCCCTATAGCTTGCCAGTTCCATTTCTGGGTATCTACTGCTTGAAATGCATGGCTATGTCTGTGAACCAGAAAAAACGAACCAGAGGTGATAGATGTGACAGTGGGGGGTTATGTGGGTATAGACATATGCAAATGCTCATTAAACTGCCACTCAAGTTGTTTGCACCTTCGTGGATTTGCATAATAATACCTCAGAAAGAATGAAATAGGACTCAAAAATGATGTTCATATTTTTATTGAGAGCAGCTAGGCGGATCGTGGTAGCATTGGCTGAAGTGAGAAATGTCTTTATAGTAGGCTGGGCAGAGGGATTGCGAGTTGAGGCGGAGGTCAGGTTTGGACAGTCTGAGTTGCGGTTTAAACACAATGGAATGATATCAGTCTAAAATTAGGAGACAGATCTAGATTGGGCTCTTCTCTTCAAATTAGTGGCTGTTTTGCTCACACAAGTTTACAGAGTGGCTATCCAATAAAATAAAAGCACAGAGCCCACAGATTCATAGTCACGAATGCTCTGCTTTTAGAAACGTCATGCAGAAACAGTGCGGGCAATGAACGACACTGGCCAAACCTAGTGCAGTCACTTGAGGAAGGATCTTAACTCTTCATCTGAAGAGCTGGGAATTGATTTAAGATTTAGTGTGAAGCCATTAGGTTCTTAGGCCTGGGAGGAGTCTAATCACAATGCTCCTGAAGCTAGATAATTCTGGTAGCCATGTGAAAGACATGAGGGGGCAGAGCACAGCTGGAAAGTGAGAGCTGGCTGGGAGATGGGGGTAGAGGCTCCTGGTGGGGGGTGTTTATACCGGAGGCCAGGAAGGCCTGGGCAGAGGAACACCNATGGGGGTGGAGGCTCCTGGTGGGGGGTGTTTATACCGGAGGCCAGGAAGGCCTGGGCAGAGGAACACCACTGGGATTGAAGTGAGGATATTAGGAGGAAAACTCAACAGCACTTGACGACTAATGAGGTAGGGAAGTAAGGGGAAAAACACACTGAAGGGCAGCTCCAGCTGAAATAATATGAGTCTGGCTCATAGTTACTGCGCGCATTTAATGAGGTAACGTGCGTAAAGAGCTTAGCACACTGCCTGCCACGTTCTAAGCATCGTTTAAGTCAGCCGCTACCGCTCTGTCAGCATCTGCTTACTGCTAAAGAAACTCACAGCACCCAGCAGGCTGGTTCCACTTTGAATTCCTGACTACTGATTCAAGTGGGTCTTGAGCCCAGCGCAGTCCTTCACTCGCTGTGCCCACAGTTTCAAATCTTTGCCACCCTCCTCAAGCTCACCCTCCCACTTCTTCCTTCACTTGCAGCATTTGACCTGGCCTCTTGCATTCCAGAGAAAGTGGGTGCTCACCCCTCTCCCCCTTCCTCCTGGCACGTGTGGGGGTTTGCATCTGCCCCATCTCCTCAGCTGCTGTTGCCATGGAGAGGTGTGCAAGGCCAGGGGCCAAGTCCCTAGAGAGCGCCTTTTCCTAGGGACCTTTAGGAAACTTGGGGTCACCCATCACCTGTCTGGAGCAGTAAAGGAGAGGCAGGGGCTCTTACCCTGGTTCACATCGGCCCTGCACTTACCGTCAGTGGGCCCCTGAGCAAGTGTATTCGCCTCTCGGCACCGCTGTTCTCAGCATCTTGTGCTGGGCTGCTAGGCGCTTCCATGCGCTCCTGCATGACAGGTGTGTTGCCTGTGCACAGGATGTGCACGGTCCATAGTTCTTGAGCTTTTCTATCAGCATTTAAACATTCTGTGTCTCCCATGTAAAGGAAAAGAAAAGCCCTGTGGGTCCCACACCTTCGTGTGTGGTCTCATTTGTTTGCATCGATGTAACAAGGGAATGAACAGTGTGTCCGAGTTCTGCTCAGTTCCTTCCTGCCCATGCATTCTCTAAACCCTCCCTGTCTTGTCCAGATTGCCAGTGACAGGGTTGCATCCAGCCCTCTTCTCTCTTCATCTTCCTTCACCTTTCAGCAGAATTTTCATGGCTTGGAAAAATGACCTTGTGTTTCCATGGCTGCCTTTGATTTCAGAAGCTTCCATGACCTTCATTCTCTTTACACATTGTGGAAGAGCGTGCCCAGTCTCTGCTGCCCAATTCTCCTCCACCTATACTTTCAGTATGCGTTTTCAAGGCCCGTCCCAGTCCATGACGTCAGTTCCCGTTTGTCTAGTCAGCATGGCCTGTGTTACGCTCTGGTCATGAGCGCGTCCTGATTCTCGGACTGGCCACACAGCAGGCGTCTCCTTCTTGCTCATACCATACAGGGATGCACAGTGACAGGTCGTCCGGTCCCCACACAGTGACTGCCCCATCAGGGAGCATGGAACACGGAGAGCACGCACTGCCTCCAACGTGCAGTGACAAATGTCTCTTTGCAGCCCAAACTAGATACATTCCACGACCTAACCCTTCCTTTGCCAATGACTGTTAAAAGTCTGTAAGGAGCTGGGGACAGCGTGTCAGTGGCTCGATGTTATCTCTCAGAAACACTGTGTCTGGTGGCGGGTGGTAAATGGACTACTTTGCTCTGTGGTATGTGTTGAAATGCTGTGTTTAACAGCTAGGGGAAGATGACCTAAAAAGGGAAGAACTCTAACTTGTGGGTCACGTGAAGCGACCGTGGTGGTCGGGAGGCGAAGCCAGAGAGCATGACCATGGGCACGTCTGGCAGGAGAGCTAGTCAAGTCTGAGGCAGCCAGCAGCGAGGAGGGAGCTCCCAGGGGCGGGATGCAGGGACTGAACCCAGAAGAATGAACAGCAAGAGCACCTGCTTCGTGCCGGGTATTATTTGGAAGTCTTCACACGATCAAACTCATTGATTCCTCACAAAAGTCATTTATCTTCTGTGCCCAAATGAAGAAGCCAGGGCACACAGAAAGTGTGGGTACTTCTCCCCCGTTTTGCAGCTGCCGGGCTGCCCTTGTCACCTGCCTGCTCTGCTGTCTATCGAGACCAAGTGGCACAGGGGTGGAGAAAGACATGGTGTGACAGAAATGAGGTGGGCAGGAGTGGGTGCGCCCAGAAAGAGCCATCTGAGATGTGACCCAAAGCCTGAGAGGACCACACTGGCTCCATCACGCAAAGCCGTGTGTGTCATGGGAGAGGGTCTGGATTTCACTTGGAACAGTGGAAACCCCTTGATCTTGGGCTGACATGATCATTTCATTGAGAAGTAGTGGGAGTCTAAGACTTTTGACTTTGAAATAAATTATAGCTAGATATGCTTCTCCAAAAAGAAGGGCAGATTCTGGAGGGGAGTGTGGGAAGCCTGTGACCTTGGTTTTGAGCATGGCCACTGGACACAGTGTTTCTAAGAGATAACATTAGAATCACTGACCCGCTGTGCCCAACTCCGCACAGTGCTAACATTCACTGAGAAAGCACGTTGACGTGCTACCCGGCCCCTTGAATTTCTATCATTCATCTGCCAGTGGCTGCCAGCGCTGTTCATCCATCAGTTCAAATTGAATTTGTCCCAAAAAAATGTGAACATGAGTCCTAATCACCCCACACCTAAGCCTGCTTCTCCCCAACTTCCCCAGCTCAGTAAGTGGTCAGACTAATAACAGAGTGCTCCTGCTGAACACTCGGGAGTTTTCTCTCCTCACACCCGAGCTAGTGGAATCTCTGCAGTTCTATCTTAAAAACACAGCCACAGTCCACCCACCGCTAATTCCGCCGCCACTTCCACTGCCACTGAGACCACCACGGCCTCAGTCCACCCACCGCTTCTTCTGCCACCACAGCCACAGTCCACCCACCACTTTTTCCGTCGCCACGAGACCACCGTCGGGCCAGTCACCTGCACTCTCTCGGCAGTGACCAGACTCCCACTGCTCTCCCTGCGGCTGCTCTCACCGGAGAGATTATTACCTCTCACTGGAGATTATTACCAGCAGAGTGCCAGAGGGATCTTAAAAGGCAGAACACACCGCTCTGCTTTGCCTTTCCACTCTCTTCCAAGGCACCCCACTGTGCACCAATTACAATCCCAAGTCCTCAGCAGAGCCAGTGAGGTTCCACCCGGCCGGCTCGTGGCGCGCGTCAGAATTCTGGTTCTTACATGCGCTCTTACTTACTCTGGCCTGAGAGCCATTATATGTGCTCCGCTTTCTGCCTGGAACATTCTTCCTCCCAGATAGTCTCACAACGCGGGGCTTGCCCGGGCACACAGGTCCTGGGAGTCCTCTAAGCTGGACAGGTCGTGAAACACTCAAACAGCACTTTGCTATTGACAAGTCTGCCTCCTGTACACGACGGCCTGTGTCCTGGGGGGCAGCCTGACTGAGCGAGTCTCTGCTGGGCCTCAGGCTCGTCCTACACGACCTGGCTAAACGGGACTGTGGGAGAAGGAAGGGAGGCCGCTCGGGCGCTTACCAGGCAGGCACACAGCGAAGGGATGTGCAGTTGGCTGCGCCAGTCCCTGGAACAGGGGTGAGGAGACATGGAGAGGCCGACGCCAAGAGCAACCGCATCCGGCTCTCAGAGCCTCTCCACGAAAGCGGCTTTTTGCGAAGAGCCGTGTCTCGGGCGGTGGGTTTTACTCCCTTACAGTGCACAGGACTCACTCACGCCGCGACGACTTCTCGCTTCCAGCTCTGTCCGGACAACTTCAAAATGGACGCCGGGATCCAAAAGGAGAAACGCGAGCCAGAAGGAAAGAGAAAAGTGTCGGATGCTTTCGCTTACAGGAGGAATATCGGGGAGCCGAATAAGGCCTCAGGGAAAAAATAATAACGACAGGAAACACAAGAAAACAAAATTAAACACACAACTACAAAACCGACACCTTCTGCAGTGAAGAGGGAGGGGCTGGGGTCGCGGCCGGGTCGGAAGAGCGGGTGAGTCGGTCGTGGGGATTCCGTGGGGACTGCTCCTCAGAAAGGAAAGCAAACATTGCCAAAAAAAAAAAAAAAAAAAGAGTAAAATAGATACAAATAAATTATTTTTAAAAATTTCAACATATGTCCCGGAAGAAGCACACACCGCACCTGTGTCGCTAAACAGCGTTTCCCAGAGACATCGCTCTGGTGAGTCATTCGGGCACCAGCTGCATTAGACAACGTTTCAACATATGTCACTGAAGAAGGTAGTGCGGGCACCACACACTGCCTTGCACGGTTATCACCACAGCCACAGAGCACTTTGGGGCATACTCGGAAGGAAGGAGTAGGCCAGCATCCATTCCTGAGGTTGCTGCTTCTGTCTTGCTTATCTAGCCCTCATTGACCCTTCCTCCTCAGCCCACAGCCTGCAATTCCCACAGGACCACTGCCATCATCCAAGGGACAAACACCTGCAAGCATCCATAGGAAGGTGGCTTAGGAGTGGCTTCTTGGCCCTGGCTGGAGCCCCATCTCCCCACCTCTGTCCGCACCTTCAGCTTTGGGAGGCTTGCCCTGACCCCAAGAGCTGGGCCCTCAGTAGAATCCATTATTTCTCTCTTGGACCACAGCTACTGCCCACAGCTCACACCCCAAACTTGGGTCTACTTTGGGAGCCTCAGTAGGATGTCTGTGTGGCCACAGTGCAGTGCTTTCCACTCTGGTTCCAGTGCCTTCTAAGCAAGAGACATCAGCTCCCAGGCACATGCACTCCAAAGGTCACCTAGGTGCTCCCAGGCTTGTGTGACTCCTTACTGAGGAGAAAAAGTCACTTCCTGGCTGCAGAGGCAGCAGAGCAGCAGACCCAGAGGTGCTGGGAGGAGGCACCTGAGTCTGTTACGCTGTGTCAGTCCCGTCTTGTTCATTTCAGAGCTTCTGGACTGCTGGCCCCAGGAGCCTGGGGGGCGCTTGAGAAATGGCTGCGCTGCTTCCCTCTTAGCTACCAAACACCTCCGAAGCCCTGAAA
This sequence comes from Galemys pyrenaicus, assembly GCA_019455555.1. Lineage (NCBI taxonomy): Eukaryota > Metazoa > Chordata > Mammalia > Eulipotyphla > Talpidae > Galemys > Galemys pyrenaicus. The sequence goes on from JAGFMF010011974.1 coordinate 2,501,356, forward strand.
GGGAAGGTTCCCTTTGTCTTGCCTTTCTTCAGTGTGGTCACTGGAAGGCTAGAGGCTCAGTGAGGGCCCCAGGGGTCCAAAGGCAGGACCTGGTCTCTAGTTAAGGGACTATGTGGGCTGTGGATGTGTGGGTGGGACCTAGTGTGATTTGCATGATTTCACATCTGTCTGCCTCAGACTGAAAATGCCACGTTGTCCCCATATTCTAATGTGAGACACATAGTAAGTGCTCGATGACTATTTGGGCAATGAAGGAGTATTCTGAAGGTGTGACTGATGAGAGAATTCAGGCAGCTGAGGTGGCAGGGCTGGTGCAGTGGTACAGCATGAGCTGAAGGCGGAGTCGTCAAGTTCATTAGGTGTTAAGGGCCAGGTAGTAACCACGCGAGCTAGCAGGGGAATTTTGGCAGGATTTGTCCTGCCAGTTACCATGGGCCCAGGTGTGGGGCCAAGTTTAGAGATCCAGGGCTGGAACTCAGACAAGATCCCAAGCACATGAAGTAGCCACTTTCCCAGGGAGCAGAAAAATGTGAGGCAACAGGTCTGAGCGAGCAGTGGCGGGGGGGTGGGGGTGGGGGGGCAGAGAACACAGAAGCCAATGCAGTGGCCCAGAAGAGCTCCTCACCAGAAGCCACTGGGCCACCCACCGGACGTGGATCTCGTCTCAGAAGTACAGTGGCTGGGCCGCAACAGTGAGTGTGTGGCTCTGTATGGTACAGGCTGTGGGTCCCGTCTGAGGCCAGAAGAGACTCCAGGTGTAAGTGGGGCAGGAGCCCCAGGTAGAAACTGACTTGCCCATGTGAAAGTTCACAAGCAAGGGCAGGGAGCAGGCGATCCCCGCCAGTAGAGGTGATGGCGCTAAGAAGGCTTCTGAACTATTCCAGCCTCCTGGGCACAGTCCCTTCCTCCCTAGGCAGGCAGCAAGCGCCCTTTGCTTTTGCTCTTCTCGTTCCTTCTTTGTCGACTGCTGCACTTTTATTATTATCGCTGACGAGCGGGCACTGTAGGAACACCTTTTAAACATTCATTGATAGAAGACTGTGACGGTACCATTACTTCTCCGAAATGCAGCTCAAGAGCATCCTCTTTTCATGGTTGTGTGTGTGTGCGTGTTGTACCATGAGTATGACCTCATTTACAGTCACTTTGTAAACTTTCTAGAATTTCATTTATGCCCATTGCAAATCTCAAGGGCCTAGTCCATTTCCTTGGTGAACCCCATCATCGATTCGCTCGTCCAAAGCACCCACCGAGTACCTGTTCTGTACTAGGAGCTGCTTTAAGCTACAGATGCCACTGAGCAGTGCCGAAAATATATTTATTGTCAGATGTCTTTTAAGGCACCAACAAGGTAGCAGTTAGTATTGTGAATGCTAATTAAGCAACCAAACTCGGTCCGGTTGTATTTATGGAGTAATAGTGGGTCTAGCCTAACTGGAGCGGCCTTTTTCCAGCTGTCCTTGCTCAGCCTCAAATGTGGCCTTCTCATACCTGAGCCACGGGCAGGGAAGGAGCTGTTCTTGCTAAAGGTCACCATTAACGCAGCCTGCGGTCCTTTATCGCCCCTAACCTGGGAGAATTCTCTTTAACGGGTTCCATTTTCATAAAGTCTTTTCTGCTCTTTGGAGAAGCCATAATTTAGTGCCCCCAATTAATTGAAAAGCTAAAATTTCATACATAGTTAACTACATCTTCAATCAGTATTCGGTGCCTGGAAAATAAGTCCCCAGTGGACATTTGCCCCTCCGAGTCACGCTGTACTGAAAAAATGGTGCCTGGTCACTGGCTCTTTCTCCTTCAAATGTTCAAGTTCAGCAACGATGCAGTCGGCCAAGTGGAGAATGTTTCCAAGAAAAAGAGTATTCAATGCTACTCTAGGGTATCCAAGGGAGAAATGGAAGCGACTTTAACTTCCTCCAGGTAGATGAGTCAATGGTTCTATTATCCACTCTCCAAGCCATGCTAAATGAGTGAGGGTCCCCAAGAAGCTATCCGTCCTCTTGCAGTGAGTTGTAACGGTGTGGTAGAAGCAGTTACTCACCTCAGTCGCTGGCAGCACCTCACCAATCATGGACCGTGCGGTCGTGGCAGCTCACCCCAAGGACTCCTTCAAACCCCTGGGAAGAAATATTTTTAAAAGGTTCACACAGATTTCTGACAGGGTTGGCCACAGTGGGGACAGGCTACTTTCCTGGCCGGAAAATCGGAAGTTCCAGGTCCAGCTCTGCCCTCGACTGCTTGTGCTGCAGTGGCCATGCCCTTTCCGAAATCCTGTCTCTGATTTCCTCTACTCCGGGGCTCTGGCGGTTGCCGGCTAGCACGCCACACTGCAAGAGGTTTGGAAACAGGTGTCTGCACGACCCAAGCTCATGGCAACGTTGTCCAAAGACAGAAACATCCCAATGCCCATCCACGGGTGGGTGGATCAGAGATGTAGTGTGCATGCAATGGAATATTACTCAGCCACGAAGAGGAAGGGTGCACTGATGCAGATAACGACATGGGTGAACCTGGCACACATCATGCTACTTGCAAGAAGTCACACACTGAAGTCCACAGAGCATGGGATCCCGCTGTTACGAACTGTCCAGAATAGGCAATTCCGTCCAGAGGGAAACAGGAGTGGCTGCTGCAGCTGGAAGTGGGTGGATAGGAAGAAATGGCTCATGGGGGTGGAGATTCCTCTTGAGGATGAGGGAAATCGGCTCTAGAATTGCTTGGTGGTGATAGTTACACAAGTCTGTGACTATACTAAAAACCACTGACTCACCAGAGTAGCAGGTTGAAAATGTGGCTTCTGCCGGTCTCCCTTGTTGAGGTGGGCATCAGGAAGTGAGCGGTGGGACTGATCAGTCCACGCTTTTACCAGTAGCCAGGTAACGCCGCCTGTCAGGTGTCGGGTAAGTGGACAGACGGCTGCTGTGCTTTTCCCTAAGTGTTCATCAAGGTCTCAACTGCTTGGCTGCCTCCGGGTTTCTCCTGGGCCCTGTGCTATGCCCTGGGTCAGTGCCCAGCTCGCCCCCTCCTCAGAGGTGGGTGGTGCAGACTGTGCTTGTCCTCGTGGAACTTACATCTCTCCAGGGTGCTGCTCAATGCCTTTGACGTGTTACTTTACTTTCTATTAAATAACCAAACAAGCTACCACTAGCAGAGACCCAGGCACATCTCCGTAATAAAAAAAATTAAGAGGGGAAAAAAAGAATCAGTTTATCAAAGCCAAGCCTTCAACCAAATGAATCTTCTTAGCCCTAGGGAGGTCCTGAGCATGCCGGGCAGATTCCAGCTGCCTTGGATTAGGTGAAAGACCTGGAGACGCCTGTCCTGGGAAGAGCAATGATATTGAAGAAGACCCCACACAGAGCTGCAGGGCAGAGGCAGAACACAGCGGAGGTTTGGGGAGAACCTTCCTCAGGCTCTCAGGGCCGGGCCCACAGCAGATGCCTGTCTTGGCACTCGCTTCTCACACTATCAGATGCCGCCACAAAGCCTCGAAAATTCTGAGGTTGGCCTTGAAAAAGAAATGCGACCACTACACAATGGTGAGATTGCAATTCCAGGGCTCCTCGCTAATTAACGCTTAAGGCTTGGAGACAAATAGCCTGGGAGGCTTCTGAATGCCATAGAAAAAACTGCAATTGTCAAACAATGGAAGGCGCTGAATGCATCGTTGGGAATTGAATGGAGGACAGGGCAAACATGGCAGAAGGCGTTAAAGGAGGAGGGGGGTGGTTAACCAAAGGAGGTTGCAGAGTTCCAGACGCCCTGGCTAGTTTTCCTGCAGGCAGACTCCTCTGCCTCTGGGGCGAGCAGGGGTCTTTTAGGGGGTCTCTGCATGGCAAGAGGAGCGAGGTTAGAGGAGGAGACGCAGGTTGATTTTCCTGCTTTGAAGAGAGCCAGGCGAGACCAAACAGTTTTCAAAGTGGAACACTGGCCGTCTCTCAAAGCTCCTCAGTTTCCAACCTCCCTGGCTCCTGACAGGACCGCTAGGGTAGATCTGGCACGGAAGCCCCATCTGGCTGGTGGCAGCAGGATGCCCACTTCTGCCTCTCCTCCCTCCAGTCCCCTCTCCCCGCCCCTCTGCCTCCACCTCTCTTCTATTCTCCCTGGGCCCTGACACAGAGTCCAGGAAGCAGGCTTGACTTAGCCTGGTCCCGCCTCAGGGAGCTCACTGCCCGCAGATAGATGAGTGTCGGGAGAGACGACCGCTGCTGCTCAGGTGTGGACCGGAGCCTGTCCTGGCGCACTCCTTGGTGGGGCCCCGCAGCCTGGGTGGGCAGGACCTCCCTAGGGCAGGGGTTACTGAGGGGCCCACTGCTGTGATTCTGCGTGTTGTCCAGCAGAGCCTTCTCTGGAACTCTCGCGCTTGTGGGAGGAGGGAGGAGCCCACACCCAGAACATGAGACGCAGGAAGTCGACGGGGGACCTTGGCTGGCCTTTCTCCCGTCTTACCTGCTTCTTTGCTGTTCCCTTGCAGCAAACATCCCAGGAGGTCTGTGTGGGGCACGTTTATTGAGTACCTCAAACTCGGCCATGTCGTGGGGCACCTGTTTGCATCCCTGAGGAGAGGCTTTTAAAAAGCAAGACCCTTCTAGATTCCTGGAGGCCTCTGGGGTTCCTGAAGGGTTGTGAAACCCGTGTTTTCAGGATGGAAATGTGCCGAGAAGGCATGTCTGACGCAGACTAGTGAGGCCGTGGACGTCGACAGGACGAACTGGCACAGGAGGACTCTCTCTGCCCTCTGCTTTTGTGCTGTGGGGTGCAACGGCGCTTGGGGTGTGGGTCATGGGAGCCCCTCGAGAAGTCATTGTCTCAAGGGACCCTTGCTTTTGCAGAATTTTTAGAGAACTGGGAAAATGAGAGCTGGGCAAACCTGACAAGGTCACCTTCCTGCAGCTGAGACTGTCGAATAGTCCTTCAAGTGTAGTTCAAGTTGGTCAAACAGGGCTTGTATATACATCATTCTTTTTCCCTTTGGATATAAAATCCAAAGCAATGTAATGCATTCATGGGGTATTGCAAGTAATCTGATGATGAGAAAAACAGAGACATATTGCTTATTTCTCACTTTTTTCTCGTGTTACTGAATGCCCTTCCCTCCTCTCGTTGTTTCCTTGTGATTTGGTGCCACAGTTTAACACCACACATGTCCTAACTCTGCAATTCAGTTTGCCGAGTATCCCCAGGCATGGAGAACAGAGCTGAACTCCGAGGTATTTTTAGCCCCTGGTGAACGCCTCACCACCCGGGCACACGCTGCGGGCCCGAGGCAGGAGCAGAGTGGCACCCAGTGCTGCCCTCCAGGTAACCGTTGCCATTCCCATCACTCATTGCATGGACATCGGAACCAGACCTAACCTTTCTAGACCACGGCTTCTACATCTGTAAAAAGGGAATAACAGCTCCTGCTTACTGTTTGCTGCAGATTGTCCCGAGGGCTTTACGTACGTACATTCCCTTCGTCAGAGAACAACGCTGCACCAAGGCTGTGCTTATGCTCGGTGCTCCCTGTTTACAGGAGAGAGATGGGAGCACAAAGAAGGAATCTGACCAGGTTCCCAAACTCCTAAAGGGCTCCTGGGTTCTTGGATGGTTGTGAAATCAGTGATCCAATCTCTCTGGCCTCAGTTTCCTCATCTGTGAAATGTGAAACAGTAACACCAAATGTGTAAGATCAGCGCCAGGGTTGGGTAGGCCAAGTGGGTAAAGGCACTTAGAATGACGCTTGCTCCAAAGCCAGCCCTGTAAATGTCCATTCTGCTTTAAGCCACGTGTCACTTCCAGAATCACCGTATATGTGTGTTACCCTAACTGCAGCCTCTCACTGGACTGTGAGCGCTGTCAGATTCGGGCCTCTGCCTCGGTTCGTCCTTGCTCTGTCTCTGATGCCCGGCAGAGCAGCTGTGCACAGAAGGCACTTATTAATTACTTTGTGAACGGACGCACAACAGTGATAATGACGTCAATGATCATCTGCCACGGAAAACGACAAGTGCGCCACATGTCCACTTGTTGCCATCATGTAGCTGGTTCCCACAGAGCAGTGACTGCCTTCTAGTCACGTGCTCACGTGGCGTGCTCTGAATTCACGTACCCCTGGTCTCATGTGCACACTGTCCTGTGGCATTAGGACTGCGCCCTTATGACCTCATTGAACCTCTTTGCCCCTTCCAGGTCTTATTGGGCGCTGAGTTTAGGGCTTCAATATATGAGCGGGGGTGGGAGAACAATATATGGCGGGGCTGAAGTTCAGCTCCTAGAGAATTAGGATGCCAAGAGCGGAACTGTTGTCAAGGACAGGGCATGCCAAGGTGGCGAGGAGTTCATGTACCCTCTAGGCCATGGGTTTTCAAACCTTTCGTGTGCGACTGAGGCCCTCTCTCAAAGGAGCTCTCCGTGGAAGCTGATGACACGAAGCATGCAAACCGGAGCTGCGCTGCTGGGAGCTCAGGCTGAAGGCCAAGAGGACCCCAGGCCCTCACAGCCCCCCAAAGGCCCCTCACCTCACTTCACAGAAGTGGCAGGCTGATCTGAGTGCAGTGAGGGCCTCGGGGTCTCCTAGCGCAGGACTCACGGGCTCCAGCTGGAAGCCTGGAGATCTCAGCAGAGCGGAATGAGGCGGCCTTAAGCCAAGGGAGTGTGAACAGCGCCCATCACAGCACCGACTCCCCGGGAACGCGGCGAAGGCGTGCTCACGCGAGGCAGGCAAGCGCCAGGCTGCGACTGCCTCTGCACTATTAGCAGCTCATCGTCTTTAATGAAAGGTTCAGGCTGAGCTGAGTGAGACAAACGCTGCAGTTACAGCCCTCCGATTGTATAGATCGATATCGCCTTCATTCTAAAGCACAGGAACCAGGAAAACATTATAAATCACTCCCAAGTGCCTCAGTTCAAATATTATTTCAGTATGCAAATTACAGTCATAAAGCATAATGAAGCACATTTGAATATCTAGTACAAAAGTCACCATATAAATATAAAATAGGAGCGAGTGAATGTGGTCAACATTTTAGTTTATAAATGCAATTTGCCTCCTGAAGCTCTGAAGAGCTTCTGGCCAACTTATTTTGCTGAATTCCTTGACCAAGGATGTTGGTGCTTTAGTTTTGAAAGAAGCAGGAATACTGTCCTAAAAGCGCATGTGCAGACACAGGCACTAGGTAAAAGATGTAAAGAAGACGTAGATGTGTCCTGTCCCCAGGAATTTCTAATACCACCCCAGCTTCAACTAGGTTGTCGTGCTTGCCAATTTCTTGCCAGTGTCCAGGGTGGGAGTCAGGGCTGTCCTGGCCCACCTTGCAGGAGGGTCTGGGGGCGGGAAGCACTCTCCGGGAGGAGCTACAGGGCGCTGTGGAAGAGCCTGCGTTAGGCTACCTTGCTGAAGAACCGCAGATCCTAGTGACAGAGCCGCAGCCCAGAGGGCATGTGGAGACTGGGACAAACTTTGCTCCAGGAAATGTGAGTGTCGTGCAGTCGCCCCCCATGCGTTGGTGGTACCTAGGTCTCTGGACTTTTGTTTTCATCCCAAGAGCTACAGTCCCCAAGGATGACAGTTTCCAGAGCTTACCATTCCAGGGGCATAGGACCTCAGACGTGGCGTTCAGGTGGTAGAAGGAAAATATTTCGATATAATGCCCAAAATATTTCTTGTCCTCCAACCCAAACCTGTCTCCACTTCCAAAGACAAATGCGAATGGAGGGCTCACCCTCCGCACTATGCTTTGCTTGTGCCATTGCATTTTCTTCATCACTTATAGCCTATCACTTCCTTTATGATACAGCGGCAATACCTTTGGGTTATATGAGATTCTGAAGCTCCCACTGCTTCTGTCAAGACCCAACTCAGAGAGATTTTATAAGACATTGTTTCCACCCTGGTCCCTCTCTGACAGTTTACTCTCTGCCTCCTTGAAACCTCTTGTCACCAGGACTTACTGTGTATCATCTCGAAGGTATTCTGGAGTCCCATGTTTGCATTTTATCTCTCTGAGTATATGCTCATCTTCTCAAGGAAAGGACTAAGGGCCTTTTATTTCTCTGATGAACTCAAAGCTCAATCCAATACTCACAGCATTTGTAGAGTGTCTACTCTGTGCAAGCAATTATTCAAGAAGCTTTCTCCCTTCTTGCTTCTGGGAAGCCTCACCCATTCCCACCCGCACTACGGTTTTGTGTTTTAAACTGAGAGACGACTGATACCTAAGGCAGAATGATCATTTCCGATTGCTCCCAGGAGATGCTACCCTGCAGCATCTTGGAAGTAAGAGCAGCACCAAAAGTACGCTGGGCCTCCGTTTTCTAGGGTATGAGAGGCGCTCATGGCCAAGACCCCGGTGTTCTTGCATCAGCTTCCTGTCTGCTCACCTTGCTGGGGTGGCTGCCCAGATGCTGTTTCTAAGATACAGATGTGGTCAGGACACCCCCTATTGAAAGCGTTGTGTGACTCGCCCACGTCTTCTTGGAAAAATGTCCGCTGGCAGGACCAGAGAAGAGTGATTTCAGCAGAGCCTGGCTTTGGGTGTTGAATCAGCTTGTCCATCAGCAGGTTGATGACTTATGCAAATCAACTTCCTTCTGTAAAACACGGCTATGCATGCTTCACCATGGGGCAGTGCTTCCCACATTGTAGTGTCCGTAGAGGCCCCTGATGGGTTTTGTTAAAGCACAGAGGGCGGGGCCTCTCCAAAGCTACCGATCCTACAGGTCCGGGATGGACTTAGGGATCTGCACCTCTATGAAGCTCTGGTCTTGGCGCACACGCACTGTCACAGAGTATCGTGAGGACTCGCGACGCTGTCCGCAAAGCTTGTCTGCGTTCCCCTGCCACACCGCTCGGCCTCCACCAGCCGCACACCCGGTGCGCCAACCACAGCCGACCACCTGCTGGCGCCGGAGCCCTCTGGGTAGCTGTTGCTCTGCGGCACCTTTGTCTGTTCTAACCTTCCTGCCCACCGCACGCGCACCGTAATCCTTCCTCTTCACGAGCTGAAATGCTAACAAAGTCTTTGTGCAACTTCTGCAGTGGGGATTAGTTGGCCTTTCCTCCGTCTGTTCATTTATTCATTCAGCTCGTAAACATGTACTGAGCGCCTGCTGTATGCTAGACTCCGCGCCAGCTGCCGGGAGTACTGTGGTAAGCGAACGAAGACACTGCTCGGGCTCTGTGGGAACGAGACGTCACTCTTCTCGCGCTGCTCGCCATGCTCAGGAGAGCACAACCCGGGAAGAGGCGGCTTACCCGCTCCTGCACGCACCGGCGCCAGCAGGTAGTACCGTCTCCCCACTTGTGCTCTCCCATCGCACGTCGAGGCCCATCCCCAGTGTGCGGAGGGCAAACGGCCGCTGTGTGAGCTGGAGGGTCCTTCTGCTCCCGCGGCCGGACAGCGCGAGAGCTGGGACTCCACGGTCGCTCACCGAGACCCTTGCAGCCTTTCGTGCCTGTGCCGATGCCACCTTCGGTCCACCCTCCACTGCAGAGCCGAGCCACGCCACAAGCCACAACCAGCGGACACTCCTTGGGACCTTTCCGCTGCTCCGTCGATGCTCGTGGGGAGCCTCCAGCTGTAGTCGTTTGGGACCTGGACCGAGTGTGCCTCTTTTCTCTCAACCACTGTCCTGTGCCGGCGCCCCCCCCCGCATGGTGCAGCGAGAGATGCCGTGTCTTGAATTTGCCTGCCTCTTTGCTCCTGGCGTCTCCACCCCTCAGTCCAGTGTCCATTTGGCCACTGTGGATGGGCATAAAGCTGAATTTCCCGCAGATATGCCTGAGCTCTGTGTTCCGCGTGACCGCTGCTGGCTGTTCTGGGTGGGCTGAATTCCTGGCTTTCTCCACGGTGCCCTTAACCTTCCGTGCTGTCCAATTATGTTCCTCTGGAGTTTGGTGCCTTGACAGAAACAACTCCCTGCGTCTATGCTCTGAAGTCCCCTTTGAACTAAAGTTTCCACTTACATTGTGCCTTTGATGCCGCTCATGTGCGAGGGGCTTTTATGCTGCCACCGGCGTGGCCCTATTTCTCTATCCAGATTCAGACTCTGTGACGTAGGTTGGCTGTTCAATAGCCCCCGAACAGAACATGCAGAGAATATCAGGGTTACCTTTTCCAATTAGCACGATGGCAAAAATAAATCCTCGATGTGGATATTTTACTATAAGATAACCAAAGTTTTGCAAGCTTCTAGAGAAATTCTACTCACTTCTGATGTGGCTATGATATAATCAGCAATTTTGGCAAAGACTGTACCTGAAATATGTCATTTTCAGGAGCTGCCACCCTATCTGTTAGGGGAGGAATGAGTGATGACAAATGAAATGGAACTGTAGCATTTCCTAAAACCATACAATGAATTCTGCTCTAAAGTGTAAACAATTAATGGCACAAAGGTACTCCCTCCTGAAAGGCTTTTGTGGTTTAATTCTCCATGTGAAAGGAGGGTTAGATGACAGTTAATACTTTCTGTAAATAGCAGCAGCATCTAGAGTCTGCTGAGGAGGAATGGTCTATGAAGATCCTACTTCTGAGTAAAAATGGGATTTCCTTTGTAGTTTACTCCAAGGAGCAATTATGGTAAACATTATTAGTTCAGATATATTCATTTTCAATGTGTGATCTTTCGGACACAGTAGACTGAAGCTTACTTCTGCCTAGCAAATCTCTTCTTCACGTTTTTCTAGATAATTCTTATCATTGCCATTTATTTGCTTGTTATCCATGCTTTCTCTTATCGGCCCCACTCCTTCTTATCCTGTTCTGCTTTGTCATCGTCCTCACTGCCTACCCTGCCCCCCAGTCCATGTCTGGCTCATTGTCATCTTGAGCTCAAGCGAAGAGCCCATGAGGTTCCTTGAAAATGACACTTTAGACGTGCAGAGCGCGTCTACCTACGTACACAAAATGCTGTCATTTCATTTGCTCTTCGCAAAAGGTTCTTTTGTCCCCATTTCGCAGATGTGAGCACTGAAGTTCAGTGTGGTTCTCATTAGATTGCTCATTAAATGTCTCCACGTCTCCCCAGGCCACGTGGATGTCGGAAGCGCGCTCTGTGGCGTCTTTAGGGCGGTGTGAAGCCAGCTACGTGGTGCTCTCGTGATGGGTCATGGACGCGCGTGCGCTCTCCTGGTCTTGCCCTTCATTTTCAAAGCCAGGCTGTGCAGCGCCCTCCTCCTCCCTCGCCACAGTGACTGGCTCTGTTGACAGCAGGGCCTGCTAGTAAGAGCTTGAGCTGCTGGCATTGGTGGTTATAACTTGCAGGTGTCACGCCTGCCGCCTGCCGATAGAAACCAACTGTGAGGTCCGTCTCGCCCACCTCTCCCGCTTTGCACCATGCTGGCCTTTCCAGCAGGCAAGCATCTCACCAGCTTGCACGGTTAGGCACTTTTCTGTTAAGCTTAGCTTGCCCACATCTCCAAAGCCCAACATGTACCGTGAATCGCCAAGAAATAAGCAGGAGGCCAGATTTTCCAAAACAATTGACCCCAGAGCCCTGTCTTTTCTTGCAAAGAGCTCACGCGGGCAGTGTTCTGCAGAGCACACTTTGAGCAGCGTTGTTCTCGACAGCCGTGTTTCTGTTTGTCTTCCTGGGGCTCGGGGCTCTGGCTGGAGGTTTGCTTAGGAGTCAGGTGGAGCCTAGAGGGAGACTGACATCGGACAGGGGAGCCCTTACAGGCAAGGTCAGCCTGAGCTGCCGAGCTTGGCGGCCAGCGGGCATTTAGTAAAGCAGCAGGACCCAGACAAGCCGCAGGTACACACGCCCTTACAGCCATGACGGGAGCGAGAAGCAGCAGCCTGGAGCAGATGACATGCTTCCGAAGGCACACGTGGCGGAAAACCCAGCGAAGAGGCCGGATGCTGGCCAGGCCGAAGTCCCCTGACAAACAACGAGCTTAACCATTAGGAAAGCTGTTAGAGAACTAAGGGTAGGCGTTTTGACGAACACTGCTGTTGCTTGGTCACTCTGTCAGTTAAAGCTACAGGCATTAATAGTGTCCCCACCTTGCCGATGAGGAATGCACCTGGTGTTACCCAAACACACAGAGAGCTGTGGTCATGTGAAGTGATCCATGTCACTTCAATTTCAACACCAGGTTTTTAGCCACTCCACGCTCCTGCCTCCCCATACGACTCATGTCACAAATTCCAGGTCTTACCAAAGATGCTTCCTGCTACACTGGCCTTCTCTTTGCTGGTCTAGTTAGTGCAACTTGAGGGCATCAGCAATGGAAAATCTTGAGCCATAGACCTATGAGCTGGAATACGGAGGGGTGCATTTTGGGGTAACCATCTGTTTTCATTTTCTTTCCTGAAGTCAATCATATAGGTCTTAAAATCTTTTGAAATGGTGATAGTAAACAAAATCACTTTCTAACTTAAGGCAACATCACATTGATGTCAGAAAGAAGCTGCAGTGAGGTTTAGGACAGAAGCAAAAACTGGACACAGATGATCTCTCTCCCGTGGGTGGTTCTGGTCACTGGAGAAATACCTCTGAAATGGCTCAGCCTCAAACAGGGTGACTTCTAATTTAAAAAACGTGGTTTTTTTCTTGTGTTGCTAAAAGGCTGAGTTATGATCATTTGCCCCCCCACCCCCAACATTTAGTTTCTGATTAGATCCACAGAGATCAAGAGACATGATTCATAATCTTTGAAAGTAGGAGGCCTCTGATTCATCTAGACTCTGTGCAGCGGACGAGTCAACGTGTTGAACTTGAGTGACTTTTGACGCTTTTTCTTTGCTGCGCGTCATCAGGCACAGAACTCTTAGTTCTATGCTAGTTTGGCCCTCTCACCCTCAGACTTGCTCTGCTGTGGTCTGGTTAAGTTTTAATTTCTTGGTTATCTCTTTAGGGTTGAAAATGCAGCTATACAAGTATTGATTGACTAGTGAGTCGAATCACTTGGTGTTTAATTATGAACTACTTGGAGACTATTAAAAATTCATGTTGTCTTGTATTTGTGGCGGTGCAGGTTTAAAAGTCATTAAAAAACAGCATGACTGGCTTAGGTAATTAATATTTGGCTTGAATAGTAAAAACATTGCAGTTATGAACAGCATGACCCGTGGCCAATCACCTATCTCAATTTTTGCAACTAAACTCCACCACTCAGGTGTTGCTGTAACTCTCCGGAGGTAAAAATGATGAGGTTGTTCTATATGGTTGGTGACACAGAGATGAGTCCAGCAGACGAGGTGGCAGGATTTAGATGGAGGGCGATTGCTCTCCTAGGCAAATAGCAAACCTTCTCACTTCTCCATGCCTTTTATTGAGCCTGAGAACAATTAACAAGCATATGTTACTCCCTACAAGAAGCATAGCCCAGAAGTACAAGGTCGCATAGTTGCGTGCCAAGCCCACCTACATGTAGCTAGCTAGCTGTTGCTAATATCTAAGCACATTCTGTTCCCTTATTATCTTTCTCCTTAGTGTTCTGCCTCGATTCCAAGAGCCGTGTGCAGCTCTCGTCCTAGCGTGCCTCGTTTGCAGGTCACACAAGGTTTTCGGCATAACGTTCCTTTCTGTCCCTGATTGTTGCTTATGGCTCTCGCAGCCTCTGGCTTCCTCCAGCACTCAGGAGGATTTATTTGTCATTCATTCATTCACTCATTCATTCAAGAAGCATTTGCTATTACTAACTACTAGGTGTCAGGAACTTTGCCAGCAACCATCAGGACACAGAGATAAAGAAAATCCTTGCCTGTTTTCAAAGAGTTTATAATCCAACAAAGAGTTAATACCTTTGCACACAAAATATCCTTTAATACAAAGTAAATGTAGAAAATAAGTAACAGAATAAAGCACTAAAGTAATTTGAAGAAGAGATATATTACTTCGAGAGTGGGACTATGGGAATCTTTTAATAGAACATAAAGGGTTTTGAGAGGCAATAATGGATAGTGAAGGCATGATCATATAACACAAGTCATGAAAGATTAGGGACATTCGGACACTCATACTAAGATATTTAACGAACACATATGCATAGTGTGGGACAGGGCCTCCCAAACACTTCACATTTGTAAGCATCATCTGAAGAGGTTGTTAAAATGCAGATTCTCCTGGGTCTCCCTGGTGGCGCAGAGGGTTGAGCGCCACTCTGTGAAGCATCCGCGGTACAGCAGCACACGAGCTCAAACCACGGCCAGGGAGGGGACCCACATGGCGCAGCGGACCTCTCCTGCTTCGCCCACTGCTCCCCTCAGCAGTGGGTTTCAGTCCATCTGCCTGTTCTGGTTCCCACTCTGGTGAATCCTCTCACTTCCCATGACTCTGGCCTGTACCCCAGCTATGATATCTAAATAAAATCTTTGAAAAAGAAAAAAATGCAGATTCTCCTTTTGTAGGTCCGGGTTAGAGGCACATGACGATGCTGTATTTCTAAGCAGCTCCCAAGTGATGTCTGTGCTTTTAGCCCACGGACCACATTTTGGATAACAAGGTCCAGAACACAGCCCTAGGATGAAGATGTGCATGGCCAGCAGCGGGAACAGACAATAGGGACTGTAGGAGTCGGTCAGAAGGCGGGGCCCATGGTTGCAAAATGTCTCATAGAAGAAGTAGAACTAGGATGTGAAGGAGCAGAGGACTCAATCAAACATGCTTGAAGAGACAGAGTCTAGGTGGCTAAAATATGGTGCACAGACGTGCAGAGGAAGGAATGCATAAAGTGTATCAACCAGCCTGGTTGAGTGGAGGCATTGGAGAGGGGATTAGTGGTTTATAACGCCAAGGGCATAAGGTTAGGACCAGATCATGGAGGACCTTGATGATCAAACTAAGATGCTTAGATACTGGTTTGCATACAGGCTTGGCATGATGGGAATACACATTGAAAAGTCAACACACACACAAAACCACACAGAAGTACCATCTGTTACTAAGCCTTGTACCCACAGTGCCTGCCTGAAGGGGGTGCTTTTTCTGTTTTGTACAAAGCTCCATATGGGCACCTGGCAAGGAAGGCTGGTAAAGTGAGTGTCTGGCTGGTTTGGGTTTCCATAGAGGGGATATTTACTCATGTTTAGTATTATTGTATACCAGGAGGAAATCTCAAAAGTCAGCAAGACTTAACGGACTGAAGACTAGGAGGGAAGTCAGAACACAGATTTGGAAGGCAAGCAGTTCGGCCTTGGGAGTGACAAAATTGCTCGAGGAGGTCTAGAGCAGGAGTTCTTAGTGTTTCCTTCAAGATCACGGACCCTTTTGAAATGTGATGAACCGTACGGACACTGTTGCTCAAGTGAATGCAAAGATGCATATATAAGCACAATTTGACAGAAACATACAGAGGTTTCCTAGAACTCTCTGAAATGTGTCATTTTATCCCTCTGTTTAGAAACTATTGCTCCTAGAGAGGAAAAGAAAAATGGTGCAAGCACAGTCTTGGAAGAGGAAGAAGTAAAGAAAAGGAGCCCACAAAGAGTTGGAGGAGAATCTAAACTCTTCAGAATAGAATTGCCTGAATTAAAGAAAAGAGAGTTTTTAGAAAGCAATAGGTATATCAGCGTTCTCGTAAGTCAATAAGGAAGACCACATTGAACCAGGCAGTGAAGGTTAATGTGCAAAAGAAATTTCAGTAACATGTTGAAAACATAAAACCCTACTAAGAAGAGAGTTAAGAAGTAAGTAGGCCATGAGGGAGTGGAGTAGGAAAGAATAGAAGGAATCTCTAAAAAGAGAGATGGTAGAAAAGAGGAGTAAGGCAGAGAGGAATGCTGGCAAAGAGGAAGAAAGGGGACATAGCTCGTGTGGGGTTGTCAGCTGAGGAGGATGTGTAGAATTGGTAGCTTGAGAAAACGTTGGAATCATTTGTTATGAACATCAGGGGTACATAAGAGAGAAAATAAAGATGTCAGTACTTACTAATAATACCTAAAATGATTACACAGATTCAGTACAATCCTTATGATGATTCCAATGGCATTCTTCAGAGAAATAGAACAAGAAAATCCTAAAAACATGTATGGAACCTCAAAAGACCTAGAGTAGCTAAAATAATCCTGAGAAAAAACACAACAAAAATGGAGGGGTCATACTCCCTGACTTCAGACTATACCACAAAAAATAGTAATCAAAACAATATGGTCTTAGAAACAAATAGGCATATAGATCAATGGAATAGAATTGAGAGCCCAGGAATAAGAGCACATATAAAAACTATATGGCCTGCCTACCCATGAAAAGGAGCCCAGCATATACAATGGAAAAAGGGACGTCTTCAATAAACAGTGCCGGGAAAAGTAGACAGTCACACAGAAAGGAATAAAGCTGCATCGCTCTCTTACGCTGTGTACTAAAATAAATTCAAAATGGATTACAGACTTGAATGTAAGACCTGAAGCCATACACTATACAGAAGGAAATATAGCTCTAAGCTCTTTGGCAATGATGTTAGTGATGTCTTTGTGGCATTGTCCTCAACAGCAAAAGAAGCAAAAGCAAATATAAACAAATGAGACAGCGAACTAAAAGACGTCGGCACAGGGGAAGATACCGTTGTTAAAACAAAATAGCAGTCTGCTGGATGGGAGAAGGTACTTGCAACCATATGTGAGACAAGGGGTCAATATCCAAAACACATAAACAGCATCAACAACAAAAGTACACTCTGATTTCAAATTGGGCGGAGGATCTAAAAAGGTATTTCACCAAAGAGAAGCAGATGGCCCACGGCCACATGGAAAGACACCCTTCATCAATTTCTCACTAGAGAAAGGCACATCCAAACCACAATGAGATTTTTACCTTACACCAGTTAAAATGGGTATTGTCTAAAAAGTCAAGAAATAATAAGTGCTGGCGAGGATGTGGAGAAAAAAAGAAACGCTTGTACACTTGTTGGGGATGTAGACTGATCTAACCACTCTGGAAAACAGTCTGGAAGTTTCCCAAAATATTAAAAAGTAGATTTACCATGATACATCAACTCCACTCCTAGCTATTTATTTGGAGAACACAAAAACAGTAA
This sequence comes from Galemys pyrenaicus, assembly GCA_019455555.1. Lineage (NCBI taxonomy): Eukaryota > Metazoa > Chordata > Mammalia > Eulipotyphla > Talpidae > Galemys > Galemys pyrenaicus. The sequence goes on from JAGFMF010011974.1 coordinate 2,518,316, forward strand.
TCTGAATTGATATATGAACTCCATGTTCACCGCAACACTATTGGCAATAGCCAAGGTATGGCAACATCCTGAGTTCCCAAGAAAAATGGCTAAAGAAAATGTTTATCCACACAGTGGAATACTACTCAGTAATAAAAAAGATGAAATATTGCCATTTTTGACAGACTGATGGACGTTGAGGGGAAATATGCTTAGTGAAATATGACAGAAGAAAGAGCAATACCACATGATTTCACTAATTTGTGGACATATAAAGGCAAGAAAGCAAATGAACAAGTAAAAGAAAAAAACAAAGCCTTGAACTCTGACAACAGAATGGGGGCAGCCAAAGAGAAGGGGAGGGAGCAGGTACAGGAGCCCTGACTGATTGGGGGTGGGTGGTGGTATGGTGAGATACATACCTGAACCTTATACAGTCTCTAAGTTAATGTTACCTCAATAAAAAGGAAAAAGAAAAAAACTCTAGTGACGTAAAAATGTACGATGCTTTGTGTTTGGATGTTTCTCCGTGCCAGCTATCTCTACAGACTGACCATATGTAGCTGCCTGGTCAATCGCAGGGCTAGACTCTTGGGTCAAAATGCTGTGCATACGCGCTCCAAGGTTTCACCTCTCATGTACATCTGTTTTCTATAAGCAATTTCTCCAGAGTGGTTACTTTGTCCAGGCATCCAAATCCTTCCTGTGAAGCAGCCCTATCTATCCAGCGGATCCATTGCAAAGGAAATCATTGGCTGAGAAATAAATGAAATAATGTACCTATTGTACCCAATTCACTTAATTGCAGCTCACTTGATTGTATACACATGCATATGGGAAACCATCTCATTGAAATGTGAATGTAACGCATGAGTATCAGATAACCAACCAGTAGGAATTTGGAATATAGCACGGTTATTGGCATATTACCCAGTGCAGAGATAGAAGTGCAATTTGGAGCTTGCTGCATCCAGGCAGATTTTGCTTTGCTCTGCTTCCTGGCTAAAGGTCCAAAGGCCCTAAGGGAAGGCTCACGTGGATCAGGAGCCATGCTGACCGACACGCGCGCGGGGGGCACACGCATGCTTTCCAGACAAAAGACATTTGTGCCAGATTTGTGTGTGGCTTGTAAGAGTGATGGAAACATAGCAGTTGTCCCCCGTGCAGAGTCGGAAGTCATCCCATTCTGTTTTTATCAGTTCTGATCTCGGGCGCCCACCCAGAGAGTGAGCATCAAGCACCCAGCACTAGGCCAGCTTTGTCCCAAGTCTCAAGGAGGGCACCGTCTTCTCTTTAATTAGTGCTGGCAGGAAGGACGTGCTGCTGTTCTGATAAGGAGCAGTGGTTCCAGCTTTAGCTATGGAGGCTTCCACCCATGCTAAGACTTTACTTTCATTTTAATTCATAAATAGCTAGATTTTTGAGACGCCACATGAATTTTGTCGACATTTGTCCACATTACAAAAATGCAACACCAGATGACACATTTTGGCACTGCATTTAATCTCCATTTGAGAGACAGAGAATTGTAATGGGGAGTTGGCAGAGGTGCGTATCTGCATTTCTAGCTGGGGGTAGCATTCTGTTCCTCTCTGAAGCTCTAAAAGTCATCACTTCTGAGCTGTGAGAAAACGGCTGGACTCTCCTCGATGCCAATTACTTTCGATTCCTCCAAGATCCAAGAATACATGCATCTATGGCATGCTAACAAAATAACCAAAATAAAGCGCTGTCACATTTCAGATCAACCACCAAACGCCAGGGATAATATAAGCACGACGCTGTCTCCGTCACAAAACATTGGCTAAAACCCTAATTGCCTTTCTGGGGTTATTTTAGGAGAAGGGCATAAAGCCCAAGGCTTCAAAGAAGAGAGCAGGAACCTTGAGATCACGCTTGGCACACAAGGCCCGTGGGACCCACATAGGGGGCAGAAGAAACAAGCCTGCCCCACGTGAGTGTGGAGTCCAGCCTACGACGGCCATACTTGCCTCGTGCTACACCTCACACCGCTTAGGCATCTCAGAAGCCATAACTGCCTTTGAGGGCCTACTACGGGCCAGGCCTGTGTCTGTGCCGGTGGTGACCTAGACTCAGAAAGGACAACACAGAGGCCTTTGTTAGAACTTATCCTCTTCTCCAGCATTTTCTAGGCCTCTGATAACATGTGAAGGGGTGGTGATGGGGGTAGGGCTTTGGTGTTTTCTTTAGTTGAATAACAAATCCATCAGCCCAGCAGAATCTCATCATTAAACATTCATGTTAAGATATTTTGTGTAGAATAGAGCTATTTTTGTGCAGAGCAAGTTCATGTTCTGAGGTAAACTCCATGAACATGCTGTGAGAAATGGGACGGGAAGTCACAGTGAGCTTCTCTTCTGTATCTGAGCTTGAAAAGTATGAGAGAATGTTGATTTCAAGGATTCTCTATTCCTACCCCCGCACATATTGTACTGAACTCCTATCTAGGCCTCCTCATTGCCACAGGGACGGGATGCTACCACATAAATGAGAGGGAAAGGAGAGCCAAATTCTTATCTTCTTTGTTTTGAGTGCATTCTCCTCACTCTCTCCCTGGTTAAATACTCTCATAGCAGCTGAGCATGACTGCTACAGGAAGGCCCACGTGAGTTCAAACCCTAGTTCCACCACATACACCTGAATAACCTTGGGCAAGACATAGACTTCTCGATGCTTTAGTTCCTCATCTGCAAAATGGTAATAACTGTAGTATTCAACTCACTGAGTTATTCTGAGGATTTTATAATGCATTGAGAATAGTAGCACTCACTATATAAATGCTAGTTGATGTGTGATGGGGGGGGGGAGGGGAGGTAAGGGGAAACAAGAGGTATGACTCTGACAAGACCCCTCAGCCCCACTCTCAAGTTGGAGATAGGGGATGGATAGGATTATGGGAACTATAGGCAGGGTATGTTGACTGCAGGTGGTACATTGGGAGGGAGTGATATAGGGACAGCTCTGTGAAGAGGGGAGGAACAGTGCAGAGCATTGAATAGACACCATTTTCCTTGCCCCCACTTCTGTGCAGCCATATTGGATTGGAAGCCCCAATAGGGCGTGAGTCAGACTTCCTGAGCAGAGAGGCTCCTGGGAGCACAGGGCTGAGCTGAGTGGCCAGGTGGACCTATGCAATATGAAGGCAGGGTGTCTGCTCTCTTTCTTTGCCACGTTCGGCTTGTACTAAGGACTTGGGGGCGGCACGTGTAAGAGAGACATCTAGAGACTGCAGAGACTTTTGGGTAAGTGACATATGGGGAGGTGGTCCTTGGCAGAGGTAACGGCAGCTGATACCTTAGTTTGTACTTTGCTTTTGACTTTTGTGTGTCTCCTGTCCTAGCCCCTTTCTTGTGGTTCCCGACCAGCAGGTGCAGCGGGCTGTGGCAAAGCCTGCTTGGCTGGGCATTTGCCCGCGTGGGGATAGGTGATTTGGGGTATTCTGCTGGGAAACTCTTATCCTAGAGCACCAAGAGAGAGCAGGTGAGGTTGAGCTGGGATCAGAGAGGAGCCAAGGTAGGAGAGCGGGATGAGAGACGAAGCGGTGGCAGTTTGTGTGGGCGCCAGCGTGGGCAGGACCTGCGGATCCCCAGGGGGAAGTGAGGAGAGAGAGGCCCTGTGTCTGCCACTATGCAAATGAGCAGCAGGAAAAGGAATTCATTTGCTTCTAGAAGGAGTCGCACATTTTGCACACCTGTGTTTAAAGCCCGAGATTCACACCTACAACAGGTTTTGTTCTTTTAATAGTCACACCCTTGCTGTGCGCTGGTTATTATTACCCTCGTGTAGTATCTGGGGAATGTGAAGCTGAGGAGGGTTAGGTAACTGACCCAAGGCCGCCAGGCCAGCTGGGGGCGGAGCTAAAATTGCAGGCTGCTCTCCAGGTCTGCAGGCCTGCACGGACTGGGCCAGTCCAGGTCTCAGTGAAGTCAAAGTTGGTCTCCAGCAAATCATGGAACGCGTATGTATTCTCGACCTTCTCTGCCGCCTCTGCCTTGGCCTTGGGCAGCTCCACTGTATCACCTCAGGCCTGCTGTTCTCTCAGCGTCCTGGCGGGTTTCCAGGACAAAAAAAAGCAGGCTCCTTTCATTCCAGGGAAGGAGCAAGGTAGCATGCACTCACGCTATTTTCACGTGGCGTTCCTGCTTACCGGATGAAATAAACATGTCAGGTGTCAGACGCTCGGTGACAAGGCATCTCCAAGAGCATCGTGGATGCTGTTTTGAAAAGAAGGCTTCCTCCGCAGGTTGGCGCATCACTGGCACAAAGTCGCCTTCAACCCTTGACCCTGGACTTGTTCTGAGCCCTGTGTGGGCCGCTGGGCGCCGACTTCCCCTCTGGTTGCCTCTGTCTCTCCAGGCTAGTTCGCCACACCTCTGCCTCACTTCTTGGGTGGTGTCTTCTTGGACACGTCTTCGAATAATTTTACAGGTTAAAGCGCACAGGCATCATGACTGCGAATGCTAATTAAAAGACATCCAAAACTGGACCGAAGAAATCCCAAGCTCGCATACTGACTTGGAAGCAGAGGAAATGAGAGGCTGTGCTCGAAGAATGAGTGGGCTGCAGGGTGCGAGCACTGGGGGCTTGATGGCATTGGGATTGGGTTTTTTGCTGTGATCTGTGTCCAGTTCACCTCTTATCGAGCTTGCACAGCTAGCTGAGTTACAGAATTGAAACATTTTGTAGGAACACACAACGGGTGATGTGCTTTTCTTTGTAAAAATCTCCCCTACTTATGACAAGAGTATTGAATTTTATTTCCTGTCTATGTTTGGATTTCTGGCTGAGTTTATTTAAATCTCCACTGATGGACCTTTAAGCAGTATCTCATTTGAATGCTTTCATGGCCTAATGCTAATAGTACAGTCTTTTGGATGCTTCTTAGTAGGATATGCCATTTCCAGGTATAAGTGATCCTAGGCAAAATAATGCCCCAGGGGCTAGATGTACAAAGAAATCGTATTTTGTGTTCCCAGTGCATGCTTGTGCTCTCCCTGCAGGTGTCAGGCAGAAGGTGGCGCAGGCCTTGTGAATATAAGAGAGCCAGCTGACTGCCCACGTGGCCCATGTATGAGTTGTCTGCACTAGTTTTTCAATTGCTGACTCAGCTTCCCAGAACCTCCTTCAACCTACTCCCAGACCATGTCTCTCCATTGACCGGAATGGTTTACATTTTCGTTTGCTGGGCATACTGTCTAAAGTTAAAAATGTAGAACAAAATTAGACATGCAGGATAAATTAAAAGAGAAAAAGACCCAGGCTAACATAGTCTACTTCCAAGTCAAACAGAAGCGACTCGGATTCTCAGACATCATGAGTTATGTGTACTCTAACTCCTCTGCCCTGTACGGATCGTGGAGAGTTGGTGCCAGTTTCTATTTGGTGTTGATTAATGCACATATGAGCAGATTTAATAAAGAAACATCTTCTTCATCTTCCATATGGAGCTGTTCCAGAAATTACCCAGCTGATGTTGAAACAATGAGAACAAGAGCAGAAACATTGAAAAGAATGAAAGAACAGTGAAGATAAAGCACCGGAGGATAGGACAAATGACCTCCATCTTGTTAGTTTTACAATGCTACTCATTGTTCTGTTTTCCAAAGAAAAATGGCTATTGTCTATGAAGATCTGGGCAAAATTCATTGAGTTACAACCTAGAGGGCAAAACCAAAAAGAGCATTTCAACACGGGGCATATGTGGGCGTTTCGTTGAATAACTGGTTACAGGGAATCTAGCAAAGCTGTCTTCAGATATCTGTGAAACTTTTAAGTGACTTTTCTTAGACTCTTTTAAAATAGGAGAATGAATCTATGTATTTGAGAAAATTACTAATGAAAGGATGCTATGTATGGTCCATTGTTAAACCTTTTAGGAGGATTTTTCCTGGAGACTAAATATCATGTTTTGTAAAGTTATACAGACTTAAAATGCAATAAGGTCATGTTCATCCAAGAAAATCTCAGAAATGAATGTTGCTTGTAAACTTTGGTTAAATTGCTTCTATTTCTTTACTGTGGATCTTCTGTAAAACACAATCTCATCTAAGCACATTTAAGTAGTCTCTCATTTGAAGGCTGTCATCACCTCATGCTAATTTTACAATTTTCCTTGATGCATTTGGTTTCACTTCACTATTATTAAGAAGAAAATCTAACAGTAGAGTCTTTTTTTCCTGCATTATCAGTTGATCTTGCTTTTATGGGTAAATGGCATCATGATAGTCTGTCACTAAATCTGCTCTTGTTTGATCAGGCTCCAGGTGAGCTGTCTAGTTTATGTCCAATGGGGGAAGAGTGACAAGATGTCTTCCTTACTGACGGGAACAATAGGCCAAGACTGACGGGAACAATAGGCCAAGACATTTGGCGTAGGGTTAATTCCTTTGAAATATTGGTCCCGGGTGGTCCATAGGGTTGAGAGTTCAAGTTTATTTAGCAGAACAGGGAAGTAAACCAGTGAGGGGCACATCATTTAAAAACCCTAAACCACACGGTGGTCCAGGAAACAGCCTTGAAAGGTCACAAGAGTAGTAGATGAGGACTCAGAGAAGGTGAGTGCTTCCCTCAGAAGCCAGGGGGCTTTGGAGAAGTTGCTCTTCTCCGTGTCTGAGATCATGTTTCCCATTTGCTAACTAGCAGCAGTACTCCACCTCCTGTTTTCTTATGAGAATAAAAGGAAATAATTTGGAAACCATAAACTACCAGAGACTTGTACTGGATTCTTATTATTGAGAACAGGTATTGCTGTTCTCCTAAGAGAACAAAGGAACTGTGGGTTGTTTATCTTTATGTCATATGTAATGCATGATTTGTTGTTGTTTAATAACTATAGAATGTTTATATTCCACTAGGATGCCAGCTGGCAGAGTTTACACTGAAGTCAAAACAGATAAATAAAGAGATGGATCATATTAGAAGGAATAGTGGGAGGATTCTTAAGTGTTATATGTTAATGGCTGTGCCTAAATTACTTTCCATACCCAATTTTTTCCGGTAGGAATTTATGACATGTCATTTGCTTTCTTTGATCTTCTAAATTCTTTTTGGATGCACTGTAGTTCCCCAATCCAAATTCCCTCATTCTGAAAGCCTATAAGCCATTAAGTCTTTACAACTCAGTGCCTGGAATATGTGGTATACTCCGGGTATTAGCATCAGTGATACTCAAGAAGGAATCCAGTCATTTTCTATACTCGTTTTTTCAGTGACACAATATGTCACCGTGACATTTTCAGTCTCTTAATCACTCAGGTCAGACCAAAGCTCTCTAAGCACTGTGCCTTGCACGCAAACTCTGCACACGTCCATTGAGCTCCCCAGGCCATCTTTCCAAACCCCCATGTCTGTGAGCGTGGCTGTGTGCCATGTTGTTAAGCCACACTGGGCATAAGTACGACAGAGTGGTTGGAATGAGGCATTCTTTGAAATGCCGTATCTTAAAGTGTTCGTGACAATTGCTGCTATTTATGAAGCGTGTGGACAACAGGTATCCTTGGGTGTCTTTTCTGTAACTGCCAGTGGCAGCTATTTTGGAACCATTAACCAACATTGTTGGTTGGCAAAATCAACAGCTATTTTCAACTCCATTCATCATTGCTGCTTATAGATGCTGGAAAATAGGTATGTGTAGCTAGGTCTGGCCATGTGATTAAGCTCTGAACAATGACACATGAGGCGAAATCTATTGTAGGACATGGGGGAATGCTTGTGGTTTCCTGAGAACAGGGCACATGTGGCTTCCCCTTTTCATTCTTCCTGCTAAAATTCAGACAAAATGTCTGAGGCTGTAGCAGCCTACTTGTGACCATGAGGTGATAAGACCTCACCACACACACACACACACACACACACAGTCAAAAACCTTGGAGTGTAACAGAACAGGGAGCTTGATGAGCCCAAGTCCTTGACAGCCCTATGGAGCTACGTGTCCAACTGGGACTGCCTCGTCTCATACCTTCTTCCAAGTTAACAGTAAATATTCTGGTCATATTAACTAATATCCATCAGGTATTCATTACTTCAGTCCAAAGCAGTCCCTCTGAATCTATACCATAAGGCTGCATGACAGGTTCTGAAAGGCGGAGGCACTTTTCCTTATAAATATCCATGATGTCTGGCCCTTGGGTTGTCAAAGAAGTTTTACAAAGTAGACTTGAAGGGAGAATCTTACAGCAGAAGTTTTGCATTGGGCTTCATTTTTAGATCTTGGTTTGAATCATTCATTGCTAACCAGCAGTCCCCACATTTTAATCCTTATACTTTATTCTTTAGTGTTTCCTTTTACAAAATAAAGTTAGATTTTTTTCCAAGCTGAAACAAAAAGTATCCTTAAATCTCCTCTTAAAAATTAAATACAGACATCAGGTGGCTGACAACAGTGCTTACGGCGTAGCTATCTGCCTCCTAATGTGTAGTGCTGGAATGATTGAGGGAGGGGAGGAGAAGAAAACTGGAATCTACATGAAAACCACATCCCTAGAATAACTTGAAGATAGAGAATGCCTCCGCTTCAAAACAACTGAGTGAGGAGAGAAAGTTCACTAGTTCCCAGAGTGTGACAGTTCATGGCCTTGGCCCATGTCTGCCTTGCTGTAAAGCTCTGTGGCAAATCAGGGCAGAGCAACTAAAACTGCAGGGAAGACAGACTGAATAAGTTGGCAACAGGTCCCAAGTTTATTTTAAATCTCTTGCCAGGAAGACCAATTGCATGCTAAGTCTGAAAATACTAAAAGAATAAGTTGCTAGAAAAATCAGAGCCTGAGCTACAAGGAGGGCCCTTCAGTTATACATAATCTGCAAAGGGACACATGGCTTAGTGGTCCAGTCCTATTTAAACAGGTAGGTGTGATATAAAGGAACAGGCAGCTGGAAAAAGAACAGCTTTCAGAAAACCCAGCTTTTAGGGGAGAATCACAAGAAGGAAGGAAAAAGAGTCATTTGGCAATTGAGTAGCCCAAGTGAATACAACTGAAATGCGGGAAATTTGGGGCCCTGCAAGACAAGGGAGAACCACAAAATCTAAAGCCTTTGAACCCATGTCCCCTAGACTTTGCTGTACTAAGAAAAGAAGATGCGCATTATATCCGCTTGGTCTGCCATAACGAATCCCATAGTCTGGCTGGCTCAAGCAACATTTATTTTCTCACTGTTCTGGAGCTTGGAAGGCCCAAGTCCAAGATCTGGTAGGGTTCATATTTTTTGTGAAGGCTTAAAGTCAGTTGCCTTTTCACTGTTTCCTCTCATGACCATTCTTCTATATGTTGGAGACAGAGAGAGAGAGAGAGACAGTGAGACAGAGACAGAGAATGAACTAGCTTTCTCTTATATGGCCATCAATCCTAAAGGCTTAGGGCCCCACCCTTACAATGTCATTTAACCATAATTCTTTAAAGGTCCTGTATCTAAATACAGTCCCATTGGAAGTTAGAGCTTCAATATATGGATTTTGAGGGAACACAATTTGGTCTATAGATGTGCCATTAAATTAGGAGTCTTCTATCGAGCCCCACTAACTTAGAAAGGATAAACATTAAGAAAGCTATGGTAGAATATACACATGAGTTGAAGAAAGCCCCCTCCCGCAAGATGCAAAACAAGACAAACCATGAAACATAAAAAACTGTAAGTCCCTATCCATAAATAGTTAAACACACTCAAACAAGGTCCTTTTTTTAAAATTAAGGTAATGTTGATTGATAACACTGCATAAGTTAGGAATATGGGTCCTCACCTCTTTGAATGCATGATAACACCCCACTGCAATCCAGTGAACCCTCTTCCCCTTTGATGACCCCAGTTCTGTTTTTAGCGTCTAAGGGTATGTTTTTGTTTTATTTTGTTTATTCATTTGCTTTGTCAAATAATCTCTTAGGGTCACTAAAAATTACCTTGAATCAGAATTCAAAAACCAAAAGTAAAAGTGGACTAAAAATAAGTGAGAAATAGACTTGAATAAATGTTGGAAATAAATTTTAAAAAGAGACAAAATTACCTCATAAAAGAAAAATAAATTTCAAGGGACCCAAGGGTGGAGGGGGAGTATAGGTTGAAATGAAGGATTGCAAAATGGCATTGAAAGAGATGGAAGAAGGCCATGAAAATAAAAATGCCACAAAGAAAGAAGTAAAAGCAGTCAAAGGGAAGACAGTAGAAGGGGAAGAGAGGTAAAGAAGGAATAATATTTGTATTATTGGCTTCCCTGGAGAAGAAAAGTCAAAACACTGAAAAAGAGCTAATATTGGAAACTTTATATACAACAAGAAAATTTCCCAGAAATAGAAAAAGCCCTGAATTGACCTATAAGTACCTAGGGAAATTAACAGAGAATGATCAACTCCAAGACATGACCTGGTAAAACTATTAGATTTCAAAATTGAAAATAAAACCCTCAAGGCCTCCAGGCAAAAAGATCAATTAACTTACAGAACTATTAGACTGGTGAAGACTTTACAAAAGTAACGTAACGAAGAAGGGCAGCAAAAGAGCTACATAAACACACACACACACACACACACAGAGTGCAAAGAAATATGAATCAAGGGTGATCTACGCAAGCAGGCTGTCCTTCTAGTTTCAAGACTATAGAAAGCAGTTTCAACATATAAAAACTAACAGAATTCTGGGTTCATCAACTTTCTTTGAGGAATAGACTAGGAAATGAGCTCCACATAGTACAAAGGACATATTCAAGTATATCTAAGGCAGAAAATAGGAGTTATGGGAGAATAACTCAAAGGTTTGTATTGAGACAAAGTGGAAACAATGAAACTAACATTAGGAGGAATAAGGAAAATGAAAGCAAAAAGAGAAAAATGCAATAGGTATGTATTGAAGGAATTGTAAAAAGTAAATTGGTAGAAGAAATAGTTAAATAAGAGGATGAGGTATGAAGTGAATTTAAAAGCAAGAGGGTGGAATTGAGAACAAAGTTGGGGGGAGGGCAATGGTCTAGGCTGAAATACTTTGTTGTGGGTATGGGGTGGTGACATACATGTGAGGAGGTATGATCCTTTCCCCCTAAATTAGACAGAGTGTGTAAACCGTGGTTACCTCAATAAGGAAAAAAATAAATTATTTTTAATAGAGCAAATACATTCATAAAGAAGAAAATTATAAACAAAAAAGAAAAATTTACATCGTGCAGAGATGAAAACATAAAACACATAATGATACAATCTCATGGCAGATTTGAGAGAAAATGTATCATTTGTATCTATACAAATAAGCTTAATCATTAATTCTGAATTAACTATTGGATTGCTTCTAACACAGCATCCAACAAGAAGCCATAGATGAAGCTGCACATAAGACAACTTGATTTGGAAAGGCTGAAATGAAAGGGGTAGATAAACGAATAGCATCAACATGGAGAACAAAAGAGACAGAGATACTAATATCAAAGTAGATGTTAAGCCACAGAGCATCACACATAACATAGTAGAAACTGTTATTCTTTTTTGTTGTTCTTTTTGTTAGTTTTATCAAATTCATTAACCTTTTAAAAGAACCATCTTTGGCTTCCATTGATTTCGTGTGTGTGTTTCTGTTTTCAATTTATTGCTTTTCAATTGATCTTTCAATTGATTGCTCTTTAATCTTTATTATTTACTTCCTTTTCCTTGCTTTGGGTCTCATTTGCTCTTCTTTCCCTAATTATTTAAGCTATAATCTTAGGTTACTGATTGTAGATCTTTTTGCTTTTCTAATTTAGGCATTTAGTGTTAAAAATTTCCCTCTGGCTGCATTAACTATGACCCACAGAATTTGATGTGCTGTTGCCTTATTTTCTTTCAGTTCAAAATACATTTACAATGTTCCCTGAGAATGCTTTATTGATTCCCGAGCTATGAGAAATGTGTTGTTTAGTTTCCAAATATTTGGGTATCATCCAGATAGCTTTTTATAATTTGTTTCTATATTAATACTCTTACAAGCTAAAAGCATACCTTTATTATTCACCTATTCTTTTGAATTTCCTAAGTTTTGTCTTTGGGGCCAAAATATGTTTGACCACAGTGAATATTTCACATGCTCTTTGCAAAGAATGTATGTTGTGCTATTGTGGAGTAGAGCGATATACCACTATCAGTTATGTGCTATTGATTGATAGTGTCGCTCTGGTTATCTGTATATTTTCTGCCAACTTGTTTTATCAGTTGCTGAGAGAGGAATATTGAGGCCTCCGTCTCTAAATATGAATTTGTCCATCCGTTGAGATTGATCAGTATTGCTCTCTCACGTATTTTGAAACTCTGTGGTTAGGTACATACACATTTAAGATTGATATGTCTTCTTGAAATATTGACATTTCATCATAATGCAATGTTTCTTTTTAATCCCTGCTGATATTGTGAAGTCTGTTTTGTCAGAGATTATAAAAGAGCTTCTTTTCAGCTAGTGGTTGCATGTTATATCTTTCTTCATATTTACTTTTAATCTGTCCATTTATTTGTGCTTAAAATGGGTTTCTTGTAGAATACATATTCATGCTAAAAGCCATAATTCACATTAAAGGTGTATCATTTCTGAATATTTATATACCAAATGAGACCTCACCTATATGAAGCTAAAAGTATAGGAGATGATACAAATAGATTAATAAACTCAGTTAAAAAAATCTACTGAACAAAAAATAGGCAAGAGAGAGAATATTAAAATAACATAATCAATTGGGTAGATTCTGATGACAGATATTGAATTCTCTTATAATAGCAACACGAATTCTCTTAATAAACTACAGTACGGACACAATATAGATCAATACTAGAACATAAAGGAAATACCAGTAACTTCCATAAAATAAAATATTACCTTTATTTTTGAATTTATACATTACTCTCTAATCATAATAAAATACTCTCTAGTCACAATGTCATAGAAGCAGGCATTATTAACAGTACAAAAATAGAAATGCCCTTCAACCTGAATTAAGAAACTGTCCATGAAGTAACTCTTTAGTGAAAGGAAAAAATATAAATTTACATAACATAATTAAAAATTTTTTTAAAAGAATTACATATCAGAAAGAATTACGTATCAGAATCTGTTGAATACATTCAAAATATCGACCAGGGATTAACTCACTGCATTCTATACTTTTATCAGTAAGACTGAAAATATCAAAGTACACCAAAAAGTTAAGAAGAAAATAAGAAATTTAAAAGCAGAAATTAATGAAGCAGGCATAGAAAAGAGGAGAATTAATAAGTCAAAACCATTGCACATTTTTTCCTTGAAAATTATTGAAATTGTTAAATTAATGATAAATACAGGAAGAAAGGATAAAATAAAATTGCACAAAACAAGATACTACTTTTCATTTACAAACTTTAACAGACCAATTTCACAGAAGAAGGAATAGAGAAAGTGTTAAGAATTTCTCTATGCCTCCATCCTCCTACCCCTGCAAAACACATAAACCAGGGCCAGATAGTTTTGCAGGGGAAATTCTACCCAAACTGCAAATACCAGTTTGTCCCAAAGTGCTGTAATTGTTAACTGAGCATTGAAAAGAAAGGGACATTTTCCTAAGGCCTTTAATAAAGCAAGTTTAACATTGCTATCTAAACATTACTGCACTCTTAAGAAACTAGAAAATAGCATCAACCTGAATATAGATAATCATTCAGATACTGAATTAATCATTAGCAAACAATTCCATACCTTATGATGAAAATAATACACCACAACCATGTGAGATTTATGCTATGCTAGGCAAATAGGGCTGTTTTCAGTAAGAGGATATCCATTAATACATTGTATTAGTAATCTAAGGAAGCAAATCATATAGTTAACTCAGATTCTGAAAATTTTTTGACAAAGTTCATTATCCATTCAAGAAGAAAAAACAAAAACTGAAGAAAGTAGTGATGCAATATGTGGCAAAGGGGTTATCTTAAATAACTGGGTTAAAGATGGACTTTTTCATAAATATTTCTGGGAAAACTAGAAAGTCATCTGAACAAAAGGTTAATTATATCCTCATCTTACATAAAAAAGCATAAATAGACTCCAACTATATTAGGATCCAAATGTCAAAAATGAAATCACAGAAGGACTGGAAGAATTTTGGGTGAATTCCTCTGTAACCTTAAGGCAAGGAAAGACTTTCTAAATATTGAAACTGGAGAGCCATCCAAAGAAAAGATCAATGAATTTGACAACATACAATTAAGAACCACTATGCAGAAAATCAAAGACATATGAAAGAGAAAAGTATTTGCAAAATGTGCCACAGACAAAATGGTTTATATTGTTGCTGTATAAAAATATTAGAAATCATAGAGCCTGATATAAAAGTGGGGGGAAGACGAGAACGCGCACGCGTGCACAAGCACACACATTTTGTGCTGTTTGCGGAGAAGAGCTAGGAGTAATAATACTTCAGGCAAGGAGTGTAGCGTGCCCAGATGCCGATCTCTAAATACACTGCAACCATAAAAGGAACCAGGGATCCTCGAAGGGGTTCATTGCAGAGAAAATGAACCTCTTGTCATAATTAAACAAAGGAAATCCACAGTAAGGATCAGTGTATCTCAAAGGCGAAACAGGTTCCAAGTGGAAAGAGTTTCTGAAGACCAAAGATGGCACAAGCCAAGGAATAAAATAAATAGTAATAGTATTGAATTGTCAGCCATAAAATAAGTAGACATGAGCCTGCAATGATGTAAATAATTCAATTGAATGGTGGGGGGGGCGAGCCCCCATGTTTAAAGACTGAGGCCAGTTAACCAATATGGGAGAAAAGCGGAAAATAGAAAATCACCATCGAAACATTGCAACAGTAATTGTTGCAAGACCCACCGATGGCCATTAATTACGGAGCCCCCAAATGCGAAGATGCGGACATTACTTCCGAGATAGGTATTAGTTACAAAGTGGAGAAAGTCAGCAGACCGTTGGGCCTAGTTAGCACTCGTGATAACGAGCACAGGACTCGGTGATATTGAAGGTACAGCGTTCCTTCTGTGATTCCTATCAGAAATTCAGAGCCTCAATGTACTTATGAGAAAACATCAGACAAACTCAAAGTGAAGAACATTCTAAAAATAGCTGATGATTCATCTTCAAAGGTATCAAGGTCATGAGCCATTCCAGATTGGAGACTATGTTAACAGAATCTCTCTGTGCAGTGAGGCATCCCAGAGAGGATTCTTGAACAGAAAAATTGATATTAGGGAGAACTGGTGATATCTGAAAAATTTCTACAATTCAGTCACTACTGGTATACTAATTTAAATTCCCTGTTTCTAATAAGGTCAGTTTGGTTATGTAAGACCTTACGACTAAGGAAAGCCGGGTGAAGGGTACATGGCAGCTCACCATACTAGTTTGGCCACTGGTCTGTATGTCTAAAATTATTTCTAAATTAAAGTTAAAAAATATACCAGACAAAATACTTGCCCTTCTGAAGCTATCATTTTGATGGGGGAAAACAACATAAAGAATGATAATGTTTTAAAAAATGAATGAAATATGTTCTCTACCTTCCCAGGAACTACATTGAGAACTGGGTATGAGAAAGTCTTAAGTCTTCCCTGGGCTAAATGAACAGATTTAAACTCCTGCCTGTGAACTTGACCTGCGGTAATGTAGGAAATACCCTAGGAACTCTTCATCAGTTTCCGGTGTTAGAATGGCGCCTCACCATTTATTTTTTTTTAATAAAGATTTTTATTTATTTATGACTACAAGAGCTGGGGTACAGGCTGGAGTTGCGGGAGGTGAAAGGATTCACCAGAGACAGAGTGGGGAGCAGAACAGGCAGAGGGACCAAAACACACTGCTGATGGGAGCAGCGGGGAGGCAGGAGAGGTCTGCTGCACCATGTGGGTCCCATCCCCGGCCGGCAGCAGGGATCGAACTCGTGCTGCAGTGGCTGTGGTTTGCTTCATAGTGCATTGCTTAACCCACTGCGCCACCAGGGAGGCCTGGTGCCTCACCATTTCTATCAGATCTGACAAGAACATTGCTCCTGGTTTCAACCTTACCCTATTCGATTTCTTGTGATGGAGCCTTCTCCAAATCAAATGTCTTTTCTACCTCTTCTCAGGAATATATATCACAGAAATTTCTAGAATTTCCACCTCTTAGAACAAAGAAAATAGATGCTTGTTACTCGGTGGGAACTGGTCCTGGGGGACTTCTGAAGAGACCCCAGGAATATGGTCTCAATTGAATGTTCAGACCCAATCTGAGCACAGAATTAAACTTTTTGTTTTTTTTTTTTTAATTTAAGAGGTAATGCAGGAGACTTACATAAATTTGGGGAAAACAGAAGAGTCGAAAAAAAATGCCACAAATCACCCAAACCTCACTCCCTCATCTCCCCCAGAGACTGCTATTTTCTTTTTGGTGCATTTACTTCCGGTTGTGTTCCGAAGCATCTGTTTAGGGTAGCTGGGGACATGCTGTTTGTTTAATTGTGCAACATACATTTTACCTCCATAAGAAAACACTTTTATTTCAGATTATTATAAACCTTTTGTAGATGTAACGATAATGAGTGAATGATTCTTTATGTGGCCGTGGACGTAACAGCCTTTTCCTGGCTATTTCTTTTGGAGGTCTGACTTGTGCCTCTTCTGGAGAATTCGAAGTGCCAGCGAGCTTTACAGAGAAGCAGTGTGACTGAGAGGAATGAACGCTGAGCTTGCAGCAGGAGACATGGCTTAGAATTTTGACTGTTCCTTATAAAGCTTCCAGACTGTGGAAGCTTATTTTCTCTCTCAGAGATTTTTCACTAGCTGCAAAATGCTGCAACCGCTCTATAATTCTCAAGGTTCCTTTAAGTTCTAAGATTCTATGATAAGAATATTTGTAGTTATTAAGTTTGTGAGGTTTTCAGTAATTTCCAAAATTGTTTATGTCCAATAGCAATACTGTGTTGACGTTTACGGTGCTGAGCAATCAGCGTTTCGAAGTAGGCCGTACTCATATGGTTCAAAGTGCCAGGTCATGCCCCCACAGTGCTCTTGTTTTGTCACGAGGCACACTGTTGGGCACCTGGGACTCTAAAAATACACTTTTAAAAGTTTAATGTTATTCCTCATTTGCACGCATTGTGTTCACTATTCACGCGTGACCACAGAGGGCTGCTCCTCGTGCGTTGTCTGCAGTGGTGCTGGGGGCCCTTGAGGCTCTTCTCACCCTAGGCCTTCTCCCTGTAAACTGTCCTCGGGCCTGTTTAATCTTAGAAAACGTTAACAATAAACACAATTTTTTAAAATGAAATTTTATTGGCTTACCAGTCATTTACAACATGATATAATTTTGGAAGTACAACTTCACAGCCCGTGTGGGCTTCCCTCCCCCTCCAGAGTTCCAGAGCTTTAAACCAGGGCGCTGAACTCCTTTACCCCTTGAAGCTACCACCCCAGTGCCTTCCCTTTCGCTAGTTAACATATTTGTCACAGAATCGACAACTTTGTTGTTGTTTTTAAAGATTTATTTATTCATGCATATAAGAGCTGGGGTGCAGGCCAGAGGTGCGGGAGGTGAGAGGAGTCACCAGAGACAGAGCGGGGAGCAGAACAGGCAGATGGACTGAAACACACTGCCGAGGGCAGCAGCGGGCGAAGTAGGAGAGCTGAGGCAGGAGAGGTCTGCTGCGCCCTGCGGGTCCCCTCCCTGGCTGGGGAATCGCACTGGTGCTGCAGTGGCTGCAGAAGTCTCACAGTGCAGTGCTCAACCCGCTGCGCCACCAGGAAGGCCCCTATTTTAATGTTTTTGCCATAGTGTTATTCACAAGAGCCCAAACGTGCACTCAGCTTATATTTCCATCTCGTGGATAAAGTTAAGCTATACATGTACACACGGTGGGACACTATGAAAAGATGACTATTCACTTGTGTGACAGCTGGAAGGTATTTGAGGTGATGATGCTAAGTGATGTATGTCAGGACGTGAAAGGCACACACTGGATGGCTTCATGTTGGTGGAATATAAAGGGCGAAAGCATGCAAACTGCAGAAGCCCCACAAAGATACCCTAATTCTTGCAGAAAGGTGCTATCATCTTTTTATCAGCGAACCACTCTTCGGTGAGAGCTAGACGCAGGTGCTAACTGGCTCCGTGGGGGCCCGTAATAGAGGGGAGTGGATACGAAAAGCGACCCCACACATGGAAAACGTGCATTGGGTTAAAGGCAGATACTCTACCCAAAATGACTGCATGGGGGGAGGGGAGGACAGACCCAGCACCTTTTGGGTCTTTCACTCAGGTACGAGATCAAAGGATTTTTTTTAAGTTTTACTTCACACACATTCGTCCCTAATGTGTTTGAGGTGGGCGAGGACAGTAAGCAAAGGCTTGGCCTGTATCAGAGATACACTGTGCTTGCCTTTTGGTCTAGGTGAGACATCTGCCTGGAGCCGACCCAGCAGGCAGAATGCGGAGGCGAGATGTGTGCCCTGACGGACCTGGGGGGGCGGGGGCAGGCGCTGCAAACGGCTGAGTCTGGGCTGAACCTGGCAGAACCTTTGGCAGCCATGTATTCCACGTGAACAGTAAGTAGCTTGTTGGTGAGCTCACGTGCTGGTGAAATGAATGCGGATGAAGGGGCAGCGGAACACTGCTCCTTCTAGAGCCCTGGCTGGCTTTGTGGCTTGTTCGCTCGTTTAAATTACTTTGGCCCCTTGTCAACAGAGCCAGTAGAATCCATTTCAGCGACGCCTGCTTTAAATACTGAGACCTGCGGGGCTGGCAGGTAGAACTTAGTGTAGTTTCCTCTTTTCAAGCAGTGCGATGGGGCAAAGTGCGGAGCTGGGGCCATTCTGGTGTTGAATGAGCACTGCTTGACGTGGCTGACTGGAGGTGAGCACTACTTAGAACACAACTGCAGGATGCTCTGCCCTTCCTTCGATGGCAATTTGCATTTTTCTTCAAAGGATAAGATTTGTCTTGATTGTTTGAGTAACAAGTAGTTTGTGATGTAACTAAGGCTGGTGCAAAGTACAATAGCTTAAGATGTCAGTCAGCACCGCATGGTTTGGGCCTCCCCTGGAGACTTAGGGAACACGGCGGTGGTACTGACTGACATCACTGGCTATGGGACCTTGGAAAGTCATCTGGGGCTCCACTGGGTACCGTGCATATTCCGTGATGCTCTGAAATCAGTTTTATATAAAAGTAGTGCAGGCAGAAAAGAACGAGGCAATCTCAGGCCCAGTTCAAATTTCAGCAACAAAAACTCATGATCTGGTAAGTCACGAGGCTTGGCCAGCTGCCGTGAGCAAATGCTGCTATGGCCCAAGGGTGACCACGCAGCGTGCAGCTTGATGGGTGCTGTGCTCTGGAGGCCTGCGGACGGACCTTGCCGTTGGCTCCTTCAGAGCAAGCAGTGAAGACCATGTGGCGGAAATGGGCAGGCAGCTACTAGCCTCTTCGCTCTAGAGCCTCTTACTGACCATGAAGGTACTTGCGGGTGTCAGGATGAAAGGACCTACGTGGGGCCATCGGGTACGTGGTGGGGGCCATCCCAGCCTCATGACGTCCTACCCTGAGGGCCCCTCCATCATCCTGATCTGCTTCGTGGCCGCAACGAGTGGCAGGGCAGCCTGACCTCTTTGGAGCAGCCATTCCCAGGGGCTCAAGTGGCTGGGCAAACAGTCCTGCTGCTGAGACCTCCGCGCTCCCTGTTCCCGTGGAGTGGCTGGGCCTCACTGAGGCTCTGCAATCTACCCTGAAGCCTTCCGTTACAAGCTGAATAGGCAGCGGAACCTCAGGTACAGCTGATGCACGGGATCTAATGGACACTTGTCGTGGTAAGTATAACTCACAATACTGTACCGTGCACTTGAAATTTGCTAAAAGAGTACATGTTAAGTGTTCTCACTATGCGCGCATGACCTGCTAGCTGTGAGAAGATGGATGTGTTCATTTCAGTGTCCCCCCACCTCTCTCTCTATATAAATACACACATATATATATAAAATCTCAAGCCATCACTCTGTACACCTTGAATACATACATACAATTTTAATTTGTTAATTAGACTTCCATAAAACTGAGGGGAAAGAAATAATTCAAAGTTTGAGGGGCTTATCAATACATTCTACTTCCTGAAAATAGAAAAGCAGAATCAGCTCAAAGTTAATTTTCAGCAGGGATTTCATTTTTCCTAAGAGCATCGCTAACGGTTTGATTGTTAGCAACTTAATAGAAAATGAGGGTTTCAGATGATGCTAAGAACCAGGAAGCTTTAAATAAAGACACTTATTTAAAACTCTTATAAATGTTTCAATGTGAAAATCAATGACCTGAACCCCCTTCACAAAATGAATACTGAATACAAAAGTCTATACTTGTTAATACCATTTTAATAGCATCAAAATATGCCACTTATTAACCAGGCACTGAGGCCCATGGCATATGTGCCTGTTTGCCAAACAAACAAACACCAAAACAAAACAGAAAACAAAGGGAAACTGCAAACACAGCCACCGCAGGCAGCATGTTGATTTTTGATTTCACCTGACAGAGAAGCAAGTGGACCCATGGAGGGCGGGGCTCGTGCCTGTGGGCTGTTCCCATTTACAAACCCTTTCCTGTACATTAGCTTCCCTCCCTGGTCGCTGGGAAAATGCTAAACTGCCTTCAGAAGTCAGCACTTCAGCCTCGCAGAGTGGGCTCTGGGCAGAGACTCCTGGCAGTCAGGGGGCTGAATGGGCCCATTGAACAGCCCCCGAAGGCCGAGGGCCGGGGCTGAGCTCTGGAACCAGATTTCTCGATCAGCAATCAGGAGTGCAGATGATGGATCCAGGTAATGGAGGTGACACCTCACTTTGCCTCCTTCATCATTATAAATTACTGATCTGCCTTGGGCCAGCGCCTGGGGGTTGTACAAAGGGATTTCAAATCCAGGGCCACAGAATGTCCGAGCTGGAGAGTTGCCAACCCCATACTTGACAGACAGGGGCTGGGGCCCTTGAGAAGTTAAAGGGAGAGGACTGCCTCACAGCTCTGCAGCGTCAGTCTTGGGCAGAAAGGAATTTCCCAAGGGTGCCTTGCAACCCTCTGGCCCGCTCTCCCCCAGAGGGACCTGAGGCACCTTAGCCCTAGATTTCTAATCTCCAGGAAAAAGACCCATCTGAGTCTCCTTGAGCAATGAAGCAAGAATTACTCCATCATCTTCTCACTTCCTGTTGCCTATCTGGCTGGCTTTCTTTAATATGAGGGCTCGGCTCAGCCAACTGCCTTCCCCCAGTTCAGCCACAGTTGAGATCGGGGAAATTGCACCACCAGATTTTTTTTTTAATCCAACAGTTAACTGATGCCACTGTAGTCCCAAACTCCTGGGGTGTCACAGCGTGCTGGAATGACCCTAACAAAAGCACTCTCTGAGGAGCACTGGGCTTGGTGCCTACAGGCCCGAAGTCGCAGGCTCTGCTACTCCACAGTGGCCTTGCCCACGTCACTAACTCTGCTTTCTCAACTGTGAAATGGAGATAAAGGTCCCTTCCTTGCTCACCTTCTGGGTCACAGCAAAAATAAAACCCTTTGTGAACACAGACTGGAGGCCGTGGGGCAGTGTGGGCCAGCACGTGGGCTTTAGCAACAGACAATCTGTGGACAAAGCCTGACCATGGCCCTGGGGAACTTCACTAGGCTTTGTCGAGCCCCAGGCTCAGCTTGCTAAATCCAGCCAGTCCCTAAAGGCATCAACAGGTTCTCCGAGATGGAGAGTGCAAGCAGAATGACATATAACGAGAGCAGGTGCGCGAATAACATCCTTTCGTTGCCAGCCTGGATTGCTTCTCATTGAAGTTCAAAGGAAACATTCTTCAACAAAACGATGTAATTTCAGGACCTTCTATAGCTCTTACTACTAGTACCTACCGCAGAGAGTCACGGGGAAGAAGAAATGAAATGCGACAGTCTGCATAGTGCCTGTAGAAAGGCTTAGTCAACGTTCTCTTTTCCTCGTTATGCTAAATATGTGCAGGGAATCGCTGGGATGCACCTTATAAACTAAAGTCGCATCGGGTGTATCACCTCCAAGTACCACGGACCTGGTTAAGCAGGTATAGACATAGGTTATACGATGCTTGGTATTTTGGGCCCTGTAGGAACCCAGGGCCAGTGGTGCTGGAAGGGTCATTCATAATCTGCGGTCACCAGAAGCCCCAAGAGTAGGCGCTTCCAACTGTGTACAGGAGTGAGATGCAACATACAAAGCAGTAGACCCTTCTAGATTCAGAGAAGTGTCCTGACCCAATTTGCCATTGACTCCTGGGCTTGCCACTTCTGTGGAGACTCATTGCGGAGACCCCTGCAGGGGCCCTGCACGTGTGGGGTCCAGTGCTAGACTTTGATTAGCGTCGGAAGTCACAGCCCCGGCCCTACCATCAGGGGCCTCTCGTCACTGCAAGCACTGACCCACGGCCGGTAAGTTGAGGCATCCTGTGTTTAGAAGAGCCGGGGCTGCTCCTTCTGGAGACTGCTCCCCAATCGCGGAAACTACTGCTCTGTCATAGAGGTGCCATGATGGAAGCCTGCAGAAGTCTTTCAAACAAACAGGTTTCCTTTGATAAGCTGTAAACCTTGATCACAATTTCTTCCCAGAAAGCCCCTCAGCTTGACTGCACACTATGTCAGAAACAAATGCTTCTCAGTTGCAGTGGAACTCTGAGGTGGGACAGGGCGACACACGTATCACACGCTGTCAATTTGTTCATTTCTTGGAACTGACGTAGCCGGTGAAACATCAATTCATCTTATTTTTTAGACACTGTCTACCAGCACGTGCATTCTCCATTTCCTACAACGATCATAAAAATGGAGGATTTCAGATTCTTTGAAATGAAGACTAGTACGTGGAGCCTCCAAATCAACCTCCTCTAAAAGGAATTCAAGTTAAAACTCCTGCTTTACAAGATCCGAGAATCAGCACATCGATATAATCTAGCCTCTTAAAACAAGATTTCCGGTTTCACTCCCAGAGCAAGGGTCGGGGCTCTTCGTTTTGACTCTGCCCTGTCTGAAAAGGATGGTTTGACCTGGCCCAGGGCTCCTCCTGCTTGGCTTCTTCGGGTTGGGTTGTCTGAATGGGGGAGACTGGTATGGTGTGGAGGGACGCTCTGGTCTGTGAGAAGCCAAGGAGACCAGGGCCCGAGGGGAAAGGCTGTGACTTCTGACCTATTGGGTTGAGCTGAGGATTGCTTTGCCAACAGGCTGGCCTGGGGCGTCTTCCACCTTATCTACGTAGTCCCTAGGGGTCTCAGCTGGGAGGGGGCAGTGGCCTCTGAAGGACTAGTAGGTCCAGCTGCCCATGCGTGGCAGCAGCAGCAGGCCCTGACTCCAGACAGCCATTTTACTTTCTCTTGCTACAACCTGCTTTCCTTCCTGCCTGCCAGCCTGCAGGACCGGGCCTGGCTGGGCTGCCTTTCTGAGGGTTCTTAATGAGGTCCCAGCCCCATCAGGGCCAGCAACAGGCCGGACCAGGGGTGCTGAAGTGCACCTAGCATAGGTTAGCAAAGCTGAGGCTTCTGTGGAGACCTTGAGGTGTGCTGGGCTAGGCTGGCTGCCTGGCCTCGGGGACAGGCTGTCCCATGTTTTCGGCCTCTCTTGGCTTCATCCCTGTTCGAGGAGGCTGGGTGGGAGTGGGAGCTGCTTCTCCCAGCCCAGCTTGCCTGCTGGGTTTTGATCTCAGGCAGGGAAAGCCCCTGCCCCTCTTTTGAAGCAGCAGCCGGCAGCAGGCACCACTTGTCTCTTCTCTCCTTCCCGCAGGCACTTCTGTTCAGAGTGCTGCCTCTTGCTGGCTCCTTCTGCTTCTGCTGGTCCTCCCGCTGATTGGGAAGAAAGTGCACGAGTGGGGTGATGGGGTCTGGAACTCTTAAAGGAGCAGCCTTATTTCTGCTGGAAATGTATCCACCTTGCCTATTATTTTGTCTGTCTTTCCCCAGTTGATATAATCTGGCCAGAAAAGTAAATCAGGTGCAAAGTGACCACAATGGCAGTTTCCGTGTTGCCGGTAGGTGTTCTGGTTTTCCTGGGAGGCTTTTCAAGCAGATCAAGCCCTAGCGGGGGGGACAGTCGTTCCTAGCAATCAAATCCAGCTCAAGGACCATTTAGGGAGGGCAGAAGGGTAGAAGCTATAAAGGGTGAGGGCTGTGGATCTGACCAGAGAGCCCATCACCTCAAGGGCTCAATCTGGGGCTGAGCACTGGAACTCTTGGAATAAACAAGGCCCAGAGATCGTTTGGCAATTCCTGGCCCCGTTTTTGCCAATAGCCATTTTGCAGGAGTCTCTGACCTGAGACGTTTACAAGGAGCCAAACTGACCAGGCAATTGGAAACGTAGTGTTCCCTTGGCTGCCCGCTGGGCCTGCGGTCAGTCAACTAGTATCTGTTAACAGCTTGCTTCTATGCAAAATAGGCATTTGAGCAGAGTCTCACGGGATGCCAGAGGAGCTGTATCTTAATGCCTTGCCTCTCCATATTAGTGCTTTTTATCTGCACAAAGAAGGCAAGAGAGACCAGGCTGTGGGCCCCTTGCAGCTGGGATTCTGGAGTCAGCCATCTCTTGCTGTAGCTGCAGCAGCGCCTTCTGCCTTCTGCGGGGTTGAGCCCAAAAAGGGCTTAACACTGTCTAGGTTCCAATCCCCGCCTCCCCTCCTCAGAGAACTGTCAGGTCCAAACCAATCACCCTGTCTCAGTGCCCGTTCCTTCGGAGAGAAAAGCAGTTTGGAGGATTCTGAGAAGATGAGGTAGAGAAGCACATGTAAACGGGAAGGGCTAACGACAGGGCCACGGGCAGGAGTCCCAAGGCGCCTGGCCCAGCACTCGCGGCACGTGCTCGCTCCCTTCCTAGCAGCGCCAGCCAACAGCAGTCCCTCTGCATGAGGACAGGAGGCCCGCGAGATGTGGGGCCGCCACAGGCTCCCCAGGGGCCAGAGGGGCCAGCGCCCAGAGCAGGCCCGGCTCTTCTGCCCCTGCCCCAGCATCGCCCTGAGGGCAGGTCCGGTTCCGGAGCCGCGGGGCTGCAGGGAGGGAGGGAGCTGCACGCCAAGACAGACAGCTTCACGGGCTGGAGGGAGGCCGCAGCCAGAGGGTGGGAGGGCGAGCGGGCACCCAAGGCACTTGCCCCGCGCGTGGGGTCGTGCCCGTCCCCAGCCGCCGCCCGCAGCCCAGCTCGCCAGGGGGCAGTCGCCGGGCCGGCCCTCGGCGGCTCCGGGGCCC
>JAGFMF010011974.1:2544071-2595855 GCA_019455555.1 Galemys pyrenaicus
GAGCCGCGCCGCCCCGCCGCGAGCAGGGACGCCCGGCCGCCCGCCGCCGCCGCCCGGCCGCTATGGATCTATTCGACTTTTTCCGGGACTGGGACTTGGAGCAGCAGTGGTAGGTGTGGGCTCGGGCCTGCGCGGGGGGGCGCGCTCGCGCCTTTGTTCGGCGGCGCGGGGCGGGCGGGGGGCGCTCGGCGGCCGCGGGGTCGGCCGGCCCGGGGGCGGCGCCCGCTCGCCTCTCCGCAGAGTCGCGGGCCCCGAGGGGAGCCGGGCCGCACGGCCGCGCTCGGGCGCCCCCGCGCCCCCGGCCGCGCCGCCGCAACTTTCCGGCGCCCGACGCCCGCAGCCGGCTCGGGGCCGCGGCGACCAGTGCCCCGGCGACCAGTGCCCCGGCCGCCGCCCGCCGCGCCGCCACCGCCGCCGGGGTCCCGCGCCGCGCGCACCCCGGCCCCGCGCCCGCTCTGCCCAAGTTGGGCGCGCGGGCCCCCGGCCGGTCCCCGGGCGCCGTCGGTCTCGTGGACCTGGGGATGCGGAGCCGGCGCCCCACCGGCCGCGCCGACGGCCAGAGCCTTCTCTGCGGCCGGACCGCGGCCCCCAGGCTCGGCCCCCGCCGCCCCCGCCGCCCCCGCCGCCCCCGCCGGCCGGCTCCGCGCCCCCCGCCCGGTGAACTTGGCGCCGGTGGCTGGGAGCCGCAAGTTGCTGCCGTCCGCGCCGTGCGCGCCTGTGCACCAGCGGGAGCCTTGGCTACCACCAAGTTTGCCCAAACTTCACCTTGTGCCGCGAGCGCGGTCGTCGTTGGTGTCGCGGCGCGGGAGCGCGTGCAGCCCCGGCCTGCGGGCCGTAGGGCAGGAGGGCGCGGCGCTGGCCACTCGCGACCACGCTCGTGGCGGCTGCCGCGCTAAAGGGACTGGGAACGGTCTGACGGTACCCGCGGGTCGTGCCAGCTTCCCGGTGTCCGACTGACTGCTGGCGGCCTTCGGCTGGGCGTTCTGGGCCGTTTTGCGAGGGGTTCCCTTGCCGATGGCTATTTTAGGCGTGTGCCTTCTTTAGAAGAGGGTCATACGCTTAACCAGCAGCGTCATTGTGCCAGTCGCGACTTCTTTAGTCGTGCATCCCCTGTCATCAGAGCTTAAATACATTTTATTTTACAGCCGTTTTGGGTAAACCCTTGAAGCCACAAATTACAGTGTATCAGTATTAATCTGAAAGGCATTTCTGATACCATGCTGGGGTTTATCTCTCTGCGGGAAAAACATTAGGTTACAATTTTGTAATAACCATGCGGCTTTTTTTAAAAGTGAAGATCACAATAAAATTACTGCTCAATTAAATATTGCACTCCTGCACGCAGTCTTTACTCTGCTACACTAATTTATTTTGCTGACAACTGATAACTGCAGCATTACTATTTGCATACAATTTGCTTAATATATGGTGTGGGTAACATCATTAATTTAACAGACATTGTTATAATTGATTTCGTGGGTGTAGTTCAGATGTTAAGCACATAAGGTATTAGGTTTTCAAAGACATGTTTATTATATTATTTTCATTTCACTTTAATCTTGAGCACATGCAGTTGCATTTTTAAAGGACACTTGATTTTTTTCTTTCAGAAATATTCTGTCCCCCCCTCCACATTTTGGGAGGCCGTCTTTTCTTATCTTAAGGAAAATGCAAAATCTGCTTTGCTCCAGATCCCTAACTATGCCACGTCAGTTAAGACACATGCAGACTTAGACACTCCGCGGATATTATGTGACATACCAATGAATTAGTTTAACACGTCTGTACACATAAGCCTACTTTCCCCCTTCTGTGCACATGTTCTAGGGAAATTTCTCCTTATTCCTGCTGTTTGATTGTGAAGAGAAGCTTCCCAGTGCATGCGTCTTTGCGCACCCCCACAGAGAAAAGGATAGAAATGGGACAAGGGAGGATGAACTAAAAAGCCCGAGATTGTCTGGAATGAAATCTGTGCCTTTGCAAACTCTTTGGACACCCAGAGCATGCCAGGAACACGTTCATTATCTGTTTAACTCCCCTGTGGGAGGTAAGTAGGGGCTCCAAGTAGAGCCATCCGCTGCCCTCCCCCAGGCCCCCACACAGCACACAGAGGACAAACGTGCAACAAAGTTGTGGCTCTCATTCACATCGGACTTACTCGGAACATTTTCTGATGGAACAGAAACTCTGACTTAACCGCTACAGCAGCCCCAGGTGTGTGACAGTAAATGGATGAGGTCACCTCAAAACACTCACATGCCCAGACGCCGTGAAGAGAGACGCTACATACACAGGCATGCGTGTTGTTTGCAGACAACTGAGTGCAAAGAGTGTGTGCACGTTTATCTTCACACACATCAGGGCGAATGTGGCGGGCCAGGCTGGGGCCTGGAGGCTGCCATGTGCCCGGGCTGTGTGTCTGGGAGTGCCGAGAACCTCGATGGGTCGTGCTCTGGACGCGATTAAAGGGCCGCAGCACGAGTTCTTCAGGGTTTCTGGATGAATGAGCAGTGTTCACCTGGGTCTGAATTTAATATGAACCATTCTGTGAAAGACGAAGGTGCAGATGCCTGCGTGTGCCAGAAGCTACTTGCTCTTCAAAAAATAGGAAAACGATAAGGGGGAAAAAACCCAGTTTTATCCTTTCAGTCATTTCCCAGCCTTACCTGTGGTAACCCAGCCTGAATTCTTGAGGTGTCTGGAGATGGTGATTACCAGCATCTGGGATGTCGTAGGTTCCCAGCTCCCAGGGGGGAGCCAGATCACAGGGCACACAAAGGGTGCAGCCTTGCAGCCCTGGAAGCGGTACCCTCCCCCCAAATTGACAGGCAGAGCTGCTTTGTGGAGATGCTTATCTCCTTCCTTTTATTATTAAAAAGGAGAGAAAGGGAAGACATAGGAAACAGAGAGAGGGCACATTCTTAAAAATTAA
This sequence comes from Galemys pyrenaicus, assembly GCA_019455555.1. NCBI lineage: Eukaryota > Metazoa > Chordata > Mammalia > Eulipotyphla > Talpidae > Galemys > Galemys pyrenaicus. The sequence continues at coordinate 2,547,004 of JAGFMF010011974.1, forward strand.
AAAAGGCAAAGGAAGCCACTGTACTAGCAGGATCCAAATGGCCAGCAGCCCAGAGAACATGGTCATGGAGCAGTTGTGACAGTGGCCAACTAGTCACTGTGAAGGACACTGTCAACTGTGGGTAGTTTTCTGTGATGTCGCACAAGTAGGCTAATTAGAGGCAAGCTTGCAAACGGGCAGTTAATACAGGAAGAGCCTTAAACTCACTAAACTGTTATATAAATAGGAAGTTCAAAGGTCTGTGTGGGGCTGTCAAGGCTGGGATGGGGCCTTGTGCCCCCAGGCTTCTCTTTCCCCCTTTGCCTGGACCTTGGGGGCACAGGGGAGGAGGGCTGCTCTCAGACAAAAGTGGACTGTTTTAGCAGCCAGCAGCCAGGCTGGCTTGCCCCCTGCTCTGCACAAGGTCTTCCCAAGCCTCCCCTCCTGTTGCAGTCATCTAGGAGGGCAGAAAAGGCCTGTTTCTGCATGAGAAAGTGTGTGTGTGTGTGTGTGTGTTTGGAGCGGGGTGAGGGAGAGGGCGAGCGAGGAGGGAGAGTGAGAAACAAATGGAGAGCCAACACTAGCCCAAGACCACCCTCACCAGCCAGGGGGCATTAGGAATGCAGATGGGGTGGGGCAGGTCTTGTTTTAACAGAGGCCTGCAGTTTGCCAGGATTTCTTCCTCTCTCCCTCCACCCATTTGTCTCTCTCCCTTCCCTTCTGCTGGTCTGCTAGCAAAAGGGTGGGCTTCTCGGCTCTGTTCCCTTTGCTGCCAAGGTCTGGTCTGCGTTCTCCACTGTGTTTGAATATTCATTCAGCAAGTCATTTTCGGCTGTGTCTGAAGGGAGTGTATGGGGAATAGCTAAGGGATATGGTCTCTGGTCTCTTCCACAATCCCCAAGACACTCCCCCCCCCTCCCCACCCCCCCGCCCGCCAAGAATAAAAGCTATCTCAGTAAACCTGAAAAGGCACATCTATTGGACTAGGAAGAGAATGAGCTCCTGTTAGAAATCAGTTTAATGATACATGAATTGTTTTGCTAATGATTCAGTCAAGCATTTAACAACTTTGAAATATACAAATCAAGATTGAAAATGACTGCCTCAAAAATGAATCTGTCATTATAGACATAAACGAAGACTCCAAACATTTAAGCATTTTGTAGATGGATAAAATTATATTGTATTTAAACATGCTAATTATTGTTAAATAGAAATGGCTTTAATGTGTACAACCTTTATTTCATGCCCATCATTCTTAGCTAAGATTATTTCTTGCTTGCAAACTTTGCACATATTTAACATAATTTCAAAATCATAAGCGTCCAATCAAATGGCCATTTCTGGAGCAGTCCAGAATCTGTAACCCTGTGAGCTTATAGGTCATACCTCAAAGACAGAAACCACTGTATTCTTGATTAGCCTGTTATGTAGACAAAACAATTGCTACAGCGACTACATTTTTCACTTTTAATTTTGTCTTTCTCTGATTGCTGTTGCTATGAAAGACTTCAAAACCTTGTGTACTAATAGTGGAAAGTAAATGTATGGCTGATTAAAAACTCAAGACCACCACTTGGGGAAACCTTTTGAGGGTTGTGTGTCTGTGTGTGTGTGCACGTGTGTGCGTGTGCATGCGTTTCACCTCTGTGTTACAGCGTGTTTTACATTGTCATCACTGCTACTAGAATTTGGGTATTTACTCTGTATCTTAAGATAGCCCTGGACTAACTGCTTTACATACTCAATCTCACTTAACCCTTCAGACAGCTTTATGAGATAGGACCCACGATGACGTGAAGTAATGGAATCCCTGCCTACGCAGTGATGTAGTCTAGGGTCCAGCCTAGATGCAGCTATCACCGGAGCCCGCTCCAGCCACGGCCGCCATTGGCCGCCATTCTGCTTGGGCCTTGCCCGCATACTGATGCCTGCCCGGATGTCATCTCACTCAGCCTTCGTGAACTTGAATATGCAGGTGTTGCCCTATTTTACACACGAGCAAAGTGAGTCCTAGAGTGAAGTTCATGCCACCTGCTTAGTAGCAGAGTGAGGTCAGAAATTCATATCTCCCAATTTCCAGGACAGATGTCTGCACAAAACTTTATTGCCTAATTTTTATTGTTCCCACATGCGTCTGAGCATTTTGCTCTTACTGAAACAAATGGGCTGGATTGTGTGTATTATACTTAACATGAAAATGTCTGTGGAATTACCATGTCATTGAGTAGTTGTGAACTCTGCTTTTGTCTCTTAATGGCAAGAGGAACAATTTATGTACAGACACACCATTTTGCAGCTTTAGAGGTGTCCAATTAATGAAGACATGCCAATGGCAAATTATATATATATTTAGTATATATTCATACATATGACAGTTGTATTTAATAAGGTATATGTATGTGTGCATATGAATATATATGAGGCAAAACTGAAGTCCTTGAGAATGGTCCATCTAAGTTTAAATGCCCGAATTTTCAGGATTTGATACTTGGACATGAAGAAGACCATGGTGCACTGCTCTGGTTGATTTGGAGCCTCATAGCTGGGGTAGGAGGTGGATAACATTTCTTGTTAAAGCTCTGGCTCTTACCACATCTATAATTTGATTTGATCCTCACAATAGTAATCTGGTGGGTTTGCCAGGACTTGTGTTATTAGCTCCATTTTGTAGATTAGAAAACTGAAGTTCAGAGACGTTAAGTGATTTGCCTAAGTTAGCACAGTAAGTAGGTGTGTAAGTTGTGTTTATTGCTCTTTTCACTACACTGCTGCTGTTGCACTAAGCTGCTTCTCTTTTTTTAATAAAGATTTTTATTTATTTATGCACACAAGAGCTGGGGTACAGGCCAGAGTCCAGGGAGGTGAGAGAATTCACCAGAGACAGAGCCGGGAACAGAACAGGCAGACTGACTGAAACACACTGCCGAGGGCAGCAGCGGGTATGGCAGGAGAGGTCTGCTGCACCATGTGGGTTCCCCCCGGGCCGGTGGCGGGGATCGAACTCGTGCTGCAGTGGCTGCCGTTTGCCTCATAGTGTGCCGCTTAACCCACTGGGCCACCAGGGAGGCCCCTAAGCTGCTTCTCTTGAAATGCCACATTGCTTCCTAGCACAGGTGCTAACTGAACGGCTGTTGATTGACGTTCGAGACCTTCCGCTCAAAGACTGTTCTCTGCAAAAGCATGTTATCTTGCGAAGACAGTTGCTTGGTGAATGCTGGAGCTCATACTGGCCCTCTGCCTGTGTGCTAGTGTTTTAATTGTAATTTTTGAAGGTCTCTTAGCTAGTCTGCTCTCCTTTGCAGAAAATAAGAACATTAACCTTTTGCTGGTTTCAAAAGAAGCACAATAGGAAGAGGTAAAATGAGAACCCCTGTTATTTATCGCTGCGATTACAAAACAGTTTTTCTGTGAATTCGAAGATATGCTTAGAATTGAAAAAAATAACTTTGAAGGCATAGGGGTAGAAGGGTGCGCGAGAGAATTGCGTCCCCATCTGTGCGGAGAATGTGAAGGAAGAATGTGTGACAAAAATCTGAAGAGGAGTTGAGTGATTGGAGGGCTGGGATTCCTCTAGCTTCCCTGAAGTCTCAGCCTGTCTGCCTTGTGCTTCATCATGGCAAGGCTGGTTTTCTACTTAGCCGTAGCAGATCCGTGTTATAAATTATCATGACTGTTAAACAAAGGTCCAGCACTGGGCTCCTCTCATGTAAAACTTTTATGTTGCACTTTAATGAAATTTTATACGTGTGTTCAAAGCAAGGTACACTTTAGACCGTGGAGAGGGCGATGCTCTGAACTGGTGAATTTATTTTAAAGTAAATCTTGCCTATGACCTTAGCTGCTAACTTCCACCTACTTACGGAGCTGAGAAAAATTATCTGACGGTGCTCAGAGAAACTGGCATGATTTAAGCAGGGCTGACAACAGCGCTACAGCTACAGTCTGATTGTGATTATGGATGGCTTAGTTGGCGGGGTGCTAGTTTCTGGTATACCTGTGCGTTTTCCCTCATTGACAAAAAAGGAAATCAGCCAGGGAGTTCAAGTCATCTTTAGTTTTGTTCTGATATCAGTAGGCCCGTGTGGGGGATGTGACGGCGTGAAAGCCACAGACTGGGAAGTAGGCAAAGGAAACAGGTTCTGTTTTCATGGCGAATGCATAGTCACTCATCTGTATTTTTTTTCAATGTTCTTTTGCTGGAAAAAACCGCGCTTGCTATGAAGAAGAAGGGCTGTTTTGCTGGGTGTCCCAAGCAACAGCTCCCGACGTCATCTGCCATCCTCAGTGACCGCCAGATCTCAGTAGCAGACGCCGGCCACTCGGTGCCCCTGACTAAACCACATTTCTCCTCCCAGCCACGTTTTGGGTGTCATTGGCACCGTGTCTCCTGATAGGAATGCATTTCTTTTTTTGAGAAACAAAAAACCCAAAGGCTGCTTCTCCTCGAGTGGCACCACTCCTGACTGGACTGGTCCTGGGAGGCACTTCCTGGGAGTTTCCTGATGCCTCCTTGGCCTTTGGGGTTTACTCACGCCGGCCCGGTGGGGGGAGCGCGAGCTGAGGTCATCTTAGCCTTCTGACTGTGGCAGCATGTACACGAGGACCCTGTTATCTGGTGAACAATGAAAAACGCGTCACGTAGGCTTTCTTTATCCCTCCAGGACGTCACTCAACTAATTTTTTTAATAAATTAATTTTCCAGAGGGACTGGTTGTTTCTGTGCCAGGTCGGCACAGCCACAGTAACTAAATTAACTTCCAGCGTGATGGATGTTTCTGATGAAGTGCCACGGAATCATGGAGTGGTGTCATCAATTAGCCATTATTTATCTGCTTGCAGAATGCTTGGCTCTGCTGTGTAGGCATTAATCAAGCCCTGAACCTGGTGTTCGCAGGCCGGAGGGCCCTTCAGGATCATGTGGGCTACCTCCTCACGGTACAGATGAGGAGACCAGATGAGGAGACCGAGGCCCAGGCTGGGGAATTGACTTGCTCAAGGCCATATAGCCAGTAGGCGACAATGCTAGCTCAGTGTCTGTCAGCTCTGTCACAAATTGTTGTCGCTAGGCAGTCACTTCTTTTGGGGGGGACAGGAATGCAAAGATAGAAGTACCCTCTGGTCTCACTGAGTTGACATTGCAGTGCAAAAGTAGATTTGGGGAAGTAGTGTCACCTGGCTGTAAGTGTGATCAAACATCGGGGACTTGGGGGGGGGAGGAGGGGGAGACGAGAAAGGCATGGGGTGGGGGAGGAGGAGGGAAGGAGAGGGAAGGGACAAGGGAGAAGGGTTAGGGGAAGGAATGTGGGAGCTGGAATAAGAGCTGCGGTCCTCACCAGAGCACAGGGACCACTTCATGCTGTTAGTGAAGTCCAGTGCAGAAAGGGAAGCCAGGAATTTGGGTTTTCTAGAAGACAGGAGCAGTCAGCACTCAGCAGGAAACCGGTCTTTGGACCGAGTTACCTGGCTTTTTACCTGACTTGGCCATAGCGCACTGACGCCTGACTCAGGTCTTGCTGAGGGGCAGCCGTAGGAGCCTCGGCGACTGTGGCGACTGTCTGGGCTATGGAAATAGCGATGCAAACACTCTGCAAAGAAATACCAAGCAGAAGTTCGTTTTCCTGAATCAGTTGCAACGAATGCTTGTAAATCAGCACAATGGCTGCCAAAAACACCTATTTTTGAAAGGTCTGTATATCCTGGCTCTTGAGATGTGCCTCGGTACATGCCCTCTTCCCAAAGCCTCCTTGAGCTCAGCTGTGTGGAAGGTGCGTGCCGGTGTGTTGCCTTGTGCTTTCCTTTGCATCATCCCTAAACAGCGAGTGAGCCAGTGCGTGGGCAGCATCTGACTGCTGTTTGTGTCCGTGCTTAGGGCTGCTGGTTGGTCACTGCATCGCTGCTTGTCTGCTGCTCCGCCTCCACACCACGGCTTTGTGGGGAGCCGCGCCTTCTGCCCCACCTGTGCTCTCTCTGCCTTGTTGGCTTCAACGACTCTGGTCTGTGCCCCAAGCCCCCTTGCCGTGAGCGTATTTCTGACACGCCTGAGTTGTACCCCCAGGGTCACGCCCGGAGCACCGCCCGCTGCAGCCCGTCAGAGCTCAGCGTTGCTCTTTGGGTGCTTGGTGCAGCACGTGTTGGGTCTGGAAGTGCCAAGTGTAGGTGAGTGAGGAGCCGCAGTAATGCAAATGAAAACAGCGCTTCCATTCCTCCGTGACCACCTCTGCTTTGTGCTAGCTGATTTCTCTGTTTTACATGCAGGGAAACTGGGACCGAGGGGTTCAGGGCTTGCCCCGGGTTGCGTGCCTGTTGCAGAGTGGAAGTGAACGTACGGGCCGTGTGTGCCATGTTCTGCAGCGGGCTTGGTCTGTAACACGTCGGTCAACTCTGGGCGCGAGTCCGTAAGCAGGTGAGAGCTGTGAGTGACCTGCCACCTACTCCAACAGGGACGTCAGCACCAGCTCCGTCTGCGTCTGGGAGAAAGGCGCAGCGGTCTGTAAACCATGACTTGGTTCACGCGGCCAGAAGGGGCCTCCGGAAGGACCGTGACTGTCGTGTCCGCTGCTGCCTGCGGTGGCTGGACCCGGGTCTGCGAAGCAGAGCAGGGCTCAGTGACTCCTTCTTGAGCAAACGGTGCTCTGTGTGATCAGACTCGAGGGGCCCTGGTTCTGGGCTGTGGCCATGGGGCCGCACAGGGGAACTGGGAAGCTGCACATCAGCCTGGCAGGCCCGGGAAGGTGTGCTGCGTCCCTTCCAACACCCTTCCAAAGTGACGGTCCTGAGGCGCACGCTCATTGAAGTTTCAGAAATGCAGAGCTCGGCATGTGTGCGTTGCTTGCCAGGAATGCTGTGGGCAATTCTTTGTTGATGAGCTTAATCTCTCCCAAACAGCCCTACACTCGTCAGATTTGTGATTTTGGATGTTTACTTGTAGCGTCTTCCTCTCCTGAGGTATGCCTGCACTTAGTCTCTCCAAGAATGCTGGAATGGTAATTGTGATGACTTGAAAAAAATGGTGTCTTGACTTGTTACCTCGCTAGGTTGAAGCTTTTATCCAGTAAAGAGGCTGGGGTGGGGAGGGCAGAGGACTGGCCTGGTGCTTTCTTCCACATGTTCACAGCATTGTCTCCTCTGAGTCAGATGCCTTGTTTTCTGTTTGTTTGTTTGTTTGGTTTTGTGTTTAGTAGTTTCAGCTTTGGAGGCTAACCTAGGATTTGGGTTTTCCTAACATATATTTTTAGACTGAGCATATTTTCTATTTATGCCTCTGGAGGATTCAGATCACAATTTCATCCAAGCATGTGCACAAAAGTTTCCATATGTGTTGATTTTTAAGACGTCGGTAGGATGTCTTGATAAGGGAAGAGGGCTTTGCACACATCACGTCACTGAACAAGTACCCCGAGAGAGAGGTCGTTGGTGCCTTTCCCCCTGCCTGCAGAGCTGGACTTCAGCTCTGTCAAAACTGAACGTGATAGACCATGATGGGCAAATGAACCCTATTCTGTGTTATTTTATTGTTTTCACCGTGCCAATTAAAGGCAAGAGTCAGGTAGAGGAAGGTAGACAAAAAGATAAATAGCAATGAAGAAATCTCAAGACATTTTAGTGGAGATAAAATACCCAGTTAGTTAAATGAATCAGACCTGGGGTGCATACAAAGAGGAGAAGCAGTAGGTACTTACGGGTCTTTACCAACCAGAAGTGAAACATAGCTCCAGGGGGAACTCAAGTTAACAATTAAATATTAACCCCACCCCTTTTGCTACAGTAAATGTTTTGGTCATTTGAAGTTCGCTAAAGGCGGCTTCGCAGTCCATGCGCATATAGGCCACAAGCGGTGGAAACGCCCAGCCCACCTAGCACGGTGGCCGTGACCTTCCTGCCTGGATCCTGATTAGCATCTTATCCAGGAAGTGGGGAGAAGGGCCAGCGCACCCTCTACTGCCACTGGCAGATGACGCCAGCAGCGCTTCTTTCTTTTTGGTAAACACTCACGGTTGCTCATTCACTTTGAACAAAAAATAGAAATTTGATAACCCTATTTCTAGAGGCTTGAACAGTGAAAGGGAATTGTAAATGTAGATTAGCAGTAAATGATGACAGCCGCGCCAGTATTACCGCAGTTGATTAATTTATAAGGATACTGGTCAATGATTTTAACCAACAGCTAGGCAGAGTAGAATCCTAATGGGGTCTGTCTGTTGAAATTACATAAAGTAGAGCATTTGATTTATTTTGTAGTTTCTCAAAGCTCAATTTTAACTTCATACAAATAATGCATTAGTCACTTGGGATAAATGACACGTTGAATAAAGTTGTGATTTTGTCTACTTCTCATAATCTGGTTTAGCTCAGGGTTACAGCTGGCTTCATAGTTTATTCCTACCTAAGCCTGTGTAGGGAGAGGGGGGTCTGTACAGCTCCTGCTTCCTGTCTCCTTCGATGAGGCGGGCCCAGGGAGCCTCCCCAGCCTCCCTGTCGCACAGGGTGCGAGCAAGGCGTGGGTGGAGCCCGGCATCGAGAGCGGTGAGGCAGAGGAAGAAGGGTTCCCAGACACTGTGCCCAGCAACAGTGAGCTGCGGATTTCATTTTGAACTGGGTGCATTTTCACCCCAGAATGGGCATAACTATAGAGTGCCCTTGGGAAGGCCACAGCACAATCGCTGAGACCACTTGAAATGTGGGAGGCCGTCCTGTTTTTTGCCCTGGTGTCCAGCTGCATCCCCCCGCCGCCAGTCATGCCCGAGCGCTTGCGCCTGCCCCGGGAGCACAGCCCTCTTGGCCGTACGGTACCCCCTAAACGCAGTGCCTGTGCCAGGCCCTGACCACCCTGACTACCTTCTCAGGCGGACCCCCGCCATCCCCGTCTTTCGTCGGCCTCTTGCCTTCATGCAAGATGGAGCAGCGCGTCCCCCGGTGGACACGCTCTGCTTGGCCGCAGTTGCAGACCGCCGTGGGGCGGGCTTGAAACTCATGACTGGCTGGAAAGAGGTGGGTTTATATTTTTAAGATGCAAAAAATGTGATTACAGAAAGTTCATAGGACTTCGTGGACATCAAATAACTCCTAAAAACGAAGGTGAATGATGAAGTATGGGCTAAGTTTCCTTAAATTGAACATAATCATAAAAATGCAAGGAAAAGCAATATATTCTGCACAATTTATGAGTTTGGGGGGAGAGGCAGAGTTAGCAGAGCCTGACAGCACCCCCAGTGCATCTGGTCTGGCACATTCCTGTTTGTAACGAGAACCTTATGGGGTCCTGGGCCTTAGTTTTCTGAGGCAAGGCCTGCCCCCCAGGGGTGTCATAAATGATAGGCAAGGCAGAAACTTCATGGCTCATGGCACTTCTCAGAGATGTTTCAGTTAAGCTGCCTCGCCCCGCTACACGCAGCGAAGCTGGAAAGAGAGCGCGCTCGTAAATCTCCTGTGCGGGCTAATTAATTCATGTTTTGGATGTTGTTCATACGAATTAGAACAGGGAAGACATACTGTGTGACTTCACGGAGAGGGCTGACTTCTTGGGGTTCTTGTGACTTTTACTATTTCCTAGGCACACATTCCTGGAGCAGCCACTCCCTGAAAATCACAGAACTGTGCTCACTGGTAACAAAAGTTAAGCAGCTCCCAAAGGAGAAAGACGCAGCAGCGCAATGCCCAAGCCAGGGCTGTTTTTCCAGGCATTTTCTTAAGTACTTTCTGGACTTTTCCTTTCCTTTCTCTTCCCAGCAGACTGTGAAAGTTTGGACTTAAGCCTGCTCTCCCTTGTGAAGCTGGCCTGAAGTTGGCGAGGGGTGGGCTGGGCTGGGGGGCTCTTGAAGTACCCCTTTGTGAATGTGTGTGCTCGTTCTCGTTCTGCTCTCCCGAACACCGAACACTGCTCCGTTGTTACTTTATTTTCCAAAGGAGGGCTTCCAGCCACGAGGCTGCGTTTTGGGGTGGGGGGGGGTGGGGGGAGAAATGCCAAGTTGACTTGGTCTCTATGATGTTAACATTTAATGTGCTGTTGCCTCCTCTGTGAGTTGGGGCACCTCTCCGAGGGCCTAGAGCTCAGCTGGACATCAGGAGCCTTTCGAGAAGCCCGCTGTCTTGGCCCTCGTGTCACCTACCCTTCTGTCGCTATCTTTTGGATTCTGACACTGAGTCTTACAACGACCCAGTGGTTGGTTACTGCTTGATTCTCGTCCTCGGGCGGCCTGCTAGCATTTGGCAAAAAGGTTGGCTCAAGTTGAGCGTCACTGGCCTTCGCCGTCTTCCTTTTAATGCTGCCTGTTTCATCTGATAAATTCTCACCCTTTATTAGTGATCTGGGATACTCACGGCAGTGTTTTGAAAGGGGAAAGCAGCACTGCTTTTTGGGGAGCCATTTAACTAATTTCTCCTAAAGACTGCATTTTATGAGGGAAATGTTTCAAAGGCCGCAGTGAATCAGGCCGCCTGCACTGAATGGCGGAGGAGATTGCAGAAACCGCGGTGTTTTGCAAAGGAAAAATAAGCAATATTTTTTTTTTTGCCTTTCATAATTCATTTTGGATGGGTGATAGACAAATTCTTCTGTACTGGAAGAAAATAAGGAGGGGACATTTTCAGGGGACAGAGGTTTAAACATCTTGCAGGCTATGGCTGTGATTCCATGTTTTGGTCCCAAACTGTGGCTAATGGAGGTTTGTGCTCCACCAATTACATAGGCCCAGGAAGGCATCGTGACTCTTAAGTTGTGGAAATATCAACCTTTATTTTCAATGAAATCAAAGACTCTGGAAATTGTAGCTCCCTTGCTTGCGCAGATGACTTATTCCTGTTTCCAGCATTTCACAGTGGGCTGGCGTGTTTGTCAGGAGACCGCCGCCCAGGCCTTGTGAGCCCAGGCAGACGCCAGGTGGCCTCCATGCTCATGGCGGCAGCACCGAGGCCGTCTGGAGCCGTACTTCTTTTCATAACGATGATCTCTCCTTTAGAAGCTGAAAGGTAAAAATAAGAAAAGCTATAAAGTTAGCCAGAAAAATCTCATGTTTCACAAATCAATGATTGCAAAGGTCACGAGGAGAGGCACAGCGGTTGTGTGCACTCTGAGAACGTCAGACCTGGACAGCACTCTGGCCCTTTCCTCTGCCTCCCTCCTGGTGCTCACTCGACTTATAATGTCCACAGAAGGTGGGACGAGAAGGGCCTGCCTGCAGCCTCAGGTCCTGGGGGTTGTAGTTCTGCCCCGGGGGCCACACAGAACAAGTACATGTTCTTCGTGTGACTCGGCCCCCCGGGTACACTGTGCTCTTAGGTCTTGGGCAGAATGTCCCTGCGTGTGGCCTTTGCCTGGAGAAGCTCACAGCTGCCCTTTGTAGCTGTGGAGGTGGGAGGAGACTGGGGCCTGAAGGCTCAGTTCTGTTTGTAGGGTAGCTAGAGTGGGGGAGGCCTCTCCACCACCTCTGTACACAGTTTTTCAGAAGTGGGAGCAACCGCCAGAGCCCCCCCCCCAGGTTTTGCCCAGGGGAACGCCCCTCTGGAAGTGTTCTGCTTTAGAGGCCACAGTTTGGGAACCCCAGAGGGTTAAAAGACTCACAGGAACTTTTCCAGGCAGAGCCAAGTAACTATCACTGAGCCCTGGCACTCCTGGGGAACCACTCCTCGCTCACTGTGCTGTGTGGCCTTACACTCGGTAGCTACTCTACAGCTGCCCTGGATGCTTTCCACAGTCTGTTTGCCAGTCCGGTCACCCCGCACAGTTGTGGAATTACCGACATCACAGTGGGGAGAGCGAGGCTCAGGACAAGGCACTTGCTCTCAATCACGTGGGTAGTCGTAGCGAGGCTGGGATTTGAACCCTGGCATTGTAACACTGACCTCCAAAACCACGGCTCCTAGAGACAGGCCTAGCGATGTTGCGCCACACTGATCATCTGAGTAAGCTGCTACCTGGATGGTGTCGAAGGCCTCTTCTGGCCGTGACCATTGCTTCGTTGTGCAAAGTGGACACTGGATCTGAGTGCCATTCCATGCTGACCTACACTCACGGGGGGGTCCCGCTGTGCTCGCAGTTCTCACTGCCGCCCCACCCTCGTGATGGGTCAAGTCCCAAGGGTGGTGTCTTCTGAGGAGAGCAGTGGGCCGGCCGGCATTCCTTCATCACGTATGGCCCGGGAGTCAGGCCGTGAGAGAGAGTGGGACGAGCTTTGGGCAAAGGTCCATTGATCCTCTAGGGTGCCGAGCGTCGTGTCTGAAGAGCCTCTGGTTGCAGGGATGATGGCCCTCTTTAAGAGGATGAAAAGCAGGTACTCTCCACCCTGGTGCTGCTTAGCCAGCCCGCAGTGCCACTGCCGGTTGAGTCAGGCCAAGGATTTAGGTGCAGATCTGCATGCGGAAGAGGGCTGGCTGGGGCCGCGGCAGACCCTTTCCACAGACACTGCGCTTGAAGGGCTTGACTCGTGACCGCGTGAGGAGAGGCCTGGTTTCTCGGTGACCGCCAAGCAGCAATGGTGACCACCACGACTTGGAACACGCTTTTGCCGGTGTCCTGTGCTCGTTCTCTCCACCTGTTGCCCTAGAAGAATCTGAAATCAAGATGTAGCCCCGTGACCTTGCGGCACATTGTTGATTACTGCCCCCTTCGCTCAGCGCGATGCGTTCCTGCCTCCCCAACTCAGGTGGAGCGCGCCCTTGTGCTCAGAGGGACTGCAAACAAGACACGGGTTTTTGCAAGCATCGTTGTTACAGCTGTGAAACCGGTCTGCTGTGATGAATACTTGTTTTGCTACCGAATGCTTTTTGTAAGTAGCCACTCTGTTCAGCTCTGGAGTCAGCAGTGAAGCATAGCTTTGGCTGCTCACACCAGTTTGGTCTTTCGGGCCGCACCGACCATCAGCGTGGGGGCAGGTGGAGACTTTGTGGCGCACGGCTCACCGTCTCCTGCCAGGCAGTGCCTTGCTGCGTGTGCGGGGCTTCGTCGGCACGGTCTCACGCTCCTGCAGGGAAGTCACACATGGTCTCGGGACCGCCGCTGGTGGTCAGGTGGGACTTCTGTGCTCTGCCCTGGCCAGTGACACCCGTGGGCCTGAGTTCCAATGGGGAGAGGAGGAAGGAGGGGTCCTTGTGCTGTTTGGTCCTTGAGTGGAGCTTACCTGGCGGAGTTGGCGGTGGCGGCGGAGTGCGTGTGGCATGCGTTCGCGCAGAGACTGGAGGAACCTTATCAGGAATGTCGTGCAGGGGCTTCCACTCTAGGATGACCTTTTTTTCAGGTGCTTTCAAAGGCTGAGTTTTTCTTATGCTTTAAAATCCTGTGGGAGAGAAGTCGCAGGCGCACACTGGCTAGGAGGCTGAGGTTTGAAATGGGCAGAAAATGATGCTGAATGGAATTGCATTAAATTCACTTTAAATCTTAGAAATATATGGTGCATACTATTTTGCCTCATGGCAGGGCATGAAGGGAGGGGGAGAACCAGAGGGTGATTGCTACAACGGGAAATCCGAAAAACAGACTAAAACTCCAATTTAGGAAAGACAGTTTCAACGAAAAGGATTGGGAATCATTTGTGAACTTAACAAATGGAGCCTGTTAATTACTCTTACCTCTGAATGGCATTTTAACAACCCCTTATATAAACAGAAGCTCCTCCAGGCTTCTCCTAGCCTCTTCTTTGCTACACTCTCGACTTAACGGAAGGACTTCACTGTTTGGCTATTGACATGCTTGTTACAAAAATGGGTTAAAGTGTTCTGGAGGATGGGAGTGAGGGCTAGTGTGCCCAGTCCAGGCTTACCTCCCTTTTCACTCATGTTCTGTGCGTGTTCAGAACAAATCCTCAGCCACTTACTCGTCTGTTTGGAACGTTCTGGAATCATTATTACAGTCTTCAATCACATCCTTCATGCAGCCTCTGGTAGCTGTGTTTGGTTCCTTGGGCTTATAGTAAGTGTCTCTTGCTCACATAGATGTGAGAACAATACAAAGTGGCAGAAACTCCGAATTAAAAATGAAAAAACAAGAAAAAGAGAGCTCAAGAATTCCTCGAGGAACTTGAATTGGTCCTTGTGCACGTGGCATTGGTTAATGACATTGGGACGGACCATTCAGAGACCCAGGAAATTAGTTAGCAGTGATGTTTACCTGCGTGTATAGTGTGTGTGCACGCACATTCTCCGTGCTGTGCATGTGTGCAGACATGCCATCAGCTCTAGGTCTTTGTAGATTGAACTCCTAAGACATGGGGGAGGGGCCCCTGATACCCTGCCACCTCTGTCTCCCCTGTGTTTGCAAACGACCTCTCCTACTCTGCTGGCCTTCTTGTCTGCTTGAGGGCTATTTTGTCTAAACACGTTATGCCATTATTTTATTTTCAACACTGTTTTTGTTTCCTGAAGGATAAAGTAATCAGTGCTAGTGACCTGAACACTTAAGCATTTAAAAGTGGGGGAATCATATAAAATCAGCTTACATTTGAGATGCTTCAAAGAGGGACTTTAGTCGACATTGCTTAAGTTTACAAGCTCCCTAAAAGTCTGCGCTGCATTCAGGGCCCGCTGCCTGTCTTGAACTATTTTAAAGTGCCAGTGGATCCAGGGGAGCCCCCACTGTGTATCGCCTGAAGCCCTCTTTTTCCCCTGTTTAACTTCGAGACCCTTGAGTGTTAGAGGGAAGTGAGATGGTGGGTTTCTGATTGACTCGCATTTAACCCCTCGACACGTTGTTTTGCAAGGAATCGTGTTCAAGAAGCTTTTGTACGTTTTTTAAAAATGAGTTGCTCAGACCTTCCCCGCCACCGCACCGCCGTTTCCCAGAGGGAAGCTGGCTTTCGCTGAGGGCTGCGGACTGACAGCTCGGTTCAGTGCTGAGCGCGGGCCCAGGTGCTGGGTCAGTGGGGCTCTGCAGGGCGAGGTCACAGGTCACAGGACCTTCTGCTTCTTTGCTTCTTCGTCACGCGGGCGCAGCTGGCTGAGTGGGGGCCGCAATAGGATGGATGTCTGAATAAATTTGGACCGCAGGGGAATCGCCTCCTCTTAGCAAGGACTTTCACTGAGCCCTTCCTAGGGGAGGGGCGTCTGCCCTTGCTGGTTGTCTGAAGTCCAGCGTCTTTAGTGGAGATAAGTTCCTGTGGCTCCTCTGCCGTTTCCTTTACTAGACGTTACAGTGTTTGCAGGAATTGCCTTCGCTTTACCTGCCGCTCCTTCGTTTCTCCCTTTAACAAGGAGGGCCCTGAGGCTCGGCCCTTGCTCCCCCAGGACTGTGTTCGTGGTTACAGCCCCGTTCCATAACAGCCCACACAGCGCCCCTGAGAAGAAGCCCTCCCCATGGTGCCAGCTCGCCGTCCTTGCACCCCGTGGCAGTGCGGGGGGCTGTTTCATCAGAAACCCACACAGCCTCGGGAGCGGCTCCAGCTCTCTGTCCACTCGGGTACCTGAGGTGCACAGCCTGGGAGTCAAGAAAAGCAACCTGAAAAACCAAACCCCTTTGCCTTCCTCTTGCTTGAAAAGTTCTCTTAGAACATGTCCATGTCCAGGGAATTACACTGAAATGTTCTGGTTATCAGGAGACAGTCCCCCCCCCTCCACATAAGCGTGAAGAAAGTCCCAGAACTGGATTATGTTCCCCGGAGCCCGGTGTGTGCATGTGTGCGTGTCAGTGTGGGTGTGTGCCCAGCTGGCAGAGCGGCCTGTCCCTGGGACTGCTGATGCTCAGAATGACCCTGAGGGCCAGCGGGGGTGAGTGGCCGCCGCGTCCTCAGTTGGGCCCCGCGGAATTGCTGTTGCAGATTTCACCTCACACGTGACCGGATCTCACTTCGGGAGTCGTGAGCGCGAGGGTTCTGTGTCAGAAGGCAAGAGAGCAGTGCAGTGAGTGGCTCTGGGACAACTGCCTGCTGGGGGCCGACCCTGCCCCGGCCGCCCGGGCTGACTTCTGCGGAGCTCATGGCAGCCCGGCAGGCGGGCACAGCTGGCCTCCCGGGGCCCCAGCAGGTCCCAGGAGCCTCCAGGCGCACACCGCCTCCCCCTCAGTGTCCTGAAGAGGTTCTGCTGCACAAGTCTGCCCCTGTGGCTGTTGCCCGCTGGCCACCTGGCCTGAGGACGGGAGGAAGCGGAGCTCGCCCCAGAGACCCGAGTCTTCACTTCTCCAAGAGTCGCAGGTGCGCGGTGCTCTATATTTAGCGTGTGGCTGTCACGGGCAGGTGACGAGGCTGTGCATGCGTGGGGGTGGGGGCAGAAGGGCCAGCTCTCGTCTCCAGTTCATCTGGGCAGAGGACCGTTTCTCGTGAGGCGTGCTGTCGCGGGCATTCATGTTATGGAAACAGGCAGACATGAGTTTAGAAAAGCAACTGCAGAAAGGCTTTGAGGGACAAGTTCAGTTCCTTCCTGCTGGGGCACACTGCAAGGGCCTCTTCGGTTTCGCATTCACAGCGCCCTAAGGCTGCTCTGAGTGGGAGTCGCGTTTTCAGTGCGCATAAGGCCTCTCGAGAAGACCTGTACAGTGTCCCGTGGCGTGGCCATGGCTTCCCGTGGGTGGGCATTTAGACCAACTCAGGCTACACTCGAGTGGCGTCACTAACCCTGTCTCAGTTTTTGCAAAAACAAAACTTAAGCAAAACTTTCTATCTCGTTGATCTTACCATGTATTTTCATCCATTGCAACTTAAGCCTTCTGGTGAAAGCCATTTATAAACCACCCCAATACCTTAATAGATGGAATTGTTCTGTGTGGCACCCCCCCACACACACACAGAGGAAAGTAGAAACTGGAGCTCACAGAAATCACACAACTCCTGAGTTCAAATGTTGTTGGTGACAGCGTTGAGAATATATCTCTGAAACTGGAATTCAACTCCAGTCTCTAAAATCCTCCTTCCCTGCAGCACCTTTATGAAATGCAAGGGTGATATAGATGCATATAAATCTTCCATGCGATGAGACTGAGATATTACTGTAACTCCTAATGTTAATATCTGTGTTCAACATTAAAAACCTAATGAGCAAAACGAGGTCAATAGATCTAGGTTCTGTATGATTAAAATTATTTTCATTTTTAGTGAAAATGTAAAGTCAAATGTATGGTTTCCATTTGCATTTGTAATTACAATATTATACAACAAACACATGCACATACCCCATTCATGTAATTAAACCGATTCATCAAACATATTGTTGAAGAATCTCAGAAATGTGTGGGACAGAGGATTAATTAACTCAAAAGCATGTACACTCAAAGTTTGTCAGTTTATTTTCATCATATGTATGCCCGTCCCATGTATGATTTGTGGCAGCTTCAGGACAGATGGCCGATTGCTTTACAACTCTGACTTCAATTATATACCACGTAGTTTAAGTGAAAATAGCTCTCTCGCAGCACAGATAGAGACGCTAGCAACCATTTAGAAGTGTTTTAAAATTCAGATCAAAGTCGAAGCCTGCTTTGTTTGATTTCATGCAAAAAATTTTTTTTGGTACCTTTTTCCCTCAAATAATCTCCAAATAGTCATGTCTGTGCCTTGGCAGTTTACAAACTGTGCAGGTTTCAGAGTAAGTGAGTGAGTGCTGCTCTGCTTGGCGCTCTCGTCCAGTCCACGGCAGACATTTTAACCCTGTCACCACTTGAGAAAACCCTTGCAGCCTGCTCTTCTGGGTGGAGGAATGGCCGGCTGCTCAGGTAGTCGCTGAGGAAGGAGGAGGAAGCTGCTCAGGAAGGACACGTTTCTCCCGGGTTCTGGCGCACCGGGGCGCAGGCCCGCAGTGCTGGCCACAGTCCAGTTGTTAGCCGCAGGGCTGTAGGGTCCTCCCTTCAAGCGTGACCCCCCTAGAAGAAACCCGCTTTCTTGCCACTGAAGCTGATTGTCAGCCCCTCTTTTAGGATGTACAACTTCTTTTAAGGTATCTCCGCGGGTGTGTCTCGGGGGGGCGTGGTTTGAGAGTCTTCTGCATCTCTCTTGCAGACTTAATGTGGGGGGAGGGAGTTAAAATAAGTATATGCCCCGAGAGAAAAGAGGAGGCAATATATTTTTGCCTTTCCATTTTTAATTTGCCCATTCTAAATACATTTCCAGAAGGGTTGGTATGACTTTATATTTTTCAGAAATATTCTATTTTTGTAGGCTAATGGTTCAGTTTGCTTCTCATTTCTTCATTGCCTTTCAGATAAGTGCTTCCCCAGGAACTTAGTATTAAAATTCGCCTTTCCAAATGCACCATATGGAATTCCCAAAGGAAATTATTTTTAAAGTGTCAGTCTCACTCATGAATTTGGCTGTAGAGTTGAGTTCTTTTCCTAGCACAACCCCCTCTCCCCAATTTAAAACAGTTTCATAAATAAAGATACAGAGGGACTAAAAAAGGATCCCTGGATACTTGATTTCCATTAACATTTAGTCTGGTAGAATTTTCCAGAATATTTCCTTCGTAAATGGAACACAGAGACAAATCTGAGCTGGTGAACTAAGAAGCTGGTGCGGAGAGCGCTGGTCCACTCTGGGGGCTGCTTTCACGCAGGGACGCCCACACCTTTTACAGGGGGTGTGGAAGCCACATCATTTGGCATTGGGACTTACCTCAGTCTACTTTGTTTGACCGCTGCATGGGCACCTCTGCCTCTTACGTGTTCTAAAGGAATGAGCTTTGAGAAATTAGGCCAGTTGGATTTTTCTAGCATTTTTGAAAGACCAATGACCACGCAAGAAGCTTCATCTGCAGTTGTAATTGTAGCCTGGTAAAAGCGAGAAACAGATGTCAGAATCATCTTAGGAAAAAGTCATTCAGGTACTGTTTCCCTGCGTGTGGAGCTTGCTAACTGTAGAAAAGCAAGTAAGTACAAAGATTGTATGCATGTGTATATGTGTGTGTTTGTGTGTATGAGACAGAGACAGGCAGGCAGATAGAAAGATTAATCACTGGGTTCTTTCTCTTCCTTTTTATAAAACCACACATAAGACATAGAAAGAGCTTTGACATAACATTTAAAATCTATAAACTACAGCCAGTGTCAATATTATGTAGCTAATATTGACTTTAATCAAAAAGGTCTGGCTAATGTTACAGTTTATATAGAAGAAACAAAACTGTGACACGTCAGTAACCGCCACTCCACACGTGCTCCAGGGACCGAGCTTGGTGAGCGCGTGTACTTCCTGTGCTCCTGGCACATGGAGTCCAATTTTGGCATTCACGTTATCTGTGTATCTATGTATGTATCTAGGTATCGATGTCTATATGTGTCTATCTGTGTATCTTACTATCTACCTATCTGCTTAAAGATGTATTTATTTATGCATGCAAGAGTTGGGGTGCAGGCCAGAGGTGCCAGGGTGGGTGATAGGATTCACCAGAGACAGAGTGGGGAGCAGAACAGGCAGCTCTACTGAAGTACACTGCTGAGGGGACAGCAGGGAGACAGGAGAGGGCAGCTGCGCCATGTGGGTCCCCTCCCTGGGATCGAACTCGTGCTGCGGTGGCTGGCGATAGTTGATAGTGCTGAGACTTTAACCCCTGTGCCACCAGGGAGGCCCTACCTTATCTATATTATATAAAAATCGTTTATATTTGAACAATCAAAATAGAAGACTTTATAAATACACATTTGGGTTTCGGTTATAATCTCAACACTGCACCTGTAGGTACAGTTATAAAAGAATGGATGTGACACATAGGAAGCTAACACTTAAGTATATTAGAGTATCATTGAAAGGAATCACTCTGGACCCGCCAGTGTAAATGTTTTAAACCTTAAGAAAACAGTGGAGTGTGTTGCAGCCCGCAGAGAAAGGCAGGAGGGATGCTTTGAATAGCCCATCCATTCTGGAGTTGAGCTAAGGAAGAAGCAACACCGTATTGGGAATTATCTCTGTGCTGGGGACCCAGCAGCGCCTGAAGTGAGACACGGAGTTTGGAAGTCCGGAGTGCTCGGAATACTCAGCTCTGTCACAGAGCCCCGGCTCTTCATTGCCAAGACTGACATGGCCCAGACACAGAGTCTTGGAACCAGCGACTTCTCCAGAAAGATTTAGAGTCTGTGAAGAGCTCGCCATGAGCAAGATGTGTTGGCAGAAATGGAAGAAGAAACATGGGCAAAAAACCTCATGGTGAACGCCAGGAAGTAGCTTTCCATCCTCCATATTCATTGATTGATGGAATCTGGATTTTTCACTTATTCAGTGCCTTCGAACACGTTACTGTCTCTGTTTACATCTAACATCTGAGATAACCGCAGATTCAGGAACTTGCAGGAAATACAGATGCTGTGTGCCCTGACCATGTTTCTGGGTGGCGAGAGCATATGGAGCTGTAGTGGCATAGAGTTAGCAGAGCAGAGTTCGTGCGGTAGTGTGAGTGGAGTAGTGTGAGTGCAGTAGAGCTTATGGAGCTGTAGTCGCTCATTACTCTGTTTCCAAAAGGAAACAGAAACCAACTTGCAAAATGGCAAGGTCTTGAATGGAAGAACCAAAGGTTTTTATTCTTGTTGGAGGTTAAAGGAGACTAAATTTAAGGCATGATCCTGTATTGGTGCCTGTTTTTTTTTCTTCTGTTAAGGATGCAATTGAAAGCCCTTAAATGAAGTTGCTAGATTAGATCTACAGTGTAGCATCAATATTTTTTCCTGATTATTTGATAATCGGTAGTTATATAGGAGAATGTGCGTACGTTCAACAAATTGGAAGGATTTAGATAGTGTGGCTTGATATTCGTGTGACTTTTTTTGAAGTTTGAGTGTTTTAAAAGGAAGCGAAGCATATTTCAGAAAAGAGGTGACAAGTTTTCTCCCCTCTTCATTGGTCTACTCATTTGTCTCTATCATTTTCTGGAACGTAATAGGGTCCCTTTGAAGCCACTTGAGGCCATCTTGTCTACCTGCTCGAATTGCAGTTCCCACACAGATGAGCTTATTTCTATATCCCAGTTTACCCCACTGGTCTCATTCTTCTGCTGGAAGAGAAACAACTGAGGGACAGTGTACACGTCGTCCTTTCCCACACCTCTCTTCACCATCTACAAAAGCTCTTCAGTGACATGCTCGTTAACCTGTCCCAAGACAACTGTAACACTGCACAGCACGGTGGAGTCCAGATTAAGGAAACATGTCTGTTCTGCTGCTTTTAGGTGTGAGGTGCACAGACCCCTGAGAGAAATTATTCTGGTGTTCTTGGTGTCCTAACAGTCACCTGGTCATGTGGTCCTGAAATTCAGGGTGGAAATTGGTGCTGGACTGGATGTTATGGGAATCATATGGACCAGGGAAAGCTCTAGAACTAGGGAGGGAGGCAGTGACTTCTAATTACATTTTGAAGTCATTTTGGTTCTTTAGGTTTTCTTTTCCTAAGCAACTGCAGTAACTTAAAATAACGAATATTTAAGTTTGGGCTTCAACGCTAATGTATTCAAAAAGCCACATGATTCTAATTTCATTTAGAAAGGCACACAGGTGGGCATGGGATCTGCTTCAACTTAAGCAAGTTGAGTACAAGTGGCGTCGCTTTTTTAAAAGAGGGTTTGGGGGGTAGACACCAGAGCACATCCGTCCAGTACCGTTGAAATGATTAACAGAACGCTGTCGTCGGATGCATTCTTTTCAAGACTTTCCTTTAGCAACTTCTGCTCACAAAATTGAAAATCATGACCTAAAATGAGTTGATAACAAATTTTCTCCCGGACTTCATAACTGCCCCCAGGGTTTCCCTCCAGGAGAGCGTGGCAGCCCCTCCGGGATGTCCGTTAGCCTCCTGAATTTGTAAGAAAAGCTGTGCTGCCTGCTGGTGGCTGGGTTGGGAGAGGCGATGGCCATGCCTGGTGCCATGAAGGTCGCCATTTTAGTGATACTTTCCTTCACTTGCTTGTTATCTTTTACCGATGATGTCATGGGCAGGAGGCATGCGGTAGTGAACTTTCTGGCACCCTCAAGACCAGGTTTCCAATCCAAGGAATGAGGCCATTTAAAAAACCCACCAGACTTCACTGAGGATTACTAGCTGGTTGTAAAGCTTAGTGAAAAAATAAAAAAACACCATCGTTGGGACAGAAGTGACACGCATGATTGTT
Source organism: Galemys pyrenaicus (assembly GCA_019455555.1). Lineage (NCBI taxonomy): Eukaryota > Metazoa > Chordata > Mammalia > Eulipotyphla > Talpidae > Galemys > Galemys pyrenaicus. The sequence goes on from JAGFMF010011974.1 coordinate 2,568,985, forward strand.
TCGGAGCAGCTAACAGGATGAGGAAGCTGCAAGGTGTGTCGTTAGGTCTGGACACCTAAATGTGAGAGCCAGTGTTGCCCCTTAGCCAAGTTGACTTTCCACAAGTCACACACTGTCGTGGTGGGTGCCCCAGTTTCCTCACCTGTGAGGCAGAGTAATAGCACCTGCCTTCTTCCTGGGTGAAGAATGGACTGGTGAAGCCAGAAAAGGCTGCACAGTCTGCTGGCATGCTGGGAAAGCCAGGCTGCCACATTTTGTCCATGGTCAGATGAGTTTGAGTGTGTCGGGTGTCTAGAACGGTGCCTGGGTCGCCTGAGTGCATGAGAAGTGTTAGTTGCTATGATAGTTACTCTCTTTTCAGGTCATCTGCGGCGGGTGCATCCTCCTTCTGGTTGATGCTCAGTAAATAGTAGCAGTTTTTGTTATCTATACTCTTATGCCTGACACACAATAAGTGCTCAGTTTAACTGAGTAATATTTATATTACTATTTAAAATGATCGCTGACCTATGAAAATGGCCAGGGACCTCCCAGATGAGCTGAGAGCACTTTCCAAGATGGGTGACTAAGCCCACGTGGCCTTGGGTGATTTCACAGACCTTTCTACTCCATTTGATTGAGTCTGCTCCGGTGTCTTCCACTTTCCAACGAATGAGCCAGAGCCAGCCACAGGCCTCTCCGCAGGCTGGCTCTCCGCACACTGGTTGTCATTCTTGTGAGGTCGCGGCCTTTTCTTTCTTCCCAGCCAGCCTTTCAGGCCTAGGCGTAGCCAAGCTGCAGTTCCCCCCACCACCAGCAGGTGCTGACGACTAACACTCCCTGTGCTTCAGCCTCAACACTTTTAGCATTGGAAACTTGGAACTCAGGTCAACACAGTGCCATACTTATGAATAGAGGGGCACATGGCAACTCGGGTGAAGCATGTTGACTACCACAAGTAAAGCCCTAACAACTTGGTGAGAGAATTTAAAGCTCAAAACGTCCTGTTCTTGTGTATTCCGTCATTTAGCAAATGTTTGAGAGCCTTGTGACTGCAAGGCACTCAGCTCAGTCCCCTGGAGGCTAACGATGATGAACAGAAAATAGACATTATCTTCATCCTGATTTCTCCTTTTTCTGTAGGCACACAGGGAAGTGGTCAAGGAATTGTGTTAATGGAGCTCATTCAGAAAAGTAGCACTTCTGTCTACTAAAAGTCTATTAAAAGTTTTTCAAAAAGATTAAAGGCGAGAACATTAAGAATGTGCTAAAATTCTGAAGATGACATTTAAATGCACCTTAGGATAATGAATTAGAAGTGAACTCAGAAGCAACAATGACCGCCCCCATCTGAAATAGTCTACACAAAACACCGAATTTACTAGAACTGAATAGTCAGGTTCAGAAAACCAAATAATTAAACTTAATGTTGAGCCAAATAAGCTGCTACAGAACTCTTAATGTTTCCCTACTGTAGCTCCCATGGAATGATGATAATTGAGACCCACTTTCTCGACCTGTCCTTTGTACTTCCAATAGAACAGAGAATTCTCATCAGCGTCTTCAGCAATGCTACCATGGTTCCACTAGGGCGGGCCATGAATGTACATGTGTATCTATTTGTGTCTGTTTCTTCTAGGTGAAGCGTGAGGTAAAGGGAAGGCCATGGGACCTCAGTCAGCCTCAGTCTCTCGTCCGTGTAATGGGTTTGTTGTGAAGACCCCGCAGGGCACTGTAGGTAGAAGGACTTACAGATCACTAAGCACAATACAAATGGTTAAGGGGTTAGTGCTTTTCTCAGTATTGGTTTTATATTTGGAAATGTTATAGCTCCACAGCATCTGTCTACATAATAAGTTGGAAATGGTTTGTATTTTTATTACCAGGGATCAGATAGATATTTGGTTGCTTTAAAAGCCACTCAACTCAGCTGGATTTCCTCAACTTTTATTTTCATTTCTTTTTTATGCTGGTTGTGTACACATGTGGGAAGAATAAGTATTTACAGGAGATCATAAATTCACTTTTAAAAAACATGAAATATTGGACTCGCGTTTGCCCATCCTATTTGTTTAAGTGTTGTTAACACTCTCTAATGATGTTTTTTAATCATCTCATCATCATCACCCAAAAGTAAATCATTCAAATTTAGATTTAGTAACACAGCAAAGGCAGGACACGCAAATTGACATTTGTGTGTTTTCTTGATTCCCATTTTGTGCTAAAGCTAACTAAAGATGCCAGTGACTCACAAAACATATTGTTTAAACATGTTCAGATTGCTAACAGACCATACTGTTATGTCTTTTAGATTCCAGTAAACCATATGAAAATGCTAATTATTGAGTCTACATTAATTTGTATAAATTATGCAAATTGAGTAGCAATTAAGCACTACTGTGGTTGAGGTGGATTCCATGCTATTTTTTAACTTAATGTTGGACTGACATAGACTCTGTTCACTAAAATAAATTGTTTTATTGTTGTTGAGTGTTTACAAAGCAATTGCTGATGGTAATTGGTTGTAGATGACACTATTGTGCATCTCAGTAACATTTATTTAACCATATGCATCACAACCCAAATACGTGTGGTGCACATGTGCATGCACGCGCACACACACGCACAAAGAATGGTCAAGGAATGGCTCTATGGCTATTCATTCAGAAAAAAACTAGAGCTTCTGTCCATTCACATCAACATTCTTTATGAAAGTTATTTCAGAAAGATGAAAACAAAAAGTGAAAATAAAGGGAGAGCACTTGGGGCGATGTAGTTATGAGTATTTGGAAGAGGTAGAATTTAGCAAGAGTGAAGGCATCTCATTCGGTCTTTGGAACAGAATATCAGAAAGCAGTTGTAATTTTAGATGCTTCCTAGAGATCTGAATGAGAAATTCAGCCCTGACTTGGGCAAACCACTTCAGTGCACTTATGCTCTGGCACGGAACGGTCAGGCCCAGTTCACTTCGCCATACAGCTAGAGTCTTGCTAGATGACTCCTGTGTGCGTGGTTCTGTGTGTGTGGGTGTGTTTAGCAGTGGGTCGGACACTCTTCTCGCACTCTGTGAAATACAAGTTCAGTTATTAGGTGCAGGCATCTGGGGAGCAGCTCAGCCAGTTTTTAGTGGTGTTTCTCAGAAGGCTAGCTCCGGATGAGCTCATCTCAACCCATTTCTCTGAAAACCAGAGCCTGCGGTCGTGCTCTGTGACTGCTGCGCAGAGCAAAAGGCCGGCCATCTTTCTGTCTCTGGGATTGAGATTGGGTTTTCCCGAGCAGAGGTTAAATGTATTAATGCAGTAATTATGAGAGGAAAGTAAATCTTTCCTTTTGCCAAAAATTATTGTGTGAAAGAGTGTGTAAATTATGATTTGCAAGTGCAGTAGCGACTTTAATGTTGAACATGGCAGTGTGCTGATGAGGAGATCCTGTCAGCCTTTCGTAATTTATTTCATTTTAGTTTCTCTAATCGGCAATGAATTTGGGGACTCTGGATTCATAGCAAATGATTTCCCTGAGAGTTTAGTCAAAGAGAGAGAGAGAATATGCTCTGGAATTCCACTGGGGTCATATTTATGCTATTATTTAAATAAGAACTTTAGTAAGACAAATCTAGAAATTGATTAGTTTTACTGACTGCAGAAATGTGTTTTCTATAATCTCCAAGCCCATTTTCATTTGCCTTGGCTTAAAACATATCAGTATTCGGAAAAATTGAAAGCATAAATCATTAACCTCAATATTTGTTACTCAGTATCTTAATAATGAATAATAAATCCCCTAAAGGACTTTTCCGCTTTAAATGTTACGGTTTGCAACACAGCTCACGGAGTCCTTTGGTTTTCCTTTACAGACCACACTTACTCGTAATCCTTGTCGTTACTTTTGCTAGATTTTCCGATTCCCTGGCCACATTCATTGGGAAGAAGCCGGGTTTTATAGCAAGGGTTATTCTTTGAAAATTTGACGCACATAAACTCGGGAGATCATTTGGAGCCCAAGGATTCAAACAGAATCCCACCTGCAGTGATGGAGGAAGCTGTCAGGATGGGAGGGCAGGTCTTGTCGTGCTACTCGGACAGACTGACTGGGTGCAGTTAATGGAGAAGTCAGCGTCATGTGCCAACTTCAGCTCAAACCATGGTGCCTGGTCGCGCCAGAGCTTTGGAGCTCTATGGCCTGGACGTGTAACTTAGTTATTTTGGCTTCGGTTTCCACATCTGTGATATGGTGAAAACATCAGTCTCTACCTCATATGATTATTACGAGTTCACGTCTGCCAGGTAACGGGCGCTGTAATGAAGGTTAGCTGTTGCTCTCGGACACATGGCAGCTCCGATGACAACGACGACTCTCCTTTTGTAGGTACGAGATAGCTCCCGAAGTTTTTGTTCTGTATTCCTTGCTACCTCCTAAAAGTTTAAGTCCTCGGAGATTTATAGAATCGTCTGGGCTACCTGGGATCTGCCAGCGCAGTTTCATCTCTTCAGTCATGGATCCAGCTCATGCCTTGCTTGGTCCCTGGAGTAGTTTCACACCCAGAGCTGGTGTGTGGGGAACGTTCAAAAGTGCGTCTTGGTGGTCACGGGTTTGTGGATTCAGGCGCTCACTCTTCCATCTCCTAGGTGGGTACTCTGTGCCTCAGTTTCCTTATCTGTAGGATGGAGATCATCATAGCACTAATTCGTAGGGTGTTTGACTGGGAGATAATCTACACCAGAACTTAACCCATCACGCTCAGTCATGAAAGCTGTTGCACTCGTAGGAGAAAGAGCTTATTATGGCTATTAAGAATTAACTCCAGATTCCTGACACTGACGTTTACAAGCTCTCCGTACTACCTCCTACCTCCATCCTTTTCTTTCTCTGCACGCCGAATCCAGTCACTGCGTGGAACATGCTGATACTAAATAATCACTATTTATCTGAAATTCACATTTAAGTCGGTTTGCTCTATTTTCGTTTGCTAAATCTGCCCCTGGGTGGGCTCTCACTCACCCCCTTGTCCCTACCTCCCTTTAGGGTGAAAGGCCTCCAGGAAGGCAATGCCTCCTCACTACTCTGTACTCAGGGAGCTCTGGGGGCCCCTAAGCAAGCTGTTTTAGCAAAAAATGTTCTTTTCTTGCATGCCTTCCGAGTACCATTTATTTCTTCTTGCTTTTCAAATGTGCAGTGCCTAGAAGATGCGAGGGCCCGCCCTTACCCCCGTGGCCGCCAGCTCCCTTCCCTGTTCTGGTTGCGCACCCCCTCACCGCTGCGTGCCAGCCAGCAAGGCTCCCCCTGTTCCATGCCGATCTGCAGCCGGGGTGGTGAACACTTGCCAGGGCCTTGCCGCAAGCTGTACCTCCTTCCCCACGTGCCCCCCATAGCCGCATGCCCATTTTTTCCTTGAGAAATCCTGCCATCGCACACACCCTGATCAGCGCGCCCCCAGTGAGCTTCCCACACAGGCACCGCCATCTGCCTCCCCTTAGCAGGTGGCCTTCTTGTGCCTGGTCACTCGCCCACAACACGCAGCGCGGGCAGGCCTGGTGGGCCGTCCCCTGCCTTGTGCAGTGCTGTCACTGCCCGTCGACGCGGCCTGGACCCAAGCTGCTGCGGTGCACGAGCCCGAGCTCCATGTCGCTCCTGAAGGGGCTAGTGCAGAGGTTTTACCCAACCTGAGACAGTTTCGACTGCTGTGCTAAAGCTTTGTGAAGGGTGTGATGAGCATCTCTGTAGGAGACCGTAATGCCAGGTCCTGTATTTTTCATTTCACCTAGATACTCTGGGTCCTGTAAGAGTCCATTCAGAAGCAGCACAGGAGAGATGAAGCTGGTTTAATTATATACGTAAGAGCCGTGAACTTTGGGAATTGTAGTCTTTGTAATGCATTCTCAGTGTCCAAGATGGTATCTTCACTTTGTTTAAAACAGACTAAGGCACTAGAGAAAAAAGATCTGTACCAAGTCAGTGAGCGGTGAAATCTTAGAGGTGACCATTTCCCCAAAGCCTCTGAGGGCTGGTACTCAGTCGGTTTACTGTTAGAGTCCTGGAATGTTTGCATTTTTTATTTTTAAAGATTTAGTCATGAAAACATGCACACAAGAGCTGGGGTGCAGGCCAGAGGTGCGGCGGGTTGAGAGGATTCACCAGGAACAAAGCGGGGAGCAAACAGGCAGATCAACTTAAACACTGCTGAGGGGAGCAGCGGGGAGGCAGGAGAGATCTGCTGCGCCCTGTGGGTCCCTTCCTGGCCTGGGATCGAACTCGTGTGGCTGTGCGCTGATACTTCACACTGTGGAGCTTAACCCCTTGCACCACCAGGTTGGCCCTGAATGTTTGCATTTTAATTAAATAAAATTTTAAGCTCAAAACTTTGCTTGAAAAGGCAAGTTTGGGCAACTGGGGTGTCTATAAGACGACTTCAGACTGTGGGGTTTCTGTAATCGACATTGCCATAGAAAATGGCCTGTGTTTGTGCTGCTTACGTACTAGAAAGTATCTCTCCGCCGCCCTTGGTGACCCCCAGGGAGGCCTTGGAAGAACTGTAGGTCAGCCAGGAGTTGAGATTTGAGAGAGACAGAGATGGACACAGCAGATGATCAGATTTTCTTTGCGGGGTAGGGGAGCTGCTCAAAAGGGAAACTGTCTCAATAGGAATATCTTACTACATCTGTGTCCACGTGGACCATGATGACAAATTGAACAGCGTTGAAACGGTTTTGCTAAACAGGCTCTGTTGAATACAGGATCGCGTCCGCACTGAACTGTGGCCTGCAGGCATGGCACGATGCTGGGCCTAGGGCAGGACAGCTACATTCCACCCCAGGTGTGGCCTCAAATCTCTGTGATCCTGGACAGGACTCTGACGAGATGGCAGACCTGGTGTTTCTCTGGGCCTTAGTAACGTCTGCCCTTTCAAGCCCACAGAGCTTTTTCGGCGGCCAAATGACTCACTGCATCTGGAACCCAGGCACCGTGAATGTGCAGTCTCACTGTTAAAAATATTATGGTCAGAGCCATAAGCAAATTTCATGCAAGTACAAAAGAAAAGACAGTTATTCAAACACGAGGGGGAAGTTCCTCATATTGTTGAAATACAAAGCAGATGTCTGAGCCGCCGCGGCTCCCAACACAACGCGGAGTAAATCATGGGCAGCGCTCTGCACCCCCTCTTGTAATAGCAGCACATTCATTTCCCCGTAATTCCGGGCTGTTCTGAGAGATGGAGGGGCCTGAGTTTTTCTAAAGATAATCCTGGAGTTGAAAGGCCCCTCATGTCCTGGCAGCCAGTTCAGCAGGAGCTGCAACAGTTGCAGAGGAGGGTTGTCTGGGCCTTGGTTAAGTTCCAGGAAAGACGTCGCTGGGCCCGGGGTTGCAGAGAGGGTTTTCTGAGTGGAATCCCAGGGGCCTGGCAGGGCTGCCGCTGTGGGACTGGGCCGGTGGGAGAGAACGCCTGTCTGCGGTGTGGCTGCTCCAGGCTGTGCTTCCTCTGTAGCCCGGGCCCTGGTGGCCGCGTGGGTGCTGGCCCTGGCGTGTGGTGCGGCCTGCCGCTAGCTCTCAGCTGTGTGGAGCTCACTCCTTTAGGGCGGTGGGGATCACGAGGGCGCCCTTTTGTCCTGTGCTCCTAAAAGGAAGTGCTGGGAGCAGAGGCGAAAGGCAGCGCGTAGGGAGAAGCAGAAATGGCCCCATCAGTAGCATCAAGATTAAACTATTCTCCAGGTAATAACAGAAAATGAGGCATTTTCGACGAGGCAGCTGCTGCTCTCTGTGCCTTGTGGCACCACACAGGCCGCGTTGGGGGCTGGTAATGAAGCACGTTGTGAAATGGATCCTGACAGAGGCCCCTTCCGGCTTCCCCAAGGTGGTCCCCCAGTGCGGTGAGATCCACCGTCTACCAGCTCACAAAATCCCTTCCACAGAAACACCGACGGAGAGCTGCCCGAGCCCACAGACGAGTACCAGGGAGAGGCCTGCAGCTGCAGGGGGCCCGGAAGCGCTCAGCACGTGGGAGCCCTGCCCGGCAGTCCCAGGGTCCCGCCCAGGAGTGGGCACACGCATGGCCTTCGCAGCCAGCTTCAAGAAGCAGTGCTGGCTGAGGGGCCCCGGGCCGCTTGGCAGGAGCAGGGTTGAGGGCTTCTCCAGCCCAAATGGTGAGCGTGTAGTTTGTGACTCAGCAGATCTGGAGTGCAGGACTGACGCTCCTGACCATCCGGGCGGGTGAGGTCTGCTGACAGAGCGTGATCTGCCCGGGGAGCGCTCGGAAGCAGGGAACCTTCTGTCCTAGTCCCTCCCACTTGTGAATTCCTGCTGTGTGTGAGGCCTGGCGCTGAGTGCCCTAGGGCCTGATCTCGGTTAGCCTTGACAAACTTCCGGAGGGAAGACACCCCCATTTTGCAGATGAGATCAGCAAGACTCACAGAAGTTTGCATCAGACAGTGTCCAGAACTGGAGCAGGTGCGGCTGACCTTGGAGTCCAGTGATTTCTTTTAAACTGCTCTGTTCCCTCCACACAGCTCGTGTTCACCCTCAAGCTGCGGATTTGACACGTAAACGTAAAGAAACAGCCGTGGCTCAGTGACACCCCTTGCCAGTCCCGCTTTGTCGGTCCGCGCCCGCAGAGCCTTTCTACCCACACACAGACAGCGCAGGCTCTGCCCACCGAATCTGGTTTTTAATCCTCCAATAAGCATGTGATGGATTATAGAGTCGGATTTTTTCCTTAAACTCCCGGCAGCCATTGTGTTCATTTTGTCTTATGAGAGTTGTCTCACCAGGGAGACAAAAGGATAGAACTTATCATGCACCTTGTACTTTCAGATCTGTTTTCTGTAACTCTCTTACCCATCTGGAAGATAGAAATTATCCTCATTTTTTCTGCATCCTGATAGAGACATCGATGTGCTCTACACCACAGTTAGAGACTGACCAAAGCCATTTCCTGCGCGTGCTGCTGCCGCTTACTTTTCTCATCTCTGAAATGGGGAGAGTAATGCCCGCCACGTGGGAGCATCGCAGCGCCTGGCATCGAGTCTGTTTCAGCGCCTGTTGCTGCTGCGTCGGAGCACGGCAGCGTGGGCCAGGAGGAAAGTGAAGCAACAAATGCGCTGCCACAGCCCCTCCTCCTCCCCCCAGCAAACCCAGACTGACACCTGCGCACCAGCGTACAGTTCAGACAGATGCACCTCCTGCTTCGTGCCTTCCGCTCTTGCCCTCGGTTTCAAAGAGCGTCGTGCGCGTCCCAGAGTTAAGGACAAATGCCACATGTCCCTTGCAAAGTTACAAGATTAGATATGCGCCTGCTTTAGAAGCACGAGATCGGAGCTGCTCGATATCAAGACGTCGTGTCGTTTCTTTTCTCAGAGTCCTAAACACCAGCTTGTTTCAATTAGAAATAAATGTAAGGCATCTGCTGAAAATATGCGCACGGCCACTAACCGGCGGTGACTCAAGAGGATGGCGAAGGGTTTATGTATTACATTTGCTAATAAAGAGAAATGTTAAATATAAACAGTATTTCAAGATGAGGGCTAAAATGAAATGCCTAAAACCTTAGCAGGTCCAGCTGGCTCAGATTTGCATTGCCAGAAGGAGGGATTAGGAAATACTGCAAACACCGACACCTTCTGCATTCTTAAAATTAAAGGGACAAATTGGCATTTGCACTGAGCCGTGTGTGGGGGTGGAGGGGTAACAGTATCAGCAGGAACGAAGATGGCCCCTGACCAGCTAGAGATTGAATTTTCCCCATTTTCTCTGAATCTAAAATGGAGTCCCATTGCACTGCATCATAGAAGAGGACACATTTAACAACAAAGAAATGTGGGCCCGTAGAGGCCCAGGTGCTGAGTTGACACTCTGTCGAAGACAGATCGTCCTTTGGCTTCCCTCCTGTGAGGAAGTGGAGCATTTGGGGGAGCCGCTCCCACTCGGTTCTTGCTTCAGGCCACTTCTTGGGATCTGAGTACCCCAAATGAATAAATGCTTCTGAAGCAGCCTAACTGCCAGCAGCACCTTCCGCATGAGGAGAATCTGCTTTATCGTAAGCCGTCCAAAAAGGCATGCTGTGAGATGCTTCCGAAACTTCCAGCACCCTGTTACATCCGGTGGAAAGCTGTGAAGTAGCCACTCCTGGGATCTTGCTTAGCAAAAATTGTTGACATCCTCGAGTAAGGCAAAGCTGTCCTCTCATTGTTCGTTTCCCCTTCGTAGCCCAGATGAGCAAAGAAAAAAAGGTCTAAAAATTGAAGATCTTTCAGCTACACCAGATGCTTCTGAAAAGAAAGAACTCAGTCATTCAAGCAGTCTGATTTTATGAAGTGACATTTTTGATTATGATATGACATTGCAGATTTGACATGCTTGTGCTAATTGTGAGAAAATATGCTACTTTGATCAAACCAGAATGAAGGAAATAAAAAGACATTGTGGTTCAACTTGTAATAAAGAGAAGCTCATCCCCACAGCTTCTTGATTGTTGCCATGGTTATGTATTCAGCGTTTCATTACCAGTAGTCTGTTGCGTCCGGGTTCTTCGCCTAATTCGGATTCCTTATGCTGACTGGCATGAGACAGGGAGCTGGATGGTATTTAACTGGTTTTATTGTGACGTGACTATGATGGATGTGACAAGGGCCTCTATTATTCGCTGGGGAGTGTGGCCGTTAATGAAGCCATTAGCTGAGCTAAGGCAAGTGAGGAAAATAGGGAAATTACCATTATTCTGCAGCCATTAAGCTGTAATCCACCACTTTCTCTCCTTACTCAAAAAGGCATCTCTTTTTAAGGCCTCCCCGACTGTCCTTTAAAGATTCATTAATTCATTAACTTTCCAAGGAGATGGGGTGGATGGCATCGCTGAAATTTTAATCAGTCCAGCTTAGGCTGCTCGATGCTGGCGCCGGGTCTGTTGCCGGCCCCCAGCACGTTGGTTTTAAACAAGCTGCCCATGCACTTCCGTGCGAACCAGACTGCGCCTCCATGCGCAGGGTTCACAGAGCTGTCATGCTCAGTGGGCGGCCGGGATGGGACCTCTGTACCCCAGCTTTACAGATGAGTGGGTGTGGCTCATGGGCCTAAGTAAGCCAAGGGTGGTCGGCTGGGCAGAACGAGGTTCCCGATTGGCTCTTGGTGTCGAGACCGGTGCTCTGCTCTGGATGTGCTTGGCCGCGACTTAACGTGAAGCAAGCCTCTGCTGAGCGCGGTTCTCTGGAAAGAGGGGGACTCGTGCTCCGGTCGTGCCAGGGACGTGCCAACCACTGACGGTCGAGCCTGAGCCTGAGCTCGCCGGCGCTTTGCCCGCGTTGGTCAGTGAGGGCAGCGGCTGGTTCTGGCTGGTCGGGCTGGCTGCTGTTCAGCACGATAGATACGGGGAAAGGCAGTGCTGTCTGGGCCCGTCCCTTGAGCCCCTGCGTCCCCTGGGGGTGGCTCAGTGGATCCCTCCCGCTCTCGCGGTGCCTCTGGATGCAGGAGTGTTCAAGACCCAGGTCCTGTGCGTTGACTGCTCCTCGGTGAGCTGGCTCCGGAGCTTAATCTGCGGCCCCAGACAGGCTCAGGGCTTGTACAGCGCCCCCTGTTGGGCAAAGCCATGTCCACAAAGCCTAGGTCATCGCAGAGTGTGGAATGACCTGCAATTTGTTGAAACCGCACTGAAAGTGAGAAACAGAACGATGTCCCACGGACACTGGCCACGCGGCTGTCGAGGCGGCCACTGCATGGCTGCCCGGGGGGGGGGATGTGCACCTCTGCTGCTGGCCAGCCTTGCCAGGAGCGGTCAGCATCGTGCTCAGGCAGGAAAGACCCACGTTCAAAAATGGAGGTCTGGTTTCTGACCAGCACGAAATTGAACAATTGTCAGTTGCACCGTTGCGAGCTGGGCACTGTCTGTTGTCATGACGTGCCCCCCCCATGGGCGCATCTTCACCCCATTTGTGTGGGTATGCTGCATGTATGATCGTTGTCGTAAGTTTCCAGCTCTGACTGGGTGCGGAATGCAAGGTGCACTCTTGTACATGAGGGTTTGGACTGCTTAGTGCACACCTGCCAGCAGGCTGAAGCATGGGCAAAAGTGGGATGGAAAAGGAATGGAAGACTCTTTCTCAGCTTGTCTCTTACGAGTTTCTCTAGGAGGGCAAGTCCCTAGCCCCAGTGGAAACCGTGTGTATTTGTTCTGGGAATGAGTGAGGAGGTGAGGGACACTGGCTCCAAGTTCATTCTGCTGGGACCCTCTATGGCCATTGTATATCTCACCAGCATGGAAATGGAACTTGGTACTCTGGATCGCCCCCAGGGGCGCAGCTACAATGCAGTCTCTGTTTCCAACTCCTCCAGGACCTCCCTGGCCAGTGGCCTGCACTGTTTGGGCGGGAGTTAGCTGGTTCCTAACCCTTCCACCCTGGCAGCTGTTTCTTTTTGGATGGCAGAGCCAGGACTGAAATCTGCTCCTCAGAGGGGCCTGTGGTCTGGCTGCATCCACTTGGCTTGTTGCATCCTCCTGGCTTGTTAGAAACACCCCACCTCAGACTTCCTGCGTGTCAGCCGTATCACCAGACCACCGCTGGTGTGAATGTGCAACCCGCGGAGCCCACCGAGGGAGCCTGGTGTCCGTGCAGATGGGACTCTGGTACGAAGTGAGTGAAGCTTAAGGCATTTGGCTTTGCTTCTGCAAAAGAAGAGGCAGGAACTGACCTGGATTGAGCTCCTAGTCGTGCCAGTGGTGGAACAGGCTTGACATGTGTCCCATGTCTTCTGCTGCAGTGTGCTGAGAGCTAAGCATTGTCTTCCTTGCTTTGTGAGAGTAAAAGATGTGAAGTAGGTTGCCCAAGGTCACAGGGGCATTGTCAAGTCTGGGCTTGCAGCCTCCCAAGCCTCCCCTCCACAGCACACTTGAGGCAAGAGCAGAGAGACAATTTGGAGGAGACAGTCTTGCCTAGTTTTTCAGGGTATATCTCTCAAGGAACAATTTCCTAACCCAAATTGTTGCAATGATATTTTTTTCTTGGTGTTCAGCACCTCCTGATAAGCGTGCAGGAATTGCTACTTGGGGGTTTTGTGAAAAATAATCACCTCGGATTGTAAAGGCCTTCTGACTTGAGATGATCTTGTTGAGAGCTTCACTTACTTGCTTACTTTTTATTAACTGGGTTAAAGTAGGTGCTCAAATCCTTTGCAGCCACCATCCCCATCATTTATAAAGAAAGAAATACTTGTCAGGTTGATTTGGATGCAGTTCCTCAGCTACGTCACGGAATGAGGATGGAGTGAGTGCATTCTGCTGCACTCTGCAGCTGCTGGGCAGAACAGTGTTTAAACGTGACTTTGAATCTCTGTTGGCTCCAGAATGGTTATTACTGTGCTTATTAAGGCAGGAAGGTTGAAGAGACACAGCATATTTTCAAGGGAATTCTGGCAAGATGGTGGAATGACTTTCGGCGAACCCTTCACTTAGCCAGAAAATGCACTGAGCCTGAATGACCCATTTGTCAAATCCTTAGTAGAATTCCGTTTCCTTAGGGGGCTTGGGGCTAGTCTGTGGTGGTGGCAGAGTCTGGTTTTCCTCACACCACTAGGAAAGGTGCTCTCGCTTGCCAGTGAGAGTCCAGCCTTCATGCTCCGCTCTCCACAGGCGTTAAGTTGGTGTTGGAATTTCTCATTGAACAAGGCTTACCCTCACGTCACCTGGCTTGTGGGCACAAAAAGCTGATGGCATCGTCTCTGAGTGCCTAGGCCCTAGCTTGGACTTAGGAACATCGCCAGCTTTCGCAGGGCTAAGTATTTGACGTGGCCTCCATCCATGTCAGGCTGAACCAGTTTCCAACAAACACTCCATACCATGCCCGATTTTTGTAGCCACGGGGCAAATGAAAACGGTGGGGTTGGTCCCCTTCGAGCCAGGGACGTATTCCGTGACGCAAGTGTCAATTAACATCAAGCAACTTTTCGCCTGTGGCTATTATTAATGGTTCTTAATGGAATGTAATCTTTTATGCTTTGGCAAGGGGCCTTGGGATAGATTTATTTAAAAAATTTCTTCACTTTTGCCACCTAGTGAATCATGTTTATGGAGAAGTAGTTCATAGTTACACAGGCAACACAGCAGCAACAGCCCTGCTCGCTGTGTCGCTGTCCGTAGAGTGGTGTTGGTCTCGTCACGTACCACTAACAGTCTTCAGTGGTATCAGATACAGCAACATCTGATTCGAACATAGCTTGCAAATCTTGCTAAATCTTCCACTGCCCTGCAGATTTTCAGTCTCGCATGGACTGCGTAGCTTCTATGAAAGACGTGCAAACCCACGTCGGACAGCCAGCATGTCCTCATTCTCACAGCCCAGGGCTCATCGGCGCTGGGGCATGTGCGGGGCTGTCAGAAGTGAACATGTGACCAAGACCTTGACTGGCCCCTCAGATTTGACGGTCACGCCAGGGACATTTGCATGAGAAACGGGTGGCATGAAGAGCTGTGAGAGAGAGACACAGGGGCCTGATGGGAACCGAGAGGAAGGCCTCTGCCTTCCCTCAGTTTGTGGTCAAGACTGGCTTTGCCGTTGGCTTTGTGCATGAGGAGATGAGAAGGGAAAATCAAAGTGGAGGCTGCAGGGGCAAAAAGGCAAAACAGAAGTCCAGGGAGCTGCCTGAAGGTCTGCTGGGCCAGCTGCATGCCAGGCATGGTGGCCGGGGCCTGCTGAGGGCAGGGGCTGGGTAGCATGGCGACCTCAGGGGCCAGCAGTGTGCTGCTAGGTGGGGAGCCAGAGCTGGCGCAAGGGGGCAGGTGTGGTGTTCGTAGAGGCCTGCTCTAGGCGGTAAACTGGGGGTCCCGGCTCACAGCTTGGGAGCACCTCTGCACTTGCAGGCCTGGGCATGCACGGTCGCCTTGTGTTTCCGGAATGAGCAGTGTTCCCTCCAGAGATGCTTTCATTCAGTTGAGCACTTGCAGATGCCCTTGCGTGCCACAAATGTGCCTCCACTGGTTGGGGAGAGCGAGCCGTGTCTGTGCTTGGGAGCCGGCTCTGAGCTGTGTCTCAGTCAAGTGGGCCTCAAACCCCGATGTGCTGAGGGACCCCCACCACCCGCCACCCTTGCTAGCGTTCTGCGATCTCTGGGTCCAGGAGAGTAAGGGGTGCTTGGCCCTCTCCTTGCTGGCGTGCCACTGCTGTTTCCCAGGACAGGTTCCAACACGCTTCCAGGTAGGGTGGGAGGAAGCACGGCAGCTTGCTTCCAGGGTTGTGGTCTGGCCTCCTGAGCTTGCAGATGAAGACACTCTCGGGAGAGCAGCGTTGCTGCCCAGGCTGCGGGTGAAGCATGTTGGAACAGGGAGAAAGCCCTTCTGGAGGACATGTTCAGCTGAAGGGAACCCCTGGTCTTTCGCCCCACTTCCCTGGCCAGGTGTGCACCGAGAAGTCACTTCTCTCGTCTCACACCTGCCGTGCGCTCCACTCAGCCCAGGCGCGCATGCCTGCACGATGATGCGTGGCTCGCAGGGCCACGTGCTGGGTCCCGGGAGTCTCTGCTCTGCAGGGCAGAGGTGCTGGCCAGACACCCTCCCCACAAGCACGGGCTGTGCTCGTCGCGCACTTTTGGAACCCGTTGGAGGTGGAGGGGCAATCGATGCGGTGCCCCGCGCAGTGCCCTGTGCCCAGCGGGTGTCACCCCCAACAGACATATGGGAGGAAAGGTGTGATTTGCAGCTGCGACTTCCCGGCATGGAGCTCCCCGAAGGTGGGAAGACCGCGAACAGAAGGGACTGTGGCTGATTGGCTTACAGAAGCAAGAGAAGGATGAGCGAGCACACGGTCTTTCTGGGTCCACACACCTTTGTCTGCACCGGCTGGAAAGTCCATCCTCTTTAAAACACTTCCAATACAAGTGTCATGAAAACAACTCTGCATTGGTACAGGTATTTGTTTTCGCATGCTTGTTTTTCTTTTTATTCAGAAAGACTTACACAGCTGAGAGGAACTTGACCGGTCATCTGATTGGTTCTGACAATATAGAGATTCGCTACCCCAGGCCAGTGGCCATGGAGCTTGTCTCCAGAGGTGTCCCGACAAATGTTCTGTCAGCCCTGAGCATGCAGCTGCTTTAATTATTTCTGTATTTCTTTCCTGGAAGTAGCAGAAGCTCCACAAAAACTCATCAAGTCAGTGAAGGACCCATTGGAAACACGGAGTTGTTAGCAAGTCAGTTCGGAATGCACGTGTGAGCGGAGGCCCGGGTGAATGAGAGCCCAGTGAGCCACTGAGAAGTTCTCCAGGGTAACTACGGTGATCTTCTCATGTTCCAGATAAAATCAGTCCATTCTTCTGTTTGCGGAGTGTCAGTGCATCTCCCCATCACTCATCCTTCCCCTCTATTTGAAGGAGCTTGTGAGTTCTTCCCATGTGCATTCTTCTTCTGGTGGGTGTTTCAGCCTCCCCGCCATTGCTCAGAGCTCTGCTCTCCAGGCCCGTGCAGTCCCTGACCCCAAGAGCATCCTAATCCTTTCTGTTGTGGGCCCCAGGCCTGGCTGTGCCAAAGCAAGATTTCTGGGGGGTCAGGGAGCATCTTGTCTCTCGCGTGGCTGCTGATAAACAGGTTTCCTTCGTGCACGAGGGAAACTGCAAGACAATGGATTTTTTGGTGCATTTGTGATGAATTTCTTTAAAATCTGCTTTGACCATGCTTTGTTTTTTCCTCCCAGTAGCTACTTCTAGAACTCACAGTTGTGTTCCCTCTTGTTTATTGAAAATGAAATGCTTAATAGTTTCTTAAGCAATTCTGTGGCTCCAAATTTGTCCTTTAGCTAGAAAATATTGATTTGCTATTGTTTAGCCCCCAGTGGATTGTTTCTTATCTCCTAGACTGGATTTTTGTTAGAATGAGAGTTGACAGAATTTAGATTTGGTCAAGTGAAAGATGTCAGGGTTGGTGAAATGTTAAAGATTGAGAACAAATGGGTTATTAACCCAGGACATTTTGTGAAAAGAAATTATACCCGGAATCAGAACCTGTGTGGTGTACATTTGCAGAAGGTAATTATTTAAATACTCAAGTCTCCTTGTGAAGGGAGCAAAGTGATTTCCATGGGCTGACTTATACTCCTTAAACTCCAGTGGGAAACAGTCCAAATTCTTCACGGTTACAGAAAATTGCATCAAGTTTGGTACATTCAAGACTGGATGGTAATTAATGCTGCTGCTTGGTACTTTTTGAAACTTCCACTTTTGGTTTTTCCCCTTCTGTTACTTGGACATATATCCAGATAGCCAGTGAGTGTGCCGAGCCAGTGCTTCCGTGAACCCAGGTAGGCCCTTGGTGGTCCTAGGCACACCTCCACAGTGATCACGTCTCCTCTCACTCTGGTGCAAGGACCCAAAGCCCGTACCCTTCCCAGGGTGCGCTAACCGCAGCTTGCTGGGTGCCTCTGCAGGGCTGCTTCCCCACTGTGGTCTGGGTCTAAGCAGGTTGCAGCTAGAGGGTGAGTCCACGTCTGGGATTGGGGTCTGCTGCACTGCGGATGTGGGGCGCTCTGGGCTTGGGGAGTTGCCCCTCCCCCACACGCCCCCTCGCTTCAGCTGAGACACGCGGGTGCACTTGGCGAGTTCCCTTTGCCTCGCAAGCAGGGCGGAAGCAGGCTGTGGTTGCTCTGGGTGCTCAGTGTGCTCACGTGGCGTGCCGCGTTGACCTGCAGACTCAGTTGAATATTGCAAGGTGCGTCTTGGCGTCACAGTGTAGGTGCCTTTGTAGGGATCAGAAAGTCAAATCTGGGAGAACAGAAGATTCTGTGGCTTTGTTTTTCCCTAATGTGTTTTCTTCAAAGCCTCTTTACCTCTAGATATGGACAGTCGGAACCTCCCTTACTACAGGCCTCTGCCGGCACTGCTCTGTCGAAGTCTGTTGCGGTCTTGACTCTCCATTCGGAGTGTCTGTGCTTTGTGGGAAGAACGCAAAACCTGGGACATGAGAGGTCCCCCTCTTGGGCTCCTCTTCCTTATAGTTTGGTCCTCATGGTGAGAAAGGGAATTGTACCAGAGACCTGATATCCAGGAAGGATTTAAGGAAAGCTCGAGTGGGTTACTCTTTGCTAGTAAAATACGTTCCTTGAGGATGAAAACTGAGGAGACTTCTGTGGCCTTTGTGTGTGATGTTTTAATTGAACTTTAAATAACAATAAAACATACAGGTCCTAGCTGTTCAGCCTTTATCAGCTGTGCGCAGCCACTTAACCACCATCCGACACGAGGTGTGGGCAGCTCTGTCTACTAGCAGTCGGACACAACTCGCCCGTAGTCTCTGTTTCTCTAGTAGCTGCATTGGAAAGTGCACAAACAAGCTGGTAAAAAGCAATTCTTTTTTCAGTAAGGGTCTGGGTTTACTCTCTGGGCTTAGGAATGGGTGAGACAAGACATGAATGGGCAGGGAGCGCCCCTCAGTAGCCCACTGGGTAGCCTGTGCTCATTTCTATCCTATGTGTTGAACCTAGTATATTTAATTTTTTTTCCTTTCAAAACAGAATTCATACGGACATTATAAGAAGGACTTTTTCACTTTTGCTAACAGTCATTTCATACAACAGATACTCTAAAACACCCACCACACACTGGGTGTTGAGCTAGTTACTAGGGATACAGCAGTCTGCGTGTATCTTCCCAAAGGTTGACATCTGTGTGAGCGATTTTCATAGCAGTAGTTTATCAGGGGCAGAGGCCGGTATGAGGAAGAAGACCATGGTATAACACTGAGGAAGAGTGTTCTAAAAGTTTTTCTCTGTCTCCAGGGAGAGAGGATGGGGGATAGTGCAGGGAGATAAGATTAGAGGGCCCAATTGGGACCCTCTCACAGTCTTACTCCTGCTGAAAATTTTCCGTCTTTAACAGTGTTTGGTATTAGTCAGGTATTTAAAGAAAATCGGAATAGACTATTTATTGTGAGGGTTACGAAGTGAGAGAAATAATGGTCCACTTAGTATTTGTCATGTCCTTCCGTCGGGATTGCAGACTCTTTAACAGTAGGGACCATGCCATATGTGAATCTTCCTACTCATGGAGGAGAGGAGACCGGAGACATCTCGTTTCCTGAGGAAAGAATCCCTGGCCATGAAGTTAGCGTATCTGGACTTTAGCTCTGTCTCTGCTGTTCGTTCGCTTGGTGATGTCGAACAGGCCACTTAACTCCTCTGGACCTGTTTCCTACCTTTGTAAGTGATGGTCGACTCTGACCTCTGAAACCCATTGCACATTCTATGGTCATCTGACTCTCTTTCTTCTCCTCTCCCAATACCAACACACCTACACTGTGTGTGCCAGTCACTTAGCGTACAGTCTGGGGAGCTGAGCTCGCGCCCGTTCGTAACAGACATTGACAAAGATTTGGTTAAGTTGGCGGATTCCATTGTTGCTGCCAAGAGTAGTGAGGGGGAAGGCAGAGGGCTCTGGGCTCTGTTGGAACCTGTGTTTGTCTTTGCTTTCCCGTCACCCACCAAGTCCTTGAGCACTTCTGTGCAGATGAAAGGGAAGACTCAAACTCCTCTGACCTGTGCTTAGAAGTATGTGGTGGTCTTGTCCTAAGAAGACTCTAACTCCTGCCCTGATAGGGTTTTAACACCTTTTCAATCTATTACATGTTGGCCTCCTGATTAGAGCGCCAGACTGGGATTGGTCAATACATGTTCTTCAGCAAGACAGATGTTTCTTGTCTTAATTGGCAACTGATTAAGTCTGCAGCACTCAGGACAGCAGCATGAAGAAAGAATCACCAAGCAGTCATAAAGATGACAACAACTGGTGGCTGTAGGCGTCCCAGCCCGTTCAGTTGTCCCATATCCAAACCAAAGTCAGCAGGAGAAATCTTTCTGCATGTGTGAAAGTCTGCATTTTCAGTCCTGGGATATTCATTTCATTTTTATGCATCAAATTATGCACATACAGATAACCTCTAATTTATGGATGCTTGCGATTAGGTTTGGTTTATATGAATTCCTTCCCAAAAGAACCAGCTTCTATTCTGAAGAAATGAATACACTGCACGAGGTGAACTTGCCTACAACTGATTTGCAACGTAGAATTTTCAGTGTAATTTAGACTTAGCCATGGTGGTTTATGACCATAGAAAGTGTAGGTGTGTGGGTAGGAGGCTACAGGGATATACTTGTGGATGACTGGAAGCCAGAGGGCAGAGGGAGAGATCCAGTGGTGGGGATTTCAGCTCAGTTTCACATCTCTACCCTAAGGCATTAGATGCTGCTAATTCTTCAAAAGCCAAAGATTTGTTTTACAGAAGGAATTCTGATTTGATTAAGATATTGTTTCCAGACCTAGTGTTCCTTCAGCAAATCAAGCCTACATCCATGATTGGAACTAAACTGCATGTTATCTAAGCATAAAAACGCCACATGATTTGGAAGTATTCTACAGAAGTAACATTTAGTGTAATTACAGTACATTTAGATTAATTACAGCGCTGGTTCCGGGCGCCACCATACTTAAGGTCGTATCAGCATTATTGTTGTTAACCCTGTGTGGAAGAAGTTGATCCTCTGGCGGCGTAGTTTTTCTTCCAGAAAATATTTGTATTTTATCTAGGCCTAGATCAAATTCAGTCAGCTTTTACTTGCAGGTAACATTTTTTAAAAATATGATTTCAGAGGGATTATTCCTGTTAACATTGCTGTTTCTGTGTAGAATCTCAAAATAGATTAAATTTCAAAACATGGAAATGGCCAAGACTTTTAGTGAGGATATTGACTTGCTTTTATAAATGACTACGGCCTCTCTTTATAACATGGAGCATAAAGCAGAAATTGCCTGCTGTTTGCCTACTACATTCAGGATTACCCATCCCCCTCCCCCCCCACGTCTGGCACCATTCAAAGTCCCTATCAGTTCTGTCTTTGTGAAGGGCCTTTGGAATCTGGGCCTCATCCTTTTAGAATATCATTACAGGCCTCACATTTTCATCTCCTGAGAGTAACATTGATTTTTTTTTTCTTTCTGGAAAACTCATAAGTAATTTGGAGCCAGATTTGGCGAGTAAGAAGGCTGATAAGGTCGAATACACATGCAACTGAGAAATGAACTGTGGCTCTAAAATAATGAGCCTCATTTTCGTGCCTGGTTCATAAGCATAGCTGAAGGTGATTCCCTTGGAGGAATTGCAGCCTCGCCTGAGCAGTGCCCATCCTCTCGAAAGCAGTGGCGAGCTTCCTCGTGGCCCTGCTGCCAAGGCACCTGCGAACATTCGAATGCCGGGTGTCTGCTCATTTGTTACATGAAGAAACAGTGTCTGACTCTGTGTCAGTAAAAGACGGGTTCTTAAAAATTCCAAGTGACTGTAATGACGCCAGAGGCTATTCTGACCCATTTACCTACTAAAAGGTATTCCTAAAATTTATCTTTGTTTCCCTGAATGTGAACATGGTCAGAAACAGATTTGTCAGTAATGGCAGCTAGTGTTTGACTGGCTGTTGACTAGCAGGCAGGGAGTGTGTTTACACGTCCACTCACTTACCCATGGTGTTTGGAGAACGTTGGGCACCCATCTCTTCAGTGGAGCACGTTGTGTCCACAGAGGGATGGACTCACCCCAGATGCAGAGCCTGGAAGGGCTGTGTGATGGTGTGACAGTTTGAACCCAGGCGAGTGTGACGTCACCCCTTCCCATGCTTCATTGGGTAAGCCCGTGCCCCTGGGGAGAGCCACCATGTACTGGTCTCTAGCGCTCAAACTGTTCTCTGAAGGATAGAGGTGCAAAGAGGAATAGTTGAGGCTCGTTTCACAGAGCAAGTGAATGCCTAAAAGTAACAGCAAAAATGGTGGATTTTTCAAGCCCTCGTTTGGCTTGATTTCTCTTTGCTCTTTCTAAGTTGCCCTGCTAGGCTGTATTTTTCTCTTACCCTGGTTGAGGCATGCAGGGACGTCGTTCCTCCTCTTACCAGGAACACACGATGCCATGAATCCAGGCCACAGTCAATGAGGTCGCGAGCACAAGTGTCTCCCTGCTTGCTCAGCTGCACCTCGTAAGCCAGATCCCGAGGCCAGTGTCCAGCCACGCACGGCCTGCTCGTTTCCGGGCGGTGCAGAGCTGTCCGGTGCTGTGTCTGTGCTCGCTTCCCAGCGGCCGCCCTCCCCTCCAAAACAAGGAGAGTGTTTAGAGGGCAGACCAGAGCTGACATGCTCTCGTGTGCGCCTCCAAACACAAGACAAGAAAGGGAAGAGGAAGTACCCAGCAGGACACCTCTTGGTGATCACACGGTAATGTGAAAGTTACAGCCTGCAGCTCTTGGGGATGACTCCAGCAACCCCTCGCCAGGGAGACTGTTACCCGCTCTTTAGCTTTACTCGGCTGAGGGGAGCTTATTTAGCAATGCCAAATGCATTAATTTTGTAAAAGGGAGAAAACAGCAGTGGGTGCCACTCAGCTAGCTTTCCGACGCCTGGCTCTGGCACTTCCCGAAGTGCTGCCTTCTCTTAGAGCAAGTCCATTAGCAGACACCAGGGGGCCCAGGCAGTGGCTTCTGTGCCAGGGCACCCACTGCCACAAGCATTCCAGAGCTCAGGGGCTTCCTTATGCCGCCTAGAGGAGGGGCGATGGCAGTGGCCAGCATGCTTTCCTCTCCAGTAAGACAGGTTCGACTCTTTCATTTCTTTCGCTAACATGAGGGAAGCCAGTTTGGCAGTTTGAGTTGGTTGGTTCTCGTTGGGTGAGTGGGAAAATCCCTGATGTTGTACCCCCACCTCATCACACGAATTCCTTGGTTGAGGGAAGGCTAGGCCTTGGCGGCAGTGGGATGGGCCTCACCACAGCGCAGCATTTCAGGTGGCACCCCAGACTCAGCAGTAGAGACCAGTGAATGTTTGAAGGTGATATTTCTTTTAAAAGGGAAAATGAATGTGAAATTGTCCACAGTGAACAAAAGGTCTAATTTTCAGATGCAGGTAGGCTCGGTACCAGTGCCATTCAGAGTGACATGGCAGCCTGAGGCCTTGGTGAAGAAAACTACATTCATTTAGACTTGTGGAAAATAAATATTGCCTTAAAATTCCATTAGTTTTGATAACAGAGTTTTGGGCACCTTGTCCTTTCCCCGAAGGGCCAACTTTCTGGAGTTTAACCCCTCCACTAGCTTGTCATACAGCATATATTTTACCTGTGGGTTTCCATGGTAATTCCTGTCCACCTTCTCACAGCGTTTGCCAGGGTAGCCTGTAATTATTTGTTTGCAGTATCTGCGTCTTGCAAAATACTATGGTTTCCCCAGGATCAAAACCCTGTCACTGCTCTCGTATCTTCACACTAGCCAGACTTTCGCCAGGTACTCAGAAAATATTTGCCAAGTGTTAAAAACCATTGTATGAATGAATTAAGTGAATAACTGAAAACAAATAACATTTAAGTCTTTGAGGGCTACTGCAGAGTGGCTGCCATTTCCACAGTCAGGCCCACTAGAACTGTTACTCCACAGAGTGAGGGTCACCTCAACATCCACAAACCTGCCTGCTCTAAATGGGCTCTGCCATCCACTACATAAAGGCAAAGCATACTCTTATTGGGTAAGACTTCCAGTAGAAAACAACTTTACTAGAACTGGTGTGAATAGAGGAAGAAGAGAGAGTATAGTTTCCCAGCGAACCACCGGAAGTCATGCGTCCCCTCGGGGGTAAATGCCCAGTCAAACAGGTTGGCCAAGTGCAGGGCCACTGGTGCGCAGAAGCTTGCCCCTAGTGGGACGCATAGGAAAGGGACAGAATTCTTGACTCTGTGCTTTGGGATCTGTGAGTGCTAACCGTAAGTGCAGGTCACTGGACGATCTTGGACTTACTGAGGGAGGATGTTGGTGAAGGTGGCGTTCCTCAGCCCCCAGCGGTTGTTACTGTTTAAGCTATTTAAGAGGGCGTGGGAGCTTGACTCTCTCCCTGACAGAATGATGGGGCTCATTCCTTTTTTAACCACACTTAATCACCGAGCGGGGAGATTGCGGGGAGATTGCTTAGACGTCAAGTTGATGCTGCCTGTGTTGTCCTGGGAACTGTGTACTGATTCAGCGCTTGGAAGCCACGGCTGAATGGTGGCCACAGCCATCCAAGACAACAGCCACTTCCCTGCTGCCCAGGTCACCACAAGTCGCCCAGGAAGGTGGCGCTTTCAGTGTCTGCTCTTGTGCTCTGCTGGCCCGCAGCCCCTCTCAGGAAGGTCTCGAACCTTACCTCCACAGGTGACACCAACAGCCCTCAGTCCTGCTCCTTTGCTTCAGGAGTCGAGAACAGCCTGGTGACTGCTTTTTCCTTGCCCTGAGCCCTTTGGCAAGTAAGGGTGCGTTATGGCCTCTCAGGCATTCAACTAATCAAGCCTGAGAACCCCTGCTTTGGGGAGGGAGGTGACATCACTGCTATTGCCAGGAAGACTATGCCTCACTCTTCCTCCCTCCATGACCCCCACCCCCATTTTTCTATTGCTTTGCTCCCTCAGTGCTTTCGTTCTCTTACTCTTGCAAGGGGCTGGCTAAAGGCTAGGCCCAGTGCAGCTGCTGAGCGTCCAGTAGGGAGCTTCTGTCCTGTATACATGCAGCTTATGTTCTAGTCGGAGTTGACAGCCATGAGCAAAGAAGAAATGCCCATTGGTGGTTGTGTGATTTCAAGGAAGAAAAGTGGGATGGTATGACAGCTATAGACAGGGAGAGGCTGTCTTTAGCCTGGGTGGTCTGAGGAAGCCCATTTGAGCAGAGACCTGAATGATGAGAAGAAGCTGAGACCTGAATGACAAGGATGTAAGGGAAGCATTTCAAGGAGATAGCAGAGCAATTACAAAAAGCCCTGAGGCAGGGACATGCTTGACTTGTTCAAGGAACAAAAGGAGCCTTGTTAAGGAAGGTAACCTTACAGAGGATGAGGTCAGGGACATGGGCGAGGGCCAGATCAGTGGGTACTTCAAAGGCTGAGCCAAGCAATTTGAATTTTATTCTACCTGCAATGGGGAGCCACTGGAGGTCCTGAAGCAGAGGAGGAAGCATGAGGTGATTTGCATTTTAAAAGGGCACTTTGGCTGCTGGGTGGGGTAGGCTGCAGGGAACACCCCCCCAGCAGAGCAGGCGGGGGAGGCAGCTATGGAGGCTACTGCACTGGGGTAGGCAAGCGCTGATGGTGACTTGCTTGGGGTGGAGAGAGGTGAAGAGAAGCAGTGGACGTAGTAGAGGTGGAGCCAGTAGGAGTCACTGATGGGTCTGGGGCGTGTGTGCGCATGCGTGTGTGCGTGTGTTTGGGGAATGAATGCGAGGGAGCAGTTGTCATGTCCTCTGGAGTTTTGCACTGAGTGGTCAGTGGCGCTGTTGATTAGGCTTTACATGCATGAATCTAGAGAGTTCATTGAGTGAGACAAGAATAATATAGCGCTGTCTCTAGCATGTGAACTGTAGCCTTTTGTTCTGTCCTACCCACTCATTTGTAGGCTTGGTGAAGTGCTGAACTTCAGAAGCAGGAGACAGGGCGCTCCTGCCTTGTACTTCGCTGTAGTGTTGGTGCCTGTGGCCACTCACAGAACGTATTTGCTAAGGGCTGGCTGACAGGAAGGAAGGAAAGACAACTGGCCTGTTTTTTTACTTGTCCACCTGTTAGTTCTGATGGGTATTATCGTGAAAATGTAGGGGGTATATTTTTTTAAAGATTTATTTATTTATGCATACAAGAGCTGGGGTACAGGCCAGAGTTCAGGGTGGTGAGAGGATCACCAGAGACAGAGCCTGGAGCAGAACAGGCAGATCGACTGAAACACACTGCTGAGGGGAGCAGTGGGACGCAGGAGAGGTCTGCCGCGCCATGTGGGTCCCCTCCCCGGCTGGTGGCAGGGATCGAACTCGTGCTGCTGTGGCTGCGGTTTGCTTCATAGTGTGTTGCTTAACCCACTGCGCCACCAGGGGGGCCCAACGTAGGGGGTGGGTATAAAAGATAAAAGAAAACAAGGGACAGAAACCTTGATATTACACAGAAGGAAAAATAGGGTAGAACAGAACCACAGATGTGCCACAAATAATGTTTCCCTCATTTTGAAGAGGTTCAATAAACCGATAGTGGCACTTACCCATCCGGCATTAGCATAGTGTTTAGGGCTAACTTTCAACTTTACCTGATCATTTGATTCAGTCCCATATATATTATAAACATATGTTTTGTTCATGCCTAAGATACCTAAGATGACAAATAGACGACTGGGAAAAAGTTATTAAATGGAAGACCACAATGCCTATGTAATTTTAGAGGAGCTGCGTCATACATTTGATGCAGTAGAGGAAATGGCCTCTCTGGAAGAAAGCTGTTTTCCTCCAAAGCATTTCAGTTTCGACTTGATTGATTAGAGCGAAAAAGCTTCAGTGTCACCCCCACACTGTTTGGAGGCATCTTGTTGTGACCTCATGTGCCCTTTTCACCCTACCTTCTGCTCTACCTTTTTACACCATTTCACATTACTAATTACTTACTCTTCATTATGTCTTTCCTTCTCTCTGCCTTTACTCTCGCTCTTCCAATGGTAAAGAAGATTGCTCCTTCATCACTTCAGTCTCCAGTAGCTTAATGTCTGTCCACGCTCAGTTCAACTACAACCTCCTCCAAGCAGCGTTCCTGGATTTTCCCAGACTGAATTTATTCCCACCTCTGTGTTTTCTCTGGTTTGCATTATGTTCTTCTTCTTTTTTTTTTAGGCTGTTTTGCACAACTGTACCGTTTTTCACAGTCGCTAGGTAGTGCTTTTGTTACAGGGCAGGGAGAGGAGCACCCTAGAACCCCCAAGCCTGCCCTCTTTGAATGGGTTTTGTTATTTGCCGCATTAAGACAAACACATAAAACTTTTAATGGAAAGGAACTTTAATACAACTAGGGTACAATAAAGAAAGGACAAAGAACATAGTTACTAAGTTAAGCATCCAAAGTTACCCATCTCCTTGAG